>JAJQKJ010001196.1:0-313256 GCA_029574335.1 Rana kukunoris
CCACTCCCATTAAAATTTTTACAACTTCTCTAGAGACTGCACAAGCCTTCTTACAGAATGTTCTTAAGTTACATGGGTTGCCCTTCCAGATTATTTCAGACCGGGGCACTCAATTAATTTCCAGATTCTGGAGAGCCCTTTGTCAAGCCTTGCAAATCGATCATCGAATGTCCACTGCCTATCATCCTCAAACAAACGGACAGACAGAACGGGTTAACCAAACACTCGAGCAGTATTTACACTGTTATTGCACCCATCTACAGGACGACTGGCTTCAATTTCTTCCTCACGCTGAATTCGCGTATAATAACGCTTCCAGTTCTTCCTCCGGATTTTCTCCTTTCTACGCAAACTATGGGTTCCATCCCAAATCTGCTCCAATCTCCGTTCTCCCAATAGTGTTCCCGCTGTAGAACATTACCTCTCAACCTTAAAGAGGACCTTAGGAATACTCCATTCTAACCTTTTTGCAGCTCAACAAAGACAGAAGAAGTATTATGATTCCCATAGAACTGCACCTCCTAAATACAAAGGGCCAGATTCACGAACACTTGCGCTGGAGTATTTGGATATGCGCCGCGTAACTGTGATGATGCGCCGTCGTTTCTATGTGCCCGTACCCACCAAACTAGATGCGCCCAAATAACGGGTCATTTGCGACCGGCGGAACGTTCCGACGCCAGAGTATCGTCAGCGCTTATTTTCGCTGGGCGCATCAGTCGCGCCCATTGATTTCCCCTGCAAATATGCAAATGAGGGATTTTTCCCAATTCACGAACGGATTAGCACCATACGCTGGCTACATGCGCCGCGCGTATCTCGTCCGTCCGGCGCAAAGTTATTTCTACAAAAGGCTGCTTTATCTTTACTCCAGATGGCCACAGGTCAGCAGGAGAGCAGCTACAGCAGCGTTACCGACGATAAGAGCTAGCTGAGCACCCCAACTTGCAGGACAACACCTCTGTCCATGCTTGTCTTTCAAATTTTACAGCCATGGAGGAAGACATCATAGGTCTCCATAGCCGAGATGATGGCTGACAGCTCCTGGCCATTAAAGTTCAGCTTTCTCCTGTGTGTTTGCGGGGAACGGGAGCAGCCATCTCAGAACAAAAGTAACATCACTGCGGGGAGGGGGAGCAGGATATACTTTAGTGCCGGAATGGCGCTTCTACGGGCGCATTTACACGCCCAACGGAAGGCATTGCGCTGACGTTTCCCGTGCAGTGGTGCCGACGGAAGTTGTGAGCATGCGCACAAAGGGGGCGAGTGGAGCCTCACTCACTGCGCATGCTCCGTGGTTGATGCGCTGAACGTAAGCCTCTGCGCTGGGCTCCGCCCATCATTTACATATGATCACACCCACTTCCACTTGCGTCGGGTTACGCCAGCGCATTATCGTTACTCTGGCGCAAGTTTACGCGCAACTGCTATGTGAATTACAGGACTTGCGCTGAAAGGGTCTTCAGAGTAACGTAAATGAGAAGCGTTACTCCAGAGGAAAGATACTCTCATCTACCTGAATCTGGCCCAAAGTTGGGGATTTAGTTTGGCTCTCCACTCGAAACTTACGCCTTAATATCCCTTCAAGAAAACTCGGCGTCAATTCACTGGTCCTTTCTCCATTTCACATCTCATCAACAATAACACCGTTAATCTACTTCTACCTCCGGATTGGAAGATACATCCTTCTTTCCATGTCTCACTTATTAAGCCTTTCACACCTAATCCGTTCCCTAACAGAGATCCTCAACCCCCTTCTCCTGTTGAGGTTCTCGGTGAGACTGAATACGAGATAGAGAAAATTCTGGATTCCAAGAGACAAGGATCCTCCTTCCAATACTTGATTCGTTGGAAGGGTTACAGCCATCTCAATGACTCCTGGGAGGATTCCTCCCACATTCATGCTCCTCGACTCATCAAGCAATTTCACCGCAGATACCCTGATCGACCGTCACCTTCTGGGTGTATTTTAGGGACCCCCTTGAGGAGGGGAGTATGTAACGCCATCGGCGTTACCTTGTACAGAACGAGCGCAGCTGTACCTTCCTTAGACAGCTGCGCTCCATCCAGCACCCTGTCATCGTCAATTCCGACGTGCCGTCGAATCCTGCGTTCCACGCTGGAACGCGGAAGCGCGTCCAGCGTGTATCCCGCGACAGGCGGGCTATTTAAACCCTCTCCGATGGCGGCTGGGTGTCCGGTTATTGAAGTTGACGCCCGCCGCCATCTGAGATCCGAGACCCCCTCCAGAGACCCTCTCACCTCCAGCCTGCAAGGAGACTCCAGATTTACAGCACCAGGTTCAACTCCAAGGATTCTGTCTTTGCCTAAGACTAACTCCTGGACCACAGAGCTGACAATCTACAGCTCCATAGAGCCATCCTGACCATCCTTCAGTCTCGCTCCAATAAGGAACTCTTAAGCTCACTACATCTAAACCGCAAGCACCAGTGGCGGCCCGCCCATATGGGCGCACGGGCGCCGCCCCCCTCCCGCAGTAAAAAAAAAAAAACGGGCCCTTTAAGAACTTTTATTCTGCTAAAATGTCATTTTGACATTTTAGCCGAAGTTCTGGCGGCCGTCTATAGAGGGCGCTGCAGCGCCACTCCCTCTCGCAAATAACACACTTTAATGCATTGAACGTGTGTTGTTGCCAGCTGCCTGGTCTATTCCTATAACCGGACATAGGGCGCCGGTTACCTGAATAGCGGCAGCTGGTTGGCTGAGGGGAACTGCCTATCAAAGCCAGTGGCTCTGATAGGCTTTTTCCAGTGCCGCCCTCCGGCTCCCGGAAGTCTATGCTCGGAGCGCAGGCAATCTGCGGTCCTTGCATTAGACTGACAGCCGTGTCAGCCAATCAGGTTCCCGGATTCTGGTTATCAGGAACCTGATTGGCTGAAGCTTCTCCACGGCGGCAGAAGACATCGAGGGAGGACATGGAAGCATCAGGTAAGTGTTTTTTTTAACAGGGAAAGGGGCATCATGGGGCACAGTGGCAACATGGGGCACAGTAGTGACAAAGGGCACAGAGGCGACAATGAGCACAGTGGCATGGGGCACAGTGGTGACAATTAAAGGGCACAGTGGTGACACTTGATGACACAGTGACTCCATATGATGGCATGGCACAGTGGTGACAATTGATGGCACAGTGAGTGCATTTGATGGCATGGCACAGTGACTGCATTTGATGGCATGGCACAATGGTGACAATTGGTGGCACAGTGACTGCATTTGATGGCATGGCACAGTGGTGACAATTGATGGCACAGTGGTGGCGTTTGATGGCATGGCACAGTGGTGACAATTGATGGCACAGTGGTGGCGTTTGATGGCATGGCACAGTGGTGACAATTGATGGCACAGTGGTGGCGTTTGATGGCACAGTGGCTGCATTTGGTGGCATGGCACAGTGGTGACAATTGATGGCACAGTTGCTGTGTTGCATGGCACAGTGGTGACAATTGATGGCACAGTGGTGACAAATGATGGCACAGTGGCTGCATTTGGTGGCATGGCACAGTGGTGACAATTGATGGCACAGTGGTGGCGTTTGATGGCATGGCACAGTGGTGACAATTGATGGCACAGTGGTGGCGTTTGGCATGGCACAGTGGTGACAATTGATGGCACAGTGGTGGCGTTTGATGGCATGGCACAGTGGTGACAATTGATGGCACAGTGGTGGCATTTGATGGCATGGCACAGTGGTGACAATTGATGGCACAGTGGTGGCGTTTGATGGCACAGTGGCTGCATTTGGTGGCATGGCACAGTGGTGACAATTGATGGCACAGTTGCTGTGTTGCATGGCACAGTGGTGACAATTGATGGCACAGTGGTGACAAATGATGGCACAGTGGCTGCATTTGGTGGCATGGCACAGTGGTGACAATTGATGGCACAGTGGTGGCGTTTGATGGCATGGCACAGTGGTGACAATTGATGGCACAGTGGTGGCGTTTGGCATGGCACAGTGGTGACAATTGATGGCACAGTGGTGGCGTTTGATGGCACAGTGGCTGCTTTTGGTGGCATGGCACAGTGGTGACAATTGATGGCACAGTTGCTGTGTTTGATGGCATGGCACAGTGGTGACAATTGATGGCACAGTAGCTGCATTTGATGGCATGGCACAGTGGTGACAATTGATGGCACAGTTGCTGTGTTTGATGGCATGGCACAGTGGTGACAATTGATGGCACAGTAGCTGCATTTGATGGCATGGCACAGTGGTGACAATTGATGGCACAGTTGCTGTGTTTGATGGCATGGCACAGTGGTGACAATTGATGGCACAGTTGCTGTATTTGATGGCATGGCACAGTGGTGACAATTGATGGCACAGTTGCTGTGTTTGATGGCATGGCACAGTGGTGACAATTGATGGCACATTTGCTGTGTTTGATGGCATGGCACAGTGGTGACAATTGATGGCACAGTGGCTGCATTTGGTGGCATGTCACAGTGGTGACAATTGATGGCACAGTGACTGCATTTGATGGCATGGCACAGTGGTGACAATTTATGGCACAGTGGCTGTGTTTGATGGCATGGCACAGTGGTGACAATTGATGGCACAGTGGTGGCGTTTGATGGCATTGCACAGTGGTGACAATTGATGGCACAGTGGTGGCGTTTGATGGCATGGCACAGTGGTGACAATTGATGGCACAGTGGCTGCATTTGGTGGCATGGCACAGTGGTGACAATTGATGGCACAGTTTCTGTGTTTGATGGCATGGCACAGTGGTGACAATTGATGGCACAGTGGTGGCGTTTGATGGCATGGCACAGTGGTGACAATTGATGGCACAGTGGCTGCATGTGATGGGCACAGTGAGGCTGCAATGTTTTTTTTTTCGTTTGCGCCCCCCAAAAATGCGCCCCCCAAAAATTGTGAGCACCAGCCGCCACTGGCAATTACCCATAGCTCCAAGCTACTCCAAGCTTGTATACTGGTTCACAGTTTATGCTGGGATTGCTACTACTATAAGTTCTTAATTACCAGTTATCTCATGCTTGTAGAGACTGTACTGCATTACCAGAATTCTCCTATAACCTTTGGTAGATACACCACACCATTAATGGGAGATAGTTCGCAGGAGGTTGTGATGAATTAACCCCATACTCTCTGTACACATCTTAGGCCCCATTCACACGAGCAGACAGATTTGAACAAATCTGTGCTGCTGGGATTTTGGTTTGCTCGCGTGTACACACGAGCAAACCAAAATCCCCGCCAGCAGAGAGCGCGCTGACGTGGCGGTGACGTGGCGGTGACGTTGACGCCACCACGTCACCGCACCAGGAAGTAAAGCACTTCCGCGCACGCGCCGAATCCATTCGTCGGCGGTGCGGTGGCGGTGTGGGACGACATGTCTGCTGGTAAGTGTACTAATCAGCAGACATGTCGGGCGGACGGATTCCCACCCGATAGATTTCAAAGCATGCATGGCACAGTGGTGACAATTGATGGCACAGTTGCTGTGTTGCATGGCACAGTGGTGACAATTGATGGCACAGTGGTGACAAATGATGGCACAGTGGCTGCATTTGGTGGCATGGCACAGTGGTGACAATTGATGGCACAGTGGTGGCATTTGATGGCATGGCACAGTGGTGACAATTGATGGCACAGTGGTGGCGTTTGGCATGGCACAGTGGTGACAATTGATGGCACAGTGGTGGCGTTTGATGGCATGGCACAGTGGTGACAATTGATGGCACAGTGGTGGCGTTTGATGGCATGGCACAGTGGTGACAATTGATGGCACAGTGGTGGCGTTTGATGGCACAGTGGCTGCATTTGGTGGCATGGCACAGTGGTGACAATTGATGGCACAGTTGCTGTGTTGCATGGCACAGTGGTGACAATTGATGGCACAGTGGTGACAAATGATGGCACAGTGGCTGCATTTGGTGGCATGGCACAGTGGTGACAATTGATGGCACAGTGGTGGCGTTTGATGGCATGGCACAGTGGTGACAATTGATGGCACAGTGGTGGCGTTTGGCATGGCACAGTGGTGACAATTGATGGCACAGTGGTGGCGTTTGATGGCACAGTGGCTGCTTTTGGTGGCATGGCACAGTGGTGACAATTGATGGCACAGTTGCTGTGTTTGATGGCATGGCACAGTGGTGACAATTGATGGCACAGTAGCTGCATTTGATGGCATGGCACAGTGGTGACAATTGATGGCACAGTTGCTGTGTTTGATGGCATGGCACAGTGGTGACAATTGATGGCACAGTAGCTGCATTTGATGGCATGGCACAGTGGTGACAATTGATGGCACAGTTGCTGTGTTTGATGGCATGGCACAGTGGTGACAATTGATGGCACAGTTGCTGTATTTGATGGCATGGCACAGTGGTGACAATTGATGGCACAGTTGCTGTGTTTGATGGCATGGCACAGTGGTGACAATTGATGGCACAGTTGCTGTGTTTGATGGCATGGCACAGTGGTGACAATTGATGGCACAGTGGCTGCATTTGGTGGCATGTCACAGTGGTGACAATTGATGGCATGGCACAGTGGTGACAATTTATGGCACAGTGGCTGTGTTTGATGGCATGGCACAGTGGTGACAATTGATGGCACAGTGGTGGCGTTTGATGGCATTGCACAGTGGTGACAATTGATGGCACAGTGGTGGCGTTTGATGGCATGGCACAGTGGTGACAATTGATGGCACAGTGGCTGCATTTGGTGGCATGGCACAGTGGTGACAATTGATGGCACAGTTTCTGTGTTTGATGGCATGGCACAGTGGTGACAATTGATGGCACAAGTGGTGGCGTTTGATGGCATGGCACAGTGGTGACAATTGATGGCACAGTGGCTGCATGTGATGGGCACAGTGAGGCTGCAATGTTTTTTTTTTTCGTTTGCGCCCCCCCAAAAATTGTGAGCACCAGCCGCCACTGGCAATTACCCATAGCTCCAAGCTACTCCAAGCTTGTATACTGGTTCACAGTTTATGCTGGGATTGCTACTACTATAAGTTCTTAATTACCAGTTATCTAATGCTTGTAGAGACTGTACTGCATTACCAGAATTCTCCTATAACCTTTGGTAGATACACCACACCATTAATGGGAGATAGTTCGCAGGAGGTTGTGATGAATTAACCCCATACTCTCTGTACACATCTTAGGCCCCATTCACACGAGCAGACAGATTTGAACAAATCTGTCTGCTGGGATTTTGGTTTGCTCGCGTGTACACACGAGCAAACCAAAATCCCCGCCAGCAGAGAGCGCGCTGACGTGGCGGTGACGTGGCGGTGACGTTGACGCCACCACGTCACCGCACCAGGAAGTAAAGCACTTCCGCGCATGCGCCGAATCCATTCGTCGGCGGTGCGGTGGCGTGTGGGACGACATGTCTGCTGGTAAGTGTACTAATCAGCAGACATGTGGGCGGACGGATTCCCACCCGATAGATTTCAAAGCATGCTTTGAATCTGTCGGGTGGCCAAATCCGTCGGCTCCGTACACATGATCGAATCTGTCTGCTGAAACGGTCCAGCGGACAGGATCGTGTGTACGAGGCCTTAGGCGGCGTACACACGATCATCCGTGAAAACGGTGACCATTTCCATCGATGTCCGATCATGTCGATGGCGTGTACACACCATCGGATCAAATTCCGGACGGCGACGTGGCGGTGACGTTGAGTACGTCAGCCACGTCACCGCACAGGAAGTAAAAGACTTGCATGCGCGAATCCATTAGCGGCGCGCGGCGGTGGCCGACCATGTCTGCTGGTAAGTGTACTCAGCAGACATGTCGGGCGGACAGATTCCCACCGATAGATTTCAAAGCATGCTTTGAAATCTGTCGGGTGGAGAAATCTGTCGCTAGCATACACACGAGCGATCTGTCTGCTGAAACGGTCCAGCGGACCGTGAGATTTGATCGTGTGTACGACGCCTTAGAGTCACCAGGTGGTTCAATCTGAGTATCCTCCAGAACAAGTGTCTACTCGTCATCTCCTATTCATGGTGACGGCGTAGTCATTACAGGCAGCTGTGCAAAATGTGCAGGAAGTAATCTATGCTAAAGCAGACATTACCAGCTTCTAATACCAGGGATGTTCTTACTTTTTCAAGATTACACCATTACATCTATAACTACCACCAGTTTCCTAATGATAAAACTGAATGTATTTATTTAAGAATTTGTTGCTGCCATAGATTATTAAAGTGGCCATAAAAAGAACTACCTCAGTTTTCCATACATTTTGGTACTGTTACCCGCACTTGCGCAAATTATTGCCTGAATTGGGCTCAGGTAGGTCTTAAAGTGGTTGTAAACCCTTCCATACTGTACACCCAGTGAAGTAAATGACCTCAGATAATACACACTGTTTAAATAAATCCTCCAATATACGTTGCACCTGTTTATCTGCAGTCTTCTCTTCTCTACATTTATTCAAAGTCCAGAATTTATAAAGCTTGTCTGAGCTGTCAAAAACGTGTTTAGAGAGCTATAATTACACTCTGCAGAGCTCAGCAAGGAGAGCTCTGAAAGCAAATTAGACGGAAGGGACATGCCCTTCCTTCCAAGAAGCTGGAGAGTCCTTCCCTGTCACCATTGTGTCAGGAAAACTTATGAGAAGTGATTTAGGCAGATGGACCGTTTTCATCGGACATGTCTCCTGGGATGTTTTGGTCTGATGGTGTATACACACGATCAAACCAAAATCCCCATGGACAGACAGCACGGTGACGTGGCGGTGACGTTGACACCACGACGTCCGCAAACCAGGAAGTAAAATGCTTCCACGCATGCGTCGAATCCATTCGATGCATGTGGGAGATTTCGGTCCGCTGGTTAGGCATACTAACCAGCGGACATGTCCGACGGAAAGGTTTCCAGCGGACAAGTTTTAAAGCATGTTTTAAAACTTTTGTCTGCTGGAAACCTGTCCGCTAGGCCATACACACGATCGGATATGTCTGCTGAAACTGGTCTGCAGACCAGTTTCAGCAGACATGTTCGATCGTGTGTACGCGGCCTTAGACATGAAACCTATACTTTAATTCGAATCTTAATATTACCATTTAGGAAATACATGACACAAAATATTTTCCTTGGGAAATAACTATAACCAATGCCTTATATGCAGAGGGGGGAGGTGTGTATTATGAGCATTTTGAAATAGACTAGAGAGGCCTGGAGCAAGATAATAGGAATTAATATTTATAAAATGTTTTAGGAAAGCTATTGTTCCCCAGTGTCTTCCCCACAGCTGAAAATAGATGTTGTAACACCCACCTTTTTAGATATTCTTCTCCAGTGGAATCTGTTTGCAAAGTCTAGGAAAGATAAAAGCATCAAGGTATGCCAAAAGAGAATACAGAATGTATGATACTCTGGTTGAATACAGGTGTTTGTAATATTCTGCAAATGCATTAATAATTTGTATGGGATTCAATACATTCTCCCTTTGAATTTACAGTTGCTTGGATGCTAGCTGAAACTGTTTTCTTTTTTTGCTTAACCAGAAGTTTGTTGTTTGTGTTTCTTCTTCAAAACTTCTTTTAGATGGCTGCAGGGAAAAAAGGAAAAAAAATTAAGGGAGACTTGCTGAAGAGATAATTCACTCAATGAAGATTGACATAGGAGTGTCTAGTTTTATCAGTCATATATTTGTTTTTTGCCTTTTTAGTTTAATCTCCTGTTGAGTCAGTGAAATATGCATATTTTGCAGGAATAGTTCATATATTTCCCCCATGAAGAGAACCCACCTCACATCCCCAAACTTTTTTTTGACTTTATAGTTAACAGGGAAATCTTTTGTTCACAATTTAGATATATGTTTCGCCACCTAGATGTTATAAAGTGTAGAGTGTGTTTTAATAAACCATGTAAAGCCTATTGGCTATATTTCCAATAAATGGATTAGCAAAGAAACATATTTTGAACCAGATATC
The DNA here is from genome assembly GCA_029574335.1 of Rana kukunoris. Classification (NCBI taxonomy): domain Eukaryota; kingdom Metazoa; phylum Chordata; class Amphibia; order Anura; family Ranidae; genus Rana; species Rana kukunoris. Next base: position 9,951 of record JAJQKJ010001196.1, read on the forward strand.
AAAATATAAAATATGTGCATTTGTCAGATGTAGCTTACTATTCAGGACACATGAATGAGCTCTTCTTGTTTTACTGGATAACAAACAAGAAAACGTAGAAAGGAAGTTACCGTATATCATACCTGTGTAGTTCAACTAGAAAGAACATTATGTTATACAAGGATCAGACATAGCACACACCATCACCTAGTGGCAGAACTAGTAACCAAGATTATAATATATGCAAAATGGTTGTTGCACCTATGTCAGGTCACCTGCGGCCAGGTGACAGATGCGCACCGTTGGGATCAGGACTGCACTGGTAAGGTAGTGGACCCTACAGCTGACTGCTGCGGACGGGCTCTGGATGACTAAGGAAGGTAGGTCACTGGAGCACTAAGGCCTCGTACACACGATCAAATGCTAGACCGTTTCAGCAGACAGATTCGATCGCGGGTACGGCAAACAGACGGATTTGGCCACCCGACAGATTTCAAAGCATGCTTTGAAATCGGTCGGCTGGGAACCCGTCCGCCCGACATGTCTGCTGGTTAGTACGCTAACCAGCAGACATGTCTTCTCGCACACGCGCCGAATGGTTTCGACGCATGCGCGGAAGTGTTTTACTTCCTGGTGCGATGACGTGGCGGCGTCAACGTCGCCGCCACGTCACCGACACGTCAGCGCGCTGTCTGCTGGCGGGGATTTTGGTTTGCTCATGTGTACATGCGAGCAAACCAAAATGCCAGCAGACAGATTTGTTCAAATCGGTCGGACAGACCGCTTTGAACAAATCTATTTACTCGTGTGTACGAGGCCTTACAGGGATCCCACAGGGAGCTAAAGCCTAAGATTCCTCAGGGTGCGGAGTCTTAGATCTAGCAGGTGTTCACCAGAGCCTCTAGTTGTGAGGATGGACTGGGCTGCAACTGGATCCAGGTCACGACCCCCAGAGTCCCATATCTCACACTCACAGTAGTCTATAGAGGATAGAGGGGAAGCAGCAGGTCTGGATACAAGAGATAGTAAGGCAACTAGGTTGGGGCAACTAGCAGACAAGGACAAACAAAAGACACGCCAAAGGTCAAGGTCACAAGCAGACAGGGACAGCTGAGAACAAGCCAAGATTGGTAAACCAGAGACAGACGTATCACACGGCAAGCAGGAACCCAAACACACAATAGCTAAACAAACAACGTAGATCAGCACAGCTGGCTTGCAGTGCACAGGTTAATATAGTGTTAGGACATATGGAGGAGGTAAGCTGACAGACAAACATTACTGCATAACCATGACAACCACTTACACCCCCGGTCAACAATTACTCATCTTCTTTCCAAGTTATTCAAATTTTTGTTGTAAAAGTGGATATATAAAAGTGCCACTGCTGCTTGTCTGTACTGTCCATTGTTAGGTGGGAGATCTAAGTCTCCTCTTAGCTTTCGGTAAGCTGTTTCCATTGGTGTACTGTATATTCCCTTTGCTGCCTTACTGGTGAGGCATCTTGCTCAGGTTGTCATTCAGACAGTGCTGACTTTGTCAATTTTTAACTCATGGTGTTTCACTGTTAATTACACTTCTGCTGATGGTTACCTTAATGGTGTCTGAATGCACAATTGCAGTACTGGTTACAATGGGAAAGTGACAGGTGTCAGGTGGCTGGCTGCAGTTTGTTCACACTACAGCCTTTGAACAGTGATCAGGGAGGCTGCAAGCTGGCTCTCACTGAATTTGGAGCATGCAAAGCTGTGTGGCAGTCTGAAATATCTAATAGTACCACTGTAACATCTCTCCCTTCTCTAATAGAAGATATCTATGTGAGGAGAAAGAACAATGGCTGCACAGTAGAAGGCTCAGAGGGAAGGAGACCTACATGTCCACTGCAACAAGGAGATTAACTGGTAAAGGGTTCTGAAATTTATTGACAAATTTTTATGCTTATATGCCTTTAAAACTCGTCACCAACAGGGATTTCTAACAAGATTACTTGAGGGATAAAACATTCCTGGTCTGCAGAGGAGTTTATATTTTTGTATTAAGCTAACTTTAAATTAACATTTAAAATTTCAAATGGTCTCATACAGTCCATGATATATATGCCATAGCCAGCAGCTATGAAAATACAAAATGAAGAGGTTATATTTTTGTATTAAAGTGGATGTAAACCCTTTATACACCCAGTGACGTGAACAGTCTCACATGATACACAGGGATAAACCAACTCTCCCTACATAGGTTTTACATGTATAACTGCTGTCTTCACATTTATATACTGTTTAGAAAGTTCAGATCGTGTTAGGAAATTTCCTCTTGCTGTTTAACACAGAGTGTGATGTCTGGGCATGCAGCCAAGATAGCTAAAATTGCTGATTTTAGGAAGGGCACGCACCCCCTCTCCTCATAGGCAGATACTTTCAGAGGTGTTTTGTAACAGGGCCAGCTCCCTGCTAATCTATTTTTAGCAACCTCCCCCTGACAGAAATGCCAGGCTGCTTTTATCTGATGTGTCCGAGAATTTATCAGGAGTTATTAGGCTGATAACAGGGGAACAGTTCAGGAGAGAGCTACGGGATTTAGCTCTTTGAAGAGAGATAACAAAATACTGCAGATATATGTGCCCAGCTTAATTTTCATGAATTTGGTTTACATCCATTTTAAGCTAACTATAAATACATTTACAAATGGTCCCAAAAAGTGATATACTGTATATGCCATAGCCAGCAGCTATGAAAATACTGTAATTAAAAAGGGAGGGCTTGATTAAAGGTAGTACGTAAAAGGTGATTAAACCAGAACTCCAACGAAAAAACTAGATAAAAGAAAATAGACCATTGAATGATACACTAGCTAAACCAGCCTTTGCTGTGGTATTTAAGGTCAATTTCAAAATGTCATACACAATACTTTTTCTTATGCATCTAGATGTTCTCAATCTAATAGCCAGCATCATTTAACCCACATGACCTGAGCACATATTGTCCTGGACCCACCTCAGCCCGAGCTACTCTCTCTGTCTGTCACTGTCATTTCTTATTAGCATGATCCTTGTCAGCACATGCACTGATTGGCTCTTCCTCTTACGCTCCAGAACTGCTCTACAGGGAGTGCAGGGGACTGATGCTAGGTACAAATCAAGTAATTACACTGCTTGGAAAGAAAATAATTTATTGATGTAAACATGATTAAAAAGATGATTGACTTGTATCTTTTATATCTGACTAAACTTCAACTTTAATCACTTATAGTAAGTTTACTAGTATTAAAAAAAATGTTCACAAACACAAGCATTAAACTGTATATCACATATATGTATTCTGGGGGACATGCTTAGCAAAATACATTGAAATAGAGATAAATAAGATCCACAAGTATAATCAGGTGAATGTGTTTCCTTGACTATGGAACAATTCCCGGATCATATATGCAATATGATAATTAAAAAAAAATACACTGTGATCAAAACTGAAGCTTCAGTATACTGTATATTTGATTTTCCCGCAGTCCTATGCGAGCTCTAAGGGGGTTTTCAGAGAGTTTATTGCAACTGAGCTTTAAAAAAAAAAGAAAAATTAATGAGCCCAGAGTTAAAATGGGACCTCCTGGCGGCATGTAGACAAATTACAGAATTACTCCTATACAGAGCGAAAAGGGCAATACAGACTGGTAGAAGGCAGAATTATGAATTTGGGAATAAATGCGGGAAGCAACTGGCCAGCTCGTTAAGGGAACAACAAATAAAGACTTATATCCCAATGATTCAGGGAACAAGATGAGATAAACTTGTTCTACCTTGAGAGATATCACAGAGATTTGGAGACTTCTATAGCACTTTGTACAATTTGCAAACAAGTTCTCAGGACCATGTGGCAATGTGAAATTATATAGCAACTTCAGGTATTTTGAGTTTAATGCCAGAGATGAGTCAAGAGATAGAAAAACCTATTACTATAGAAGAGATACTGGAGGCAGTGAAAAGGGGGAAAGGAGGGAAATCGACGTTCCCGGACGGGTACACTACTCAATATTATAGACTTCTTCTCCCGGATCTGGGCCCATTTATGGTAAAAATGTTCAATGGCTTAGGAGACTTAGGCGGCGTACACACGATCGGATATATCCGATGAAAACGGTCCGCGGACCATTTCCATCGGATATGTCCGATCGGGAGTTTGATCCGATGGCGTGTACACACCATCGGATCAAATTCCCCGCCGCCGGACGGCGCGGTGACGTAGTGGTGACGCGGCGGTGACGTTGACGCCGCCGCGGCACCGCCACGTCACCGCACCAGGAAGTAAAACACTTCCACGCATGCGCCGAATCCATTCGGCAGCGGCGCGGCGGCGGTGGGGGCCGACATGTCTGCTGGTAAGTGTACTAACCAGCAGACATGTCGGGCGGACAGATTCCCACCGGATAGATTTCAAAGCATGCTTTGAAATCTGTCGGGTGGAGAAATCTGTCCGCTAGCCCATACACACGAGCGGAGATGTCTGCTGAAACGGTCCATCGGACCGTTTTCAGCGGACATATCCCCTCGTGTGTACGAGGCCTCAGGCACCTTCCATACTGAATTGCTAAAAGCGGTGATAGCGGTTATTCCCAAGGAGGGAAAGGACCCTTCTCAATGCGGGAGTTACAGACTAATTTCACTACTGAATGAAGATCTGAAGCTCTTTGCTAAGATTTTGGCAAGGCGGGTACAGCAGTACATACCAGGGCTTGTCCATAAAGATCAGGTGGGGTTCGTGTAGATGCGGGAAGCTCCAGATAATACGGTCAAGACCTTGAACCTGATCCATTTGGCCAGTACCTCCCAAACCCTGTGTGTCTTTCTTGGAACTGATGCTGAAAAAGCTTTTGATCGGATAAATTGGCAATTTATGTTTATGGTATTGAGACACATGGGGTTCGGTAAAAAGATGCTGCAATGGATTGCAAGCAACTATACTCACCAGACGGTCCAGGTTAGAGTGAACGGAATACTGTCGTCACCTTTTAAATTGTCAAACGGGACAAGACATGGTTGTCCCCTATCTCCTCTTTTATTTGCATTATCTGTGGAACCCCTACTAAGTAGGATTCGATCGTATCCAGATATTAAGGGAGTGTCTCTGGGAGATACAGAATACAAGATCTCAGCATATGCGGATGACATGATGTATAGTCTGACCAGCCAGATGGAATCCCTTACTAATTTGGTACAAGAACTAAAGACGTATGGAAATGTGTCAAACTTCAAGATAAATTATGACAAATCAGAAGCGATGGGAGTGGCGCTCCCGGAAAAAGAATCGAAAATACTGAAATCTAAGTATAAATTTAAATGGTCTGTCGCATCTCTTACATATTTGGGTACCTCCATCCCGGCGGACCTAACACAAGTTTTTAAACTTAATTTTGTACCACTATTGGCGAAAGCACGGGTCCTCCTGGATGGATGGCAGAAGGAGTTCCATTCGTGGTTTGGGAGATCTAACATTATTAAAATGAATATACTACCGAAATTTCTGTATCTCTTTCAGACACTCCCTATTGCTATACCGAAATCTTTTTTCAAGCAAACACAATTCCTCTTTAATAGGTTTATATGGGCAAATAAACGTCCAAGAATCAAGGGTCGCAAAATATCATTAGCCAAACGAGGTGGAGGATTGTCGGCCCCAGATATTTATAGATACTAACAGGCGGCACTATTGTGCCGGCTGATCGACTGGAGTAGACATACTGGAGAAAAGATATGGCCGGGGCTAGAGCAAGACCAATGTGGCAGTATGCTGCACCGAGCAGCATGGTGCTACAGGGAGTTACCGACATTAAAAAGCACCCACTGATAGGCCCCACTCTTCAAATGGCCCACAGGTTATTTGTAAAGGCGAAACTGTCAACAGTGGACTCACCGCTTTTTCCAATCTTGGGGAACCCGTAGTTTGAACCAGGATTGTTGAAGGGATCATTTAGTGAACTAATAGAACAGGGGCTGTTTCAAGCATCTCACTTTCTGAAGGAGGGAACATGGAATACTATGCAGGAGATGTTAACAGGTGTGTTGCCCTACCAATTGGATTACTGGAGGGTCCTACAGCTGCAAATTGTTTTGGATACTTTGAAGTCCCCAGCTAGATACGAGCGCAGATTGACAATGTTCGAGAGGTACTGTAGTGGGAGTGGGATGCTTCGGCATTCCCTCTCAAGAATTAGCGAGCTATTGAACGCACCAGCAGAGGGCTCTCAAATACCCTTGTTTAATAAATGGGAGGTTGACCTGGGAAGACCCTTTACATAAGAGCAAAATAATAAGATACTCCGGAATATATTTGAATCATCTGTGTGTGTGAAGACACAAGAGATGAATTTTAAGATTTTATCTCAGTGGTATCGCACTCCGGTAGTACTAAATAGGTGTTACCCAGATATGTCAGACAGATGTTGGAGGTGCGGGAAGAAAGGAGGAACCCTAATGCACATCCTTTGGGCCTGCCCTAAGATTTTAAGTTTTTGGACAAAGGTCCGAGAAATACTGCAAAAATTCAGTGAGGAGCAACTACCAGAAGAGTGGTCTTTTTATCTGCTGCAGGATACGAAGATGTTGGTTAGGCGATATAGAAAATCTGTAGTCTGTCATTTCTTAAATGCAGCCCGGGTTTGTATCCCAGGGATATGGAAACAGTCACAGCCACCAACTGTAAGAATGTGGCTTAACCGAGTGGAAGACTTGAATAGAATGAAGCACTTGGTATGGACTTCAAGGCAAAAACGGGGGTGGAAAAGGGGGGGTGGGGTGGGTTGGTAAAGCAGAGAGGAACAGAACAAGGGTAGGACCAATTGCCCCAACCCCACGGGGAGACAGGATACCCGAAGGGACGGGGGCTAAGTTACCCAAAGGAGTGTAGGAATGGAACTTAAATTTAAAAGGGGTATTAATTGAGCAGACTCTGGGCTGTTGAGGGAGGGAAAGAAGAGTTATGATGAGATACAAACAGTTTTTTTTTTTTCCTCCCTGGAAACGACATTGTGAATTGGAATATTTGTTGATATCCTTGCTGTTGATTTTAAACCAGAGGGAGTGCCTCCCAGGTTTGTGTTACTTTTTCTGCTTAAAAATCAAATAAAAGAAGATTGAAAGAAAAAAAAATGAACGTTACAACATCGTCAGGACAGCGGAGACAGAATTATTATGCCAATTAAAAATGCAGTAAGCTAAGATTGTTGCCAATAGATCCATAGAACTTTGTATCCTCAAATCTCTATCTCTCTTTATATTTGGAGACACGTAATAACCTTAGATGCGGTCCCATATACTGGCTTTAAAGTTCTTCGACCATGAAGTTAATGAATTAATAAAGAGGAGTTAGATCTAGAAAGTTCATGAAAGTTCAGATTAATAGGTCACTCCAAAGGACTCTATGGATTTATATCTTGTAACAGTAGCAGGATTTAATAGCAAAGGAAATCCTATTTTCAAAAAGGGTATTTTCAAATTATTATATTTCTGAAGGCAGCTGTCCAGTTTTGTTTGAGCAGTACAGCCACTGGACTCACTTAATTAGATATATAGAATAATGCAAGGAAGAAGATTATATTCTCTCTTAAAGTTCTATGGTCACTCAAATCTGAATAGGAAAACACAGATGCAGCAGACTATTATACTTACTTTTGACCCTTTTAAACATCGGCGCTAAATAGAGGATGTGGCTTTCCTTCTAAAGTCCTTTCACTTTTCACTGACTTGACACCTTCCTGCAACTTCCCTGTGTTGCCTTAATATGCTAATTCCAAGCAGAAGGCTTATTATGTAGTGGGATATGGAAGTACTATATATACACTTCAATACCCGCCCATAGTCATTTGACGTCGGAGAAGCATCGGATGGCGGCGGGAGGGGGGGATGTCATATGGGTGGATGTCATATGACATCCTGGGCTTTGTGGGGGGATATCTGAATGATGCCTGCAGCTAGAGGCATCATTCAGATATCATTCATTAGTGCCGGCGATTCTGTGCAACATAAGAATGATCTTAGCGGTGTTTCCGCCACTTGATCATTCTTCTAGGCGGTGGGAGGGGACATCCTTCCCCTCCCGCCGCCATCCGGTGCTTCTCCGGGCTCTCCCGTGCCATCCGGGGCACGGAGAAAGAATCTCCCGGGGCAGGCAGGAACCATAGAGGTGACTGGTGACCAGATGGTCACCAGTCATCTCTATGTCCGTCGGAGACCTGGACGCCATGTGATGACATCACGCCCGGTTACCCGTAAGTAAACGAAGCTGCGATTGTGGCTAGTAAGCAACACTAATCATGAGATTGATGACATTTTTTTCACTGATCTCATGCTTTCCAGCCTGGAGGAGAGATGCAGGGTCTTATTGACCCCGAATCTCTCCATAAAGAGGACCTGTCACACACATTTCCTATTACAAGGGATAAATAAATAAAAAAAGTGTAAAAAAAGGAGTAAATAAGTAAATAAAACAAAAAAGAATAAAAAAAAAAATTAAAACGCCCCTATCCCTGGTAGCTCGCACGCAGAAGCGTACGCACACTTAAGTCCCACCGGCATATGTAAACACAGTTTAAACCACATATGTGAGGTATCGCCGCATGCGTTAGAGTGCCAGCAACAATTCTAGCACTAGATCTCCTCTGTAAATCTAAACTGGTAACCTGTAAACATTTTCTTTCAATCTTCTTTTATTTGATTTTTAAGCAGAAAAAGTAACACAAACCTGGGAGGCACTCCCGCTGGTTTAAAGTCAACACATCATGCAGCAAGGAAATCAACAAATTTTCCAATTCACAGTGTCGTTTCCAGGGGGAAAAAAACGAATAAAAACAGTTTGTATATTCCTTATTGTTAGGAAACAGGGGGTTTCGACCCTTGGTCCTTGGTCGGGTGCACCCTCGGTTTGGTCTGTGTGTGAACCTTCAGCTAGTCGGACAAATAAATAAACCAATACGCAATATATGGGTTTAAAACGGATTGCTTGTATTCAAATTGACAGCATATACAATTTATAGCCTTAAACCACAAAATTTCCCTTATACCTCCCTTATACCTCCCATAAACTCAAAAACCCTCCCAACAGCAATATCCAATCAATTATCAAGTTTATAAAAAATTCCCCAGTTACCTAAAGTTTATATAAAGTTCATAGAAAAATATTTGTGTTCAGAAAAATAATATATCACATTTACCACAACTCTTGCTCTAGCATATGTCATCAAAAATATCATCGTGATTTTCTCAGGATATGTGGCTTAAACCTGGCAGGTGTCTATACATTTTCGAATTCTACAATTCAGCACATCACATTTACAGGAACATCTTGATAAGAACTTGTGGTCGCATATGTCTATGTTATCTTTAAGCATCAAAGCATCTCTTATAATCTAAAACCCAGTAATTTTCCAATGTAACTACTGCTAAAACATATGTTGAATAAAAAAATCAGTAATTTTCCAATGTAAAAAGGTTTACCATGCCAACAAATCGAGAAAAGATCAGGATCTAAATTCAACAGTTCCGAATACGGTCTTGATGATGCCCGTCTTTGTGCCCAAAAAATGAAAGAATGTCCAATTATCCACACCACACGTCGACCAGTCTGAGGATTAGTAGGGGTGGTGACTTCTTCTATTTGGATGTGTGTATCCATTACGGACTTCGGGCAGTGTGGGGAATTCGGGACACTTCAAATGGACCTTGATATACTGGACCAGTCTTCCTTCTAACTGCACACTGTTTTAGCACTTTGTCTTCCGGCAGGAGAGGGTGAGTTGGATTTGGGGAAAGAAGAAGAAAGGTGACAGCAACCCTTATCAAAATCTCTGGGTTTGCACTTACCTTATATGTTCCTCCTGAGGAGAATAAAGGTCATTATAAAGGCTAGTATTTCCTTTCCCTCCTTACACTGTCACTTCTAGGGTCTTCCCATAAGAATTTATAAAAAATTTCAGGGAGATAAGCATAAGCCTGTTTCTGGGTTAGGGGTCTGAATGTATTTTACGGTTTCAATATTCTACTATTCCTGTGCTTTGGGGTGATAAGTGATGTGTAACTTCCTTTGGAGACCTAAAAGATTTGCTAATACTTTAGAAAAGTTGGGAATAAAAATTAGACTTTGGTCCGATGATATGACCTGTGGACCATACCTACAAATCCTATGATTCATCAAAGCTCTGGCTATGATTCCTGCTGCTTCTACTTTTGTGGGCATTACCTGTAAATTTGTCCATTATTAACAAAAATATTTTATATTTGGTTTGGCATATGGGTAAAATTGATTCGTAAGTTCTGAGTAGGTCGCTGAGCTGTATAAATGTCCATGTCTCCCTTGTGCTTTACCTTGAATCATTATTTTGTTTCTGCTTGATGTCTAACTACAACCCTGTAGGGTCTAACTACAGTCATGTTGTCCGGGTAGTATTTGCATGTTCTCTGTCATTTTACTGTCAGGCTGGCTGTTTTGCTCATCCAGACTATCTCATACTCACTCATCCTGTGTGCTGTCAATGTTAATATGTTTTATAAGTGGGTGGTGACTGAGCCTGTTATGTACAGAGTAAGAGGTGTTCCTACTTCATTTCGTGATGGCAATACCCCTACAAACAACTGGGCATCTCCTGCACCCGATTTGGCATTTCTCTGACAGGTACGTGTCACTGCTCCCACCTATTACCTATTATGATATTTGTCGTCCTCCGACCACACAGTGCATGATTTTTTAGGGATTTTTTGTGGCACATCTCGTAGGGCCATGATTAGATACTTAGAAACTTCCAACATAGACTTGGTCCATTCCACAGTCTCAGGGGAGGTCATGAAAGTGACCTGCCTCAAAATGGAGTCAAAGTGGGAACAATTGGGGATCCACTGTGGACAGTAGACAATAGAGCCAAGGAAAGACAGGAGTGCTGCCATTGTTATTGGTGTGTGGGAGGCTAGTGCTCTGACTCTGGCAGGTGATACTCTGCCCTCCTCCTTGTGCAATGAGACACCCCAAGTATTCGACCTCAATCCTGCACCACTGCATCTTCTCCAAAATTCAAGTGATCTTCCGAGGAGAGGCGGTCTAACATGTGCCTAGAGTCTACCTCACAATTTCCTTGCTCTCACTACAGTAGGTCATCTCTCATCTCATCTCATATTGGTTTGATCGTGTACACATGATCAAACTAAAATCCCCACCGGCAGACAGCGCGGTGACGTGGCGGTGACCGCATGGAGTTCATTGGAGAGGTACACACTTACGACCATATACCAGGATATCTCAACACAAGATATTGTCATTTGGCATTTGGCCAGGAATCACGGAGGAATAATTATTGAATCCTCAGTGGTACCCATTGAAGCTTTCACTGGATTATAAATTGTATTCCCGACAGTCCCAACTCTGCCCCTATAGAGGAGATGAAACATGTCACTTATAAAAAGATCCCCTGTTGAGAGCAAACAGCAGAATCAGATTGTTTACTATTTTTCTGAGGGGGGAGTCTGGAAAAGTTAGGCTGTGTCCAGATTTAGGGGATAAATCCTAGGCCACATACACACGATCAAATTTATCTCCTGGAAACGGTCCGACGGACCGTTTCAGCAGACAAATTCGATCGTGTGTACGGGCGGACAGACAGGTTTTTCCAGCAGACAAATTTTAAAGCATGCTTTAAAATCTGTCTGCTGGGAACCCGTCTGTCCGACATGTCTGTTGATTAGTACACTAAGTAAAAAACGTCCACGCATGCGTCAAATCCATTAGACGCATGTGTGGGTAGATATGTCCGCTGGTTAGTGTACTAATCAACAGACATGTCGGACAGACGGGTTCCCAGCAGACAGATTATCAGGTTTGCCCTTAAATCATCTTTTCCAGACAACTTATTCAAAATGTATATGCTCTACTCTTAATTGTCTATGTACTTTTAGAATTCAGTAGGGGGTGTAACTTGTAAACCTGACCCCCCCCCCGCTGTCATACTTGCTACTCCAGTTGATGACTGTGTAACTGGCACTCTTGCCGGCTGATCTGGGGGTCTCCTGGTCACGGGTTGGGTTTGATATATTACTGCAGCCGAAAGACCCTGATGTGAGGGCTGACCCGGTACCACTAACGTGGGGTAAAAGCATTGCTCATCCTTTCAGGGAACATGGGGGGGTGACCTGTGTACCAATGGTTCTATATCTACAACCTTTATTATTTTGGTCACTACCCCTCTGTCTTGTTTCAGGTATATGTGAGGAATTGGGTAAAATCTTTTCCTATACACTTTCAATGCCTTTTCCCATTTCTTAAAACAAGTTCTCATATACTTTTCATCCCAGCCACCTGGGGCATAATTGTGTTTTGGGTGAACGCCCACTATTCTTTTGGCCTCCTCCCAATCCTCTTCATTGCGAGGACCTATAGCACTAAGCCGCGTAATTCCCAGTTGCAGACCGCACTCATATATGTTCGCCCAAAATGGATCAGTGACAATAATCCCATAGGTGCCTGATACAAATTGTAATGATGTGGGTCTGGATTCCGTCTGATCATTCGGGTGGTCCTTTCCCAAATCGTTACCCATGACTTAATGAATGAAATTTTAATGAAATCCAAATAAACTCTATAAGCCAGATTCTCAGCGGCGATACGCCGGAGTATCTCAGATACCCCGTCGTATCGCCTTTTTTTTTGCCTCGTATCTATGCGCGTGATGCTTAGCATCACTTTTGCATAGATACGCTGCAACATCCGACAAGTGTAAAACCATTAGGCGGCGTACACACGAGGGGATATGTCCGCTGAAAACGGTCCGATGGACCGTTTCAGCAGACATCTCCGCTCGTGTGTATGGGCTAGCGGACAGATTTCTCCACCCGACAGATTTCAAAGCATGCTTTGAAATCTATCCGGTGGGAATCTGTCCGCCCGACATGTCTGCTGGTTAGTACACTTACCAGCAGACATGTCGGCTCCCACCACCGCCGCGCCGCTGCCGAATGGATTCGGCGCATGCGCGGAAGTGTTTTACTTCCTGGTGCGGTGACGTGGCGGTGACGCGGCGGCGTCAACGTCACCGCCGCGTCACCACTACGTCACCGCGCCGTCCGGCGGCGGGGAATTTGATCCGATGGTGTGTACACGCCATCGGATCAAACTCCCGATCGGACATATCCGATGGAAATGGTCCGCGGACCGTTTTCATCGGATATATCCGATCGTCTGTACGCCGCCTTACACTTGCGGATCGTAGGTGTAATGACAACTCCGGCCACTAGGCGGCCTTTACGTTGTTTTCTCATTTTCCTATGCAAATGAGGCTAGTACGCCGATTCCCGATCGCTTTTACGCCGCCCCGTCGTCGCGTACGTCGTTTTCGTCCGCGTAAGGTTACCCCAGCTTCTATGTGGAGTAACCTTACGAAGTTCCGTCGGATGCCGTCGGGTGCCGTCGGATGCCATGTTAAGTATGGCGTCGGGTCAGCGTCGGCTTTTTCCGTCGCTTACGTTGTTTTACTAAGTCGTTCGCGAATAGGGAGTTGCGTAAATGACGTTCACGTCGTTTTGACGTCGGTTTCAACGACGCTTTCCGACGTGAGCTGGAGCATGCGCACTGGGCTTTTTCCCCGGCCGGCGCATGCGCAGTTCGTTCGACGCGGGGGCGCGCTTCATTTAAATACAAGCCGCCTCATTTGAATTACGCGGGCTTACGCTGGGCCATTTTCGCTACGCCAACGCAATTGACGGAGCAAATGCTTAGGGAATACGGCACTTGCTCTAGTACGATGCGGCGGCGTAGTGTAAATGGCTTACGCTACGCCGGCGAATTTCTTAGAGAATCTGGCCCTATATATTCCTTCAAGCAATAGCACAATGCGGGTTATACATAGCAGCAATTGTAGCAATTGTATTACTAGTGTTACTAGTTACTAGTGTAATACTCTTACTCCTACTCTAAACATCTCTGACAATGTATACATGCACAGTTCACGGCTTTTACAAGAAGAACACACAAATATAACAGGAAACAAAAAACAGATCAAATCTGACCTTACTGTACAGTTTCTATGTTTCACTTTCGGTTCACTCCACAGACAAACCAAGTAGCTGAAACAAACATATGCACTTTGATATATCAGCTTCAGCCACTATAATTTTATTCCTTTTTTTTTATATTCCTTATTCCGTACGTTATTTAACCTTTATACCTCTATACCTTTATTCCTTGTATTTCACATAAATCATCTGAAAAATTCCTGCCATCCACAAATGCAGACTACACTGTTCTTACGCTTGCAAAGTCCCTGCCAACGCAAACGCAGACTATTTCTTACGTTTGAAAATTCCCTGCCAACGCAAACGCTGACTATTTCTTAGGCTTGAAAATTCCCTGCCAACGCAAACGCAGACTATTTCTACCGTTTGAAAATCCCCTGCCAACATATGACGTGTGTTTTACAAACACCGTCGCCCTGCCATCCACTGTGTGTCCCCGAAGTCGCCGCTCCTGCTGAGAACCACGTCGCCACGTGTCACAACAGTCTATTTGAAACTAAACTAACCTATTGCCCTGCCAGCCACTGTGTGTCTCCGAAGTGTCCGCTCCTGTCGAGAACCACGACGCCACGTGTCACAACAGTCTCTTTGAAACTAAACTAACCTGCCAACATCTAACCTGCCAACATCTAACCTGCCAACATCTAACCTGCCAATATCTAAACTGCCAACATCTAATATTATTCTATTATCGGATCGGCTTACTGTATTCAGGAGAGCAACACATCTCAACCAGCATAAAAAAATGGAAGAAATGGAGAAATTCACCTGAATAACAGTCCCTTGGTCCCTGCGAGAGGTCCCGGGTTTCAGCACCACTTGTTAGGAAACAGGGGGTTTCGACCCTTGGTCCGGTGCACCCTTGGTTTGGTCTGTGTGTGAACCTTCAGCTAGCCGGACAATCAAATAAACCAATACGCAATATATAGGTTCAAAATGGATATGTTGTATTCAAATTGGCAGCATATACAATTTATAGCCTTAAACCTCAAAATTTCCCTTATACCTCCCTTATACCTCCCATAAACTCAAAAACCCTCCCAACAGCAATATACAATCAATTATCAAATTTATAAAAAATTCCCCAGTGACCTAAATATTTGTGTTTAGCAAAATAATATATCACATTTACCACAACTCTTGCTTTAGCATATGTCATCAAAAATATCATCTTGATTGTCTCGGGATGTGTGGCTGGCAGGTGTCTATACATTTTCTAATTCTACAATTCAGCACATCACATTACACAGGAACATCTTGATAAGAACTTGTGGTCGCATATGTCTATGTTATCTTTAAGCATCAAAGCATCTCTTATAATCTAAAACCCAGTAATTTTCCAATGTACAGTAACTACTGCTAAAACATATGTTGAAAAAAAGAACCAGTAATTTTCCAATGTAAAAAGGTATATGTTGAATATAGTTGAATAATGATGTATATAATGTAGCTGATATATGATATATGTTTGATATATTGACAATATGTATTGTATTGATATATGGGCCATATATTGTGTGTATATATATATATATATATATGTATATATATATATATATATATATATATATATATATATATTATATAGGCCATATATTGACAATTTCCCCACACTTATCTCATCATAACTCTTCTTTCCCTTCCTCAACAGCCCAGAGTCTGCTTAATTATTACCCCTTTTAAATCTTGAGTTATATATCAGACAGGAGGCTCATATCTTGCATTAATCTTTCTTTATTTAATGCTCATAGCAGAAATGTTTTCTCTATATCTTTTATTTCTCAAAACTTTTTGCACCTAAAATGGTGGAGAAAAGAAACTACAATTCCCAGCAGTCCCAGCAGCTGTGTTAGCCACGCCTCCAGGTGACCTGTATATATGGGATTGACTTGGTGTACTCCCTCCTCTTTCTTTCTGCTCATGGCAAGATAAGTATCAATTTTATTAACTCTCCTTAAAAATTGCAAATATATAGATAAACCTTAATTTTTCATATATATAGTTGTATATTATTTAGCAAGTATATATTTATATATATTCCTTTTATGGTGTTTATTTTATTTTATTTTTCAAGTTCACTTGTGAGCGCTGCGGGTCCTCTTTCATGAGGAACACGGCGCTCGAGTCTATTTCCCACATAGAGGGTGTCAGTCAGGTACTGGCGTCACACTTATCTGACTCTCTGATTGGGAAGCCGGCTTTCCCCTTTTCGTGCGCGCCGTCTCTGCCTGCAGCGCCACACTCCCGCTTCTCCCTCACGATGTTTCGCGCCTCAGACAAGAGGAGGGGGCGCGACGAATGACGCACTTTACTCCTCCCCTCTCTCTTCAACTCTCTCGGCCAATCGCGGTGCTCTCACAACTTCTCGCGAGTCTACGGCCGCTCGGGAGACAGTTACTTCCTCCTCATCGCATTGCCACGGCTGCAGCGGTGAGGAGAGCAGTGTTTCTTGAGGAGAGCGGTATTGTTATATTCTACTAGCCCATAACATACATTTAAAACTAAATTGCCAGACACAGCTACCTTAGATAGGTTTAGCAATCATATTGGAAACATTGCTTAGATAAAAACGCTCTCCATTAGACATGGCAGAACAAGCAGGTGCCCATAATGTTACCATCTCAAGTCTGGGCTTAACCCCTGAGACCCCACAACTGTTATCTGCTATCCAGATTCAGGAACTTATAAATAGCTCTATCCAGGTTGCTTTATCTGCTACCATTAACCCCCCCAAGACTCATCCTGAGGGGGAAAAAGTGGGCAAGGTCCCTTACAAGCGCAAGCATATGACTGCTTGCCTCGACTCCCCGGCAGGGGAAGTAAAATCAATGCATGAGGCAGGACCTTCCTCGGCCTGCCGCCCCAGCCATCCTAACACTGATCGACCCTTGATATCCAAGGAGATTCCCAGAAAGAAATTTCAAACAGGCCACAGGGCTAAACCAGATTCATTTAACGATGAGTCGGAGAACGAATCATCTGAAGGATCGCTGATAATGGCATCCGACGATCTTGATTCCGATCAAGAGGAGGCTGGGCAAATGGCTACCGATATTGGAGCCAATCCGGGATTGCCATCTGAGGCAATTGTAGACTCCCTAGGGGAACCTTTCTTTAACCCGGAAAATATATCCCATCCCAGATCAGGGGACTGGGCACCCCTTCCACAGGTGTCCCAATACGTGGAACACTGGACAAGGAGACCCTTGGACAGGGCAAATAGGAATAAGCTAAGAGCGGAATGCCCCAGACCGTTCATTCCTAATAAAGTGGCACTTACACCTGAAATTGACCCGGTGCTTCAAAAATGCTTGACCAAATCTGGCAAATATACTAAGAAAGGCATAGAACATTCTTTCAAGACGATCCAGGATCGTATCCTAGACCTTTTAGGTCCTCTGACCAAAATTTTCAATCTATCTGAACAGGCGGCCGCCACTGAAACACCTGTAGATTTAATACAACTGAGAGGTTGGGCGCAACGTGCCATTTGCCTATTAGGCTCAGCCAATACGACATGCGCTGTTGAACGCCGCAGGTCAATTTTAATGAAGCTTGATCCGCAATTGTCACATTTGGCGGAATCAGAACCAGGCCCCTCAGCGGAAGGCCTCCTCTTTGGTGAAGATTTAATGAAAAACATAAATAGATTTGTAGGTCTATTTAATAGCCTCGATAAGGCCCAAACTTCTCTTAAAAGATCAGGTTCTGGCCTTAAGGTTTTTCACAGGGCCGGCAGGAATAGAGGCCGATCTGCCGGCCGTGGCAACAACTACAAGGCCTATCCTAGGGCACCCGCTCAAGCCTACTCATCCGCACAGCAATACTCCGTTCCAGTGGCACAACCTGCTCCATTTTTCCCTCCTAGAGGACGCCCATGGAGAGGACGCGGCGGCAGAGGTTTCCCCAGGTCCCGACCACCCACCGGTGAGTATACCACTGAATTACCATACTCACACACCTGTAGGGGGCAGACTGAGACATTTTATCCATCCCTGGTACACGATTACTGCGGACGCTTGGATACTGTCCACAATTACGGGATACCACATAGATTTCATATCACAACCAATCGAGTCGGTGCTACCACAACCCATACATTTTTCAGAACAAAATCTTCACCTCATAGACGTAGAACTACAGGACCTCATTTCAAAACACGCTGTGATAGAAGTGGACCCCTTATCCCCCGGGTTTGTAAGCAACCTCTTCTTAGTAAAGAAGAAGGACGGGGGCTACAGACCTGTGATAAATCTGAAAGAACTGAACCAATACGTGGCCTTTCGTCACTTCAAGATGGAGGGAATACATCTTCTAAGAGATCTGTTACTCCAGGGAGATTGGTTGGTCAAAATAGACCTCAAAGATGCGTACCTAACGGTACCAATGCATCCTTCCTCCCAAAGATTTCTGAGGTTCATATGGAAGGGCCGTATGTGGCAATTTACCTGCCTGCCTTTCGGCCTGTCATCAGCCCCATGGTGCTTCACCAAAATAATGAAACCCGTTGTGGCTGCACTTCGTTGCAGGGGGGTACGACTGATAATTTATCTCGACGATCTCCTGATCATGGCTCGCTCAAAAGCGCAAGCCGAGCTACACAAACACTGGACAGTTTCACTACTGGAGGACTTGGGTTTCCTCATCAATCACAAAAAGTCTTTACTCTCCCCTGCTCAAGAGATGGAGTTCTTAGGCTTCTCCGTGGACACCAGGCAAGCGGTACTACGCCTGCCCACTTCCAAACTAACCCTGATCAGGAAAGAAATCAGAGCAGTTTTACGCAAGGGTCAAACCTCTCTGAGACTCCTTTCACGCATAGTCGGATTACTATCAGCTTCCATTCAAGCAATTTTCCCTGCTCCCTTACATTATCGGGCCTTACAACGCCTCAGAACCCTCCACCTCCGACAAGGCCTCCGTTATTCGGACAAAGTCAACCTTTGTCCGGAATCGGAGGAGGAATTGCGGTGGTGGCTAAAACATGCCGTCGAATGGAACGGCAAGACAATCTTCAATTCACGGCCAGACGTCATCCTAGAATCGGATGCGAGCCGGCAGGGTTGGGGAGCCCGTTGTGGCCAGGATTCTACAGGAGGGACATGGTCCGTAAACGAATCCTCCCTCCACATCAACGCTCTGGAACTCCTGGCGGCATTCTTCGCCATCAGGAGTTTTCTGTCACGGAGATCCAACTGTTGCGTTCTCTTACGCATGGACAACGTGGCAGCAGT
Source organism: Rana kukunoris (assembly GCA_029574335.1). NCBI lineage: Eukaryota > Metazoa > Chordata > Amphibia > Anura > Ranidae > Rana > Rana kukunoris. The sequence continues at coordinate 29,199 of JAJQKJ010001196.1, forward strand.
CCAGTATATCAATCGCCTAGGGGGCACAAAATCCAAAATACTAGCGGACATCGCTTCCGATTTCTGGAATTTCTGTCTATCCCGCGACATTATCCCAGTGGCGGAATACATTCCAGGAGTGTCCAACTGTGTGGCAGACTGGAATTCCCGATATCTGACAGACTCCAGCGACTGGACACTGGACAGATCGATTTTTCTATCAATACAAGACCTTTGGGGTCCACTTCACACGGACCTGTTCGCCTCGAGACTCAACCGGCAACTACCCTGCTTTTACAGCTGGAGGCCGGACCCAGAAGCAGTAGCAGTAGACGCATTCCTCCAAAAATGGCCCGAGGGGCTACATTACGCGTTCCCGCCCTTCACAATGATCACCAGACTACTCCTCCACATAGTCAATCAAGAGGCAACGGTGGTGCTGATCACCCCCTGGTGGCCGACGCAACCGTGGTTCCCTCTGATTCTTGGGATGTCGATCGACTATCCCAGACTCCTTCCCCACTCACCACACCTGCTGACCAATCCGACCAAAGGCCTACACCCGTTACTTACGGAGGGCAAACTACCCCTCCTGGCATGGCTAGTCTCGGGGCGCCAGACTCTGGTACGGGACTTTCACGATCGGCTAGAGACCTCCTCGCCCTGGCCTGGGCCCCAGGGACTAGATCGGCATATAGATCTGCCTGGGGGTTATGGGTTCGTTGGTGTGATCAACAACAGATTGATCCCACTAAGGCTCCTGTCTCTTTAGTTGTGAACTACCTAGCAGAATCCTACGATACGGGAAAATCATATAGTTCACTTAACGTTTACAGATCCGCTATATCAGCATACCACTGTCCAGTCGATTCCTTACCCATTGGCAAACACCCATTAGTATGTCGCTTACTACGAGGGGTTAGGTATAACCGTCCCCCACGTCCTCGATACCATTCGACCTGGGATGTCTCCAAGGTTCTTCAACTGTTTTCCTCTTGGGAAGACAACGATCGTCTTTCCTTAAAGAGCCTTTCCTTGAAACTTACTACACTTTTATGCCTGGTATCCATTAAAAGAATATCGGACGTGAGAGCCCTAGATATTTCTAGACGTCAATTCTCACCGGAAGGGGTTAGATTCTCGATAGTACGCAGAACCAAGACTCAATTACATTCGGTTTTCTACCCTTTCTTCCTATCGCACCCACGTCTATGCGTCGTCCGCTGTCTTCAGACCTACGAGTCACGCACTGCGACTCTACGTTCGCCAACTTTCCCGCAACTGCTAGTCTCATACGTACAACCACACCACCCGGTGGCTTCGGCCACTTTGGCTAGGTGGGTCAGGTTGGTTATGGAGATGTCGGGTATAGATGTATCCCTCTTTGGCGCACACTCGACCAGAGGGGCTATGGCCACGAAGGTGTTTACTTCAGGGGGCTCTCTATCAGACCTCCTATTGGCGGCGGACTGGTCGTCAGAGTCAACCTTTCGCCAATTTTACTTTAGACCTGAAAATCATGTCTCCTTATCTGTCGTTACCTCTCAACAGTCCTGATCCCTCACTATCTCACGATTAGTTTGGGATGTGTATTAGACAATATATACGTATATACATATCTGACTGATGTTTTTTGTACTGCATGATGTTTATATGTGCATAGAGCTTTGAAGCTGCAAGATATGAGCCTCCTGTCTGATATATAAATCGAGATTTTCCTAGCTTGTGACGGAAAATATTAGTTATATGAAGACAGGAGGCGAGTATCTTCCCACCCTTCCCACCCTATTACGAATTTTATTCTTTTTTCAGGATACTGAATCTCCATTCCAGGCTACCGTTGGTGCTTGACAAGTTCTCTTTGAATTCCCCGTTGGGACGAAATCTCCGCGAAATCTCCCGGTTGGAGTTGTTGACGGCAGGATTGCAGTCCGTTCACCTTTGTTCTACAACATCACCACAGGATGGGCCGGATGGCCGAAGAGTCACGTTTGGACTCCTTTTCCAGGTTATACTGTTTAGACATTCGCTCCAAGAAAGAGGAGGGAGTACACCAAGTCAATCCCATATATACAGGTCACCTGGAGGCGTGGCTAACACAGCTGCTGGGACTGCTGGGAATTGTAGTTTCTTTTCTCCACCATTTTAGGTGCAAAAAGTTTTGAGAAATAAAAGATATAGAGAAAACATTTCTGCTATGAGCATTAAATAAAGAAAGATTAATGCAAGATACTCGCCTCCTGTCTTCATATAACTAATATTTTCCGTCACAAGCTAGGAAAATCTCGATTTCCATTCCTACACTCCTTTGGGTAACTTAGCCCCCGTCCCTCCGGGTATCCTATTTCCCCATGGAGTTGGGGCAATTGGTCCTACCCTTGTTCTGTTCCTCTTTGCTTTACCGCTCCGCCCCGCCCCCCTTCTCCGAGGAGAAAAAATAAAATAAAAAAATAAAAATAAAAAATAAATAAAAAAAGACCCCTCTCCACCACCCCAAACTGTAAACATTTTTAAAGCCTTGCCTATGGAGATTTTTAAGTACCGAAGTTTGGCGTCAATTCCATGAGTGTGCGCAATTTTAAAGCGTGACATGTTAGGTATCTATTTACTCGGTTTAACATAATCTTTGATATTTTCCAAAAAAAGTGGGCTAAGTTTTGTTATTTTTTTAATTCATGAAACAATTTTTTTCCCCAAAAAAAGCGTTTGAAAAATTATTGCGCAAATACCGTGCAAGATAAAACGTTGCAATGACCATCGTTTTATTCCCTAGGGTGTCTGCTAAAAAAAAACCTATATAATGTTTGGGGGTTCTGCGTAATTTTCTAGCAAAAGAATGATGATTTGTACATGTAGGAGAGAAGTGCCAGAATAGGCCCGGTATTGAGGTGGATATAAAAGCCCGGTATTGAAGGGGTTAAAGCAACAGCGATGTTTGGAGTAGTATTAAAGCAGGAGACAGGCATACGGTTTCCTGTAAAATGAATGGAACCTTAGTCTAATGCCAGCTACACGACACGCGATCAGGCTTTTGCCCGGACAAATCACATCGGAATTTAATCGGAAAAAAAAAGAACATGTTCTATATCTAAACTCTGATGGAATTCATCGTAATTTCCAATGAAAAAACTCAGATGGGGCTACACACGACTTTTTCCATTGGAAATTCTGATCCAGTGTACGGGACATACAGTAAAGCTTTCATCCTCAGACACATATGTGTGTTTACTATTGCTTTTTTGTATTCATGCTAAAGTACAACTTATTGTGAAAATGTATAAATGTTTAGGCCGATTCTGTGGGTTTGGTTTTCAAACAGAACACAGATTTGCTCTTTATCTCTTTATAGAATGCCTAGTGGTGTGCATACAGTATATAACCATTGTTGATTTATGTTATGGAGTATAGAGAAATAGCTGCAACTATAGAACTGCTGTATTCTCACCCTTGCATTAAATAGCCATGAGTGTGAGGCCCCGTACACACACGTCCGAGAACCTCGTCGGGCTAAACCCATCGTTCCGCCAGACGAGGTTCTCGGCCGGCCGTCGAGTTCGTCGACCAGGCTGTCAAAAAAGGCGTCGAGCCATTAGTCCCGATGGCCCGTCGAGCAAATAGAGAACCTGCTCTCTATTTTGGCTCGACGAGCTTCCCGACGGGACGCTCGACGAAAGTGTACACACGATCGAGCACACGGTCGTGTATACGGGGCCTAATGCACAGGATCACTTTTTGCGATCACTTTTTGCGATGAAAAATAACAACGTTTTTTAAAACGTCATTTTAAATTGATCGTGTGTGGGCAAAACATTGTTTTTTGTCTTTAAAAAAAACGACCAAATAAAAATTCCAACATGCTTGAATTTTTTGTGTTGTTTTTCAAAACGTTGTTTTTTGTGTCATAAAAAATGATCGTGTGTGGGCAAAACGACATAGAAAATGACGTTTTAAACCCGCGCGTGCTCAGAAGCAATTTCTGAGATGGGAGATCTTGTTTGGTAAAACTACTGTTTAGAATGGATTAAGCACATTCGTTATTTTAAAACTAATGAAGAAAACAATGAGCTGCATTTGCCACAATGCTTTTCAAAGCATTTCCAAGCTACCCTAAACTCCTAGTTTGTTGTGGCTCATCTTGTTTGACATATATCTGTTCACCTTTTGACTTTATTATTTGTTTGGGCCCTTAACAGATGTTTTGAACTACAATTTTTTTTTAGGATTTTGGAGGGTGTGAAGTGACCACAACAACTTTTTTTTTTTTTTTTTTAATTACCCACAAGGAGGTTGGTGTTCCTTCTTTAATGTCATTTTAATTTTTTAAATGTGTCTGCCTACTCACAATAACAATCTCTATATTTCTTTGTCAAAAATACACATGGTCAAAATTTGAAAACCAACAAAAATATACCTTTATTCAGGTTTAAAAGGTAAATAAATAAAAATTAGAACCATCTTGCAAACAAAAAGCAAATCCAAATAAAAACAAAGAAGCCAGGAAAAAAAACAAAGGAGACCCTGCTTGAAGCTGTAAACACAAGGGTCCACCAAGCAAACAATGAAGGCTGTGAAGGCAAACAACAATTCGCTTCGGGGCATCATCTCCTCACTTCTTCCTCCTTGCAGTCTTCCCTGCAGTCTTCCCTGCAGTCTTCCCTGCAGCCCGAGTCCTCAGGGGCTGTGTTCCTGGAGCCGATGTTGTGCCAGGAGCCAGAGCAGGCTCAGGAAGAGGAGGAGCAGGAGAAGGAGCAGGAGAAGGAGCAGAAGCAGGAGAAGGAGCAGGACCAGGAAGCGCAGTAACGACAGGAGTGCCAATCCGCCCAATGCCAATATCGTCATTGAGCTGTCCCAGTGTGGCCATGCTTATGGCCTGGAATATGATGGATTCGCAGCGCACACGCTGGCCCAGCTCAAGATTTTTAAGCTTGGCTGCGATGAGCGCTGCGAATCCCTCTTCTTCACAGGGCGGCTCTCTGGTGGCCAAAGTTGCTTCACGGAGCATGGCCTGGGTCTCCTCCTCCTTTTGCATCAGCCTTCTGGCCCTTTTTGCTGGATTCCGGATAGGAGGGATTTGGGAGATGCAATCACGCTGGCGTGACTCCTGTCTCCCACTGGGGCCTGACACCTCCTGGCTCCCAGTGGGGCTTGCCTCCTCCTGGCTCCCTGTGGGGCCTGCCTCCCCCTGGCTCCCTGCGGGGCCTGCCTCCCCCTGGCTCCCTGTGGGGCCTGCCTCCTCCTGGCTTTGCTCTGCCTGTGTATAATAAAAAAGGGACATAGTTTATTTTTTGGCTTCATTCATCACACACATTTTTAACTTAATGACATATCATAATTGAATGCTAAAATATATTTACCACAGGCCCTCCATCCCTAATTGTGTGGCCCCTTACACAGCTTTAGATATGTGGCCCCTGGAGCTGGGGGCAGGGGGGGGGGTTTATGCTGTCTGAAATTCCCAAGTAGGGGGCCTTTACCCAACCGTTTTTTTACTTTGGGGTGGACAAAATGTTAATGGCCAAAAAGGGTGTTTAACATCTGCGGCCACTGTATGGTGTACCTAATGGCGTACCAGAAAATCACACGCATTCATTATGACCTCTGCATTTATGTATCTTGTCCCCATTCTGTTTTTCTACTATTGTCTAGTGATATGTTCCTATTTTTTTGGGCAATCATTTATATAATTTCGATCACTTGTAACATTAATTACTCATCATTAATATACTTTGCATTTTAAAAATGAAAATGAACATGCAATACCTGGCTCCATGGGTCAAAATCAGGGTCCTCCAGTAACTCAGGCTCTTCCTCTGAGGTTGCCTGTTCTTGCCTACAGGGAACACTGGAGGGCTGACTGCAGGGAACACTGGAGGGCTGACTGCAGGGAACACTGGAGGGCTGACTGCAGGGAACACTGGAGGAGCAGGGAAGGCTGGACTGCCTCCTTGGGGGAAGGGTAGACAGGGATGGCCTGGACTCAATGTGATCATGCAAGAACTGCAGCTGACCATAGTACCACAGGTTTGGCTTGTAGATGCTGTCAGCTGCAGCCCCAGATCTCATCGAGGCCAGGACTTGTGCCCGTTGGGTCCTGTAGGTGCCCCGAAGCGAATTGATTTTTGCCTTCACAGTCTCCAATGTTGCGTTGGGGACCCTTGCCTTTACAAATTCAAGCAGGGCCTCCTTTGCTTTCTTCCGGGCATCTTTGTTTTTATTGATTTTGCTTTTTGATTGCCAGAGCACTGGATGTTCCTTCCATCTCTGGATAAATTCAGTTAGAAAATCGGGTTCCTTAAAGGCCTCCATTATTTCTGCATGTACAAAACAAAAACCAAAGCCTAGTGTCAGTCAAGCCACTACTACTAATTAGCTTTTAACACAATGGGGGTTATTTATTAAAGGAAAATACACTCTGCACTTCAATTGCACTGAAAGTGCACTTGGAAGTGCAATCGTTGTATAAATCTGAGAGGGGTAGATCAGAAAAGAGGGGAAGCTCTGCTGATTTTATCATCCAATGATGTGCATGCTAAAATGCTGTTTTTAATTTTCATTGCATGTCCTCCTCAAGATCTACAGCGACTGCATTTCCAAGTGCACTTGTAGTGCAAAGTGGCTTTTCCTTTAAGTAAATAACCCCCCATATCTTCTAGCCCACACAATCATCCACTGTTCCCTAATATTATTAATGTCCATAATCCAGCTACGTACCGTCTTATGATCCGATCGTCTCTTCCGCCTTGTTCCACAGATTGTTAACGGCGCTTGCAATGACGTGGAATCCCTTTAAACGGCGCGAACGTGTGACGCGATGCACGAGATCCGCCCCTGACGTTCGGTCTCGTCTTTTCCACGCCCCTTTCTCGATCTTTCTTTGTGGGTGTGTTTTATGGAAGAAAAAGATGGCGACAAATATGGCAAGCTCAAGCCATCAGGCAGGCCAGGCCCAGCCAACCGGACGATCCCGGCGGAGGTACAAGGCCTCAAACATGGCCTTCCAGGAGATGGTGGAGATGGTCACCATATTACAAAGGGAGGATTATGATGGGAAGCATGGCCCTTACCTGCATCCAAATAAGGTGAAGGCCGACATTATGGAGAAGGTGATCAGGAGGCTGCATGAAAAATTTGGCCAACGCAGGACTAGAGAGCAATTGAGAAAGAGATGGTCAGACCTCAAAAAAAGAGAGCCTGAACAACTCAATCAAATCAATAGGCTGATTTGGGCAAAAAGTAAGTATTTTTTATGTGGCCACGTTTGTGGTGTTTCTTAATTGTGCCATGTGCTTTTAATTTCAGGTTGTACTGTATCTATGTTTGTGGGCACAAAAAGTGGTCGGAGGAGTCGTCGTTCATTCGTTGTTTTTCGACCTACTAAACGACAATCTTCGAGCTAAATTGCATCATGCGCCTAGTTCGCATGGACAAAATGGAGTGTATAAACACTACAGTATATCATACCAAAAAAACGTCTTTGTATTTTTTAGAATTTGAACAAGCTCCTACGACCAATTCATGTGTCCCCAAACAGGAATCTCGTGTCATTTTTGGTGTAATGTGACTTCACTTGTGATCTTTTGTAATGTAGATTTGTACCTAAAGAAAAGTAGATGTGAAAAGCTTAGTAAATATGACCAAAAAACTGAAAAAGGAGAGTCTGCTCAGCAGTGGATTCTGCACATGTTTATATAGGCCCAGATTCATAAAGCAATTACGCCTGTCTAACTGGTGTTAGACAAGAGTAATTTCAAATTTTGCGTGCCGTATCACTAGTTTGAATCCTCAAACCATGATACGGCGGCTTCGGGCTTCGATCCGAGAGGCTTACGTCTTCGTAAGCCTTCGGATCTACGCTGCAATATTTTTGCGGCCGCTGGGAGGAGTTCGCGTCGTTTTCATGCGTCGGGATATGCAAATGTGTTTTTACGGCGATCCACGAAGATACGAGCGGTCTTCGCAATCGCTTACGTCTGTTTTATTTTACGTACTGTTAGACCAGCTTTTTGCTGGTCTAACGGTGCGTAGCCCATGTTAAGTATGGCCGTCGTTCCTGCGTCAAATTTAATTATTTTTTTTTGCGTAACTCGTTCGGGAATAGAAATGTCCGTAAACTACGCTACTCAAACAACGAATGACGTAACGACGTGATTTCGCGCAATGCACGGCGGGAAATTTGCGAACGGAGCATGCGCAGTTCGATCGCCGCGGGAACGCGCCTATTTTAAATCCTTCACGCCCCCTACTCATGTAGATGGATTGCGACGGGAGAAATACACTACGCCGCCGTCGTTTACTGGACGAAATCTACCTGGATTCCACGTAGAGCCAGGTAAAAAACGGCGGCGTAGTGTATTTCTGATACGCTACGAGAATCCAATTCTCTCTGAATCTGGGCCACACTCTGTACTTGTATTTTTATTTCTCAGTCATATCTCTTTATAATCTTTTACCTTTCTTTTTTCCCTATCTTCAATCTCGTAGGGCGCAGGGAATCAGCAAGGCAGGACGGAACTTCCCAAGCCCCACCCCCGAGGGATGATGACCCTGCCACCACATCCGGTAAAGTTTCAAGATAACACCCATACACAGGTAATCTAGATGTAGGTCTTCCTAATTTTAACGGTAATGTGTGGGAAATCTCGCGCCAATGAGGGGGAGGGGTGATGAAAATAAGTAATAAAAGCTGCTCCCTAAATAATACAGAGTGCTGAATTATAACTATTATATGCGTGGGAAAGGGGCGCTAGAGAAAATAATTTTATAATGTGTATATTATGTGAATAGGTGAAACCTATCCCAATATACGCATCAATCCCATAGCAAACTAATTGGTACACCTATTGTGAAATAAGTGATCAAATAAGTAAACAAATATATGGATTGTATATGATTGACAATGTGCAGTGAACCATAAATAAACCAATAACACGCTGTATAACATAAAAAGTGCTCCGTGCTCAAAATCTTCCAAGTGATAAAATCCACCTTCACCAATAAGGACACCTCAAGTGGGGATGGATGGCTCCTTACCAGATGATGTTGACCTATTAGTTAAAATAAGGTCAATAGAGCTTAGGTATCAGCTACTTCCCATGGAGATTCCAATACAAATGGCAGATGATTGCGGATATCATAGAGGAAAGAAAACAGCTCCCATAGTGTAAAACTATTTAATTGTAGTAATAGATAAAAAATCACAGTGCCAAGTGGCCTCTTATGCCGCGTACACACGATCATTTTTTGTGATGAAAAAAAACCGACGTTTTCTGTGAAGTAAAAAACGACGTTTTTGAAACGTCACTTTTTAAAGACGATGTTGCATACACACCATCGTTTTTTCACAAAAAGCAAGGTTACGTTCACCACTCTTTTCCATTGAAGCTCGCTTCATAACTAGCTTCTGGGCATGCGCGGGTTGAAAAACGTTGTTTTAAACGACGTTTTTGCTACACACGGTGACTTTTTGTGAAGCAAAAAACGTTTTGAAAAACGACACAAAAAATTCAAGCATGTTGGAATTTTTTTTTGGTCGTTTTTTTTAAGACAAAAAAAGACGTTTTGCCCACACACGATCAATTTAAATGACGTTTTAAAAAACTACGTTTTTTTTTCATCGCAAAAAACGACCGTGTGTACGCGGCATTACTTGAATAAGTGCCCGTTTCCCGGCACTGAGGCTGTGAGCTTGAATAAATATGGAGAGAGGTAGAATGCCGGCGTGCGTTTCACTGCTGACAGCTAGGAAACCAGAGAACCTGATGTTGTTGGTCAATGCGTGCCCAGGTACCGCCTCGACGTACGTTTCGATATTGTTGTCATCAGGAAGCGTCTTCCTAATTTTAATACCTTTTTTGGACCCACATTTCAGGAGCAAGTCGTGCAGCGACAATGGACAGGGATGCTGCCCAGTTCGTGCTGTCCGAAATATGGTCATGCAGGGAAAAAATAGAGGACATCCGGGTCACTGCAAGACAAGTGATCGAAAAAACAAAAGGGGTGGAGCTACAAATTAAACATGTAATTGATTATTTGGGTAGGCTTTGATTTGTTTTGTTTTTATTTTGGAAATTAAAAAATGTTATACAGGTTCTGTTTAGAAAAAATAAATAAAATTATTGTTGATTACAGAAAAAAATATAAAAATAACGAAAAAAAAGTGATTTTAATTGTTGAATAATGTAAAAACAAAACCAAAAAAAAAGTGATTTTAATTGTTTAATAATGTAAAAAAAAAAAAAAGTGATTTTAATTGTTGAATAATGTAAAAAAAAAGTGATTTTAATTGTTGAATAATGTAAAAAAATTAAAAATAAAAAAATAAAAGTGATTGTATTTTTGGAATAAGGAGAAAAAAAAAAAAAAACTTTTATGTTAAAAAGTAATAATCTTTTTCAAGATGTCTAAAAATAAAAAAAAATATGGACAGTAAAATATGTGTGTCTTGTTATTTAAGCTCAATGATGAATAGAAAATACCTCAAACAAATGTTTGCTGAGAACATTAAACAATGATGGATATTTATTTCAGTCCATTACAAACACATGGCACTATGATAACCTAGGACAGTGATGGCAAACCTTGGCACTCCAGATGTTTTGGAAATACATTTCCCATGATGCTCAACTACACTGCAGAGTGCATGAGAATCATGGAAAATGTAGTTCTAAAACATCTGGAGTGCCAAGGTTCGCCATCACTGACCTAGGAAATAAAATAAAAACACAAACCTTATAAATTAATTAAAGAACAAAGAAAAGAGACTGTTTCAGGCAAAAAAGAAATGTATTTATTCAGCCAAGATCTGGCATTGGAATGGCCCCCCTACCCATAAAATAGTCAACATATGCCTGCCGCACAGCACGTGCGTTTCATGGGGCCAATTGTGGATGGGCAGCCTCACGAGCCGCCTCTGGAAGCTCAACTGGCTCATCAGGCAAAACATTCAAATACGTTGTAGAATGTCTTCGCAAATAATTATGTAGAATGCAGCAACACATAATAATGTAGTTCAACTTATATTCTGCCATGTTTATGGCGGTCATAAATAGGCGGAAACGGCTGGCCATGATGCCAAAGGCATTTTCAATGACACGTCTGCCTCTGGCCAGCCTATAGTTAAACACCCTCCTCTCAGGGGTGAGGGCGCGTTGGGGAAATGGCCTCATGTGGTGGGGACCTAATGCAAAAGCCTCATCAGCTAAAAAAAACGAAGGGCAGACCCTCTTCATTCTCCTCCGCAGGCGGCAATCCCAGGTCCTCCGACTGAAACCGTTGGGCAAACTCGGTCTCAGCAAAGACCCCACCGTCCGACATCCGCCCATTTTTCCCAACATCCAGATACAGGAACTTATAATTGGCAGACACCACCGCCATCAGAACAACACTGTGGAACCCCTTGTAGTTAAAATAATGGGATCCACTATGGGGTGGTGGCACGATGCGGACGTGCTTGCCGTCAATGGCTCCTCCGCAGTTAGGAAAATTCCATCGCTGGGAGAAGTCCGCTGCCACAGTCTGCCATTCCTGTGGTGTGGTGGGGAACTGTAGAAAAACAAAAATCAAACAAACATTCCTAAAAAGAACATCACAAAACATTCTTGGATGCTAAAAAAACAAAAAAAAAAACGATCATTAATTTGAAGTATTAATAAAAATGGCCAAAATAATAAGGGATCACTAAAGCAGATTAATCACACCCTCTAATGGTCACAATCCTACAAAAAATAAGGTGAGTGGAGGCCCAAGATGAGTTTGAGACCTCTAAAAAAAAATTAGAAGGTAATTTATACAATTATAAAATAAAGAGGGGGGGGGGGGGTTGTGCGTGCACTACAATAGAGGCCAAAAATATAGGGGGATATAGGGACTTCTATAGACAGCACTGCAATATAGGACAAAAATATAGGGGGATATAGGGACTTCTATAGACAGCACTGCAATAGAGGACAAAATATAGGGACTTCTATAGACAGCACTACAATATAGGACAAAATATAGGGGGATATAGGGATTTCTATAGACAACACTACAATATAGGACAAAATATAGGGGGATATAGGGACTTCTATAGACAGCACTACAATATAGGACAACATATAGGGAGATATAGGGACTTCTATAGACAGCACTGCAATAGATGACACAAATATAGGGGGATATAGGGACTTCTATAGACAGCACTGCAATAGAGGACAAAAATATAGGGGGATATAGGGACTTCTATAGACAGCACTACAATAGAGGACACAAATATAGGGGGATATAGGGACTTCTATAGACAGCACTGCAATAGAGGACAAAAATATAGGGGGATATAGGGACTTCTATAGACAGCACTACAATAGAGGACACAAATATAGGGGGATATAGGGACTTCTATAGACAGCACTACAATAGAGGACAAAAATATAGGGGGATATAGGGGACTAGGCTAGGTTGGTTCGGAACAAATAAAAAAAAATGCTGGACAGGTTGGCAAAACAAAAGATGCATGTAGGAGCAAATATAAAATGAATACAGCATGCATGGAGATGAAAGGGAACATTCCCAGCAGATCACAAACAGGTTAATTAGGGACTGTTTAAACCAAAAAAAATGAAACAAATACAAAAGCCAAAATAAAACATAGTTTGTGAATTTAAAGGGCACCACTTACCTTAATATAGTCCTCCTGCAGAACATGAATGATGGCAGAACAGGTCTGGGGAATTATGAGGCCCAGAGCCTGGGGGGAGATGCCCGTTGAGAACTTCAAGTCCTGCAGACTTCTCCCTGTTGCCAGGTACCTCAAGGTAGCAACTAGCCGCTGCTCAGCAGTGATGGCTTCCCGCATAACAGTGTCCTGCCTGGTGCTATATGGCGACACCGAAGCCAAATGCTGCTGGAATACGGGGTCAGACATCCGAAGAAAATTCCTGAAATCATCAGGGTTATTTTCTTGGATCTCCCGCAGCAGAGGCATATGAGAGAACTGGTCCCTGCGAAGAAACCAGTTCTTGGCCCACAAAGTCCTCCTCGCCCTCCTCAAGGACTTGAGCCGGGATGCAGCACACATCCTAACTAGAAGCACAGCATGATCTCGGTACGAGAACATACCCACAACATGGCTAGAAAACGGTCGTCAAATCAGATCGCACTAAAACACCGCTCTGAAGTACAGAAAGGCCTCTGAAGAATGGACCTGCAAAACAGGAACGTGTAGACAAGAACGCACTGCCAAAACAGATACGATCTGAAAACAAGCACTGTAACACAAATACGACCCCAAAAGCACAAACTGTACGACAGTAAACGATATTAAAGCACAAAGACTGAAAAGCGCAAATCGTCTCTCACCAAACTTTTACTAACATGCAGCAACACGATATCAGCAAAAGAGGCTGTCTTCCGCATTGAAATGACCCTTTATATTTCCGTCATACGTGATGGACATCACGGCGCTTTGCTAGACTTTTTTGGAAAAACGATAGTGTGTACGCAACGTCATTTTGGAAAATGAAGTTTGAAAAACGTAGTTTTTTTTCATCGCAACAAGTGATCGTGTGTACGCGGCATAAGAGAGATAATCAAGGTTGAGCCTTTTCTTTTTTCCTCTAATAAGGGACCCGTGTTAGGGGTACTCGTTCTGTAATGCTCAAAGAATCGTGTTGCTTGAATATACAGATGTTATATACAACGTTTTTAAGCCTACTTGGAGTGAATGATTGCTAACTGGAATAGTGATCTTTAAATTGACTTACTTAATTTAAAACACTGTGTACGTGTAGCACATGGTAGCAAATGATAGTCTAACAGTGAGAGTGGCTTAACGAGGAATGATTAAACAGAAGCTGAGCCTAGTTGCTGTGTACAGTGCAGCATTGCTTGAACAAATGAACATCAGATGGAAATCTTATCTCAAATGTCAGAAATATGCAATATAATACTTATGGCTCATTCACACTAGTGGTTGCAAGAGTGGTAAAACTGTGGCTCAACCACAGGGTTTTACCATTTCCCCAAGTGCTCCCCCAGGGGTGTACATATGCTTCAGTTGCAATGCTTTATAGACATGTGCACAGGAAAAAAAAATTTTTTTTTTGTTCCGTTTCATATCATTCCGTTGGTTTGTTCCCGTTCGTTTTTCGTAAGATGCCCGTTTTCCTGTTCGTTCCCGTTCGTTTTTTGTACGACGAGATTTTTTCGTATTCCGATCGTTTCGTATTTTTGTTACCGTTTTATTTTTGTACATGCGGGATGTTTCGTTATTCTGTTTAATTCATGTTCGTTACTTGTTAGACAATAATTTTCGTGAATTTTCGTCAATGATTTACATTCTGTATTTTGAATTCCCTTTTCTGTTCGTATTTTCAGTCGTATGTTCATATGACATCTATAACAAAAGATTTGCATTCTGTATTTTGAATTCATTTTTTCTGTTCGTATTTTGGATTCAAAATACAGAATGCAAATCTTTTGTTATAGATGTCATATGAACATACGACTGAAAATACCAAAAGAAAAAGGATTCAAAATACAGAATGCAAATCTTTTGTTATAGATGTCATTTTCGTTTTTTTGAATGGGCAGTGAGTGTAGTTAGTGAAGCAGCTTCTCTTTTGTGCTGAGTACAGTAAACTTTTCTGTGAATTTTCATCTGAAGGGAGATCAGTTGGCCAGACCTTTGAACCCAAAAATGGTTTTCTGATGGAGTTTAAATACGAACAAACGATCATTTTTATGTTTGTTGTTAAAAAAGTCTGACCAAATGTATGGGGCTTAACAATAGTTAATATGGATGAGCCGCGTGTTGAAAGTGCCGCGAATCCCGCGATGTATTTACAAAAGTACAAAATGATGAAAATCCTTTTTCTGTTCGTATTTTCAGTCGTATGTTCATATGACATCTATAACAAAAGATTTGCATTCTGTATTATGAATCCAAAATACGAACAGAAAAAAGGAATTCAAAATACAGAATGCAAATCTTTTGTTATAGATGTCATATGAACAATGAACATACGACTGAAAATACGAACAGAAAAAGGATTCAAAGAAAATACAGAATGCAAATCTTTTGTTATAGATGTCATTTTCTTTCTTTTGCCGTTTTCGTTTTGACGTATTTTCGTCGGAACGTTTCTTTCGTATTTGCGGTTGTTCGTTATGCGGCTCATTCGTAATCCCGTCGTTTTCGTATTTTGGTGCTTTAATTTTTTCGTATGTACACATTATTTCGCGGGTACGAAAATGAAAATTTTCGCACGAAAATAACATTCGTACGAATAGGAATGCACATATCTAATGCTTTACTTTATGGCTGCAGCAGAAGTTCTATACCCTCATGCATTAGTGGGCACTACTGCCCACTGACCACAACCCATTCAAGTGAATGGGGACTTGAAGTGAATGGGGACACTCTGCAAAGCACTGCTTCTTCAAATCATACCAAACCGCATTATAATGCAGTACTATATGGTTTGGTGGCTGCAAACACGCTGTTGTTAACAATTAATGGGACCTTCATGCGTCTCACAAGGGCAACATGGTTGCATGCAGTGTAGAACATGCACATGGAACGCCCATTTCCTTCACTGTGTTTCAGTGTGAACAGACCCTTAGGGAGCAAGATTTGAGAGAGGGAAGGATCACTATGGTACATGGAAGAAAGAAAGGAATAATCAATGATACGTGGAAGGCAGGAAAACTCAATATGGTACATGAAAGAAAGGATCACTGTGGTTCCTGGAAGGCAGTACATGGCAGGCAGAAAGAATGGATCACTATGGTATATGGAAGGCAGAAAGAATGGATCATTATGACACATGGAAGGCTTGGAGGATCACTATAGTATATGGAAGGCACGAAGGATCTCTAATGAATAATGGAGAAAGGAAGGCAGAATCACTATGATATATGGAAGAAAGAAAGGAAGGATCACTATGGTACATGGAAGAAAGACATGATGTCTCACTACTGCACATCAAAGACAGGAAAGATGGATCACTACTGCACATCAAAGACAGGAAAGATGGATCACTGCAGCACATGGAAGACAGGAAGGATGGCTCACTACTGCACATGGAAGACAGGAAGGATGGAACACTACTGCTCTTGGAAGACAGGAAGGATATATCACTACAGCACATGGAAGACAGGAAGGATGGCTCACTACTGCACATGGACGACAGGAAGGATGGATCACTACTGCTCTTGGAAGACAGGAAGGATATATCACTACTGCATATGGAAGACAGGAAGGATGGATCACTACTGCACATGGAAGGAAGAGAGAGAGAGGGGAGAGTTCACCCCAGGCTCAGACAGTCATCGTGTACACTGGCTTCTCAGCATTGGCTGCAAGCCAGGGTCTTAGGGCAGGCACAGGGGGACATGGCGAGGTGGTGGAGAACTAGCCTACCTCCTCCCTGCTCATACTGGATGTAGAGTCAGTGGGGCAGGTGAGTGGACGGGCTGTGTACTGAGCTAGCATTAGCTTTGCAGCTGCAGCGCAGAGCAGTGAGCACTGGACAGGGGGATTCTTGAAATCAAGTACCAGAACTTGTTCCGGTACTTGGCTCTGCTGTAGTACATCACCCAGATTCGCAGGACATGGGGATTTACTTTGAATTCTGGGATGGTCCCGGCGAATCCAGGAAGGTTGGGAAATATGCACATATGAGTCCAGATTATTCAATTCATCTTTGTGGTTCAGCAATTTAGCTTCTTATATCACCTCTGTGTCTCCAACCACTTCATTGGATTATGAAATAGCATAACCAGCTCTGTCTTTGAGCAGGGAGCTTACCTAGAAGCAGAAAAGCTGACCCAAGAGGTAGTTAGGATTAACTAGGAAGTACCAGGGTGAGCTTACTGACTTGTGGATGTGTTTGCATGGCGAAACAAAATACTGAATCTTTTGACAAACAAAACAGTAAACACATAGCATAATCATTTCAGCTATGCATTTAGCTGTGTGCATTGCGTCTTTAACATGATGTGCTGCATATAGGACCCTTTCAACATTCCTAATCTCTGAAGTTTAAATCCTGTGGTTCATTCATTATGTCTTTATTGTTCCATTTTTTTTTTTCAATTTGTGCTGATTTTTAAACATTTAGCTCTTTCCATTTCCTTGTGCCCACATAATTAAGCGTAACAAAATTAAACACATCACTAATTTCCCTTGGGTCCTAATGTATTTTTCTTAACAGCACACAATTTAAATTATGGCACGATAAACTGAAGATTTAGTTAAATATACGTTGGCAAAGGGACTTTATACCTGTTCCAGCAGACAATTATGGAAGTCATTTTTTTAACCTTTTTTGTTTGTGTTGGAAAAGCCATTTTAGTTTTACTTATTTTTTGTTTCTTTTTACCAATGGTGTGTCAGATAGTTTTAACATATTACAAACAAAGTAATAGATCTATCCTGTATATGCTACCTTTGCACAAAAGTGACCTGAAATAGTCATCTATGTTAGTTTATTTGTTGGAATCCAGGCCTGCCCATGTCTAAAAGAAAAATTATAGCCCAATCAAGTTAAACCCTACTACATAATGAGTGCAAAATCAAAATGAAAAGAGGGCTGCAACTACATTTACTAACATGGAAAAAAGGGAAACTATTTGAACAAGAAACATACATTCTTTCTACATGCCTAATTACTGTATATACTGTTGTAGCCCCCTGGTCCTAAACTAGGACTATAATATACATTTAGGGCCAGATTCACAGAGCCCTTACTCAGGTCTATCTCGCGTTAGACCGGAGTACTTTCAAATAACGCGCGTCGTTTCATTAGTCTGAATCCTCAAACCATGAAACGAAAGGCTTCGGGCTTCAATCCGACTGGCTTACGTGTTCGTACGCCTTTGGATCTACGCTGCAATAAATTTGCGGCTGCTGGGTGGAGTTCCCGTCATTTTCCGCATCGGGGTATGCAAATGAGCTTTTTCCGACTATCCACGAAGTTACGAGCGTCATTCGCAATCTCTTACGGCATCTGTAGTCATCTTCTTGCCGCGTAAAGTTATTCCAGCTTTTATCTGGTCTAATATTAGACAGCCCATGTTAAGTATGGCCGTCGTTCCCGCGTCGAATTTCAACGTTTGTTTTTATTTTTTTACGTAAGTCTTCCGGGAATAGGAATGTACGTAAACGACGCTACTCAAACAAAAAATGACGTAACAACGTTATTTTGCGCAATGCACGGCGGGAAATTTCTGAACGGAGCATGCGCAGTTCGATCGACGCGGGGACGCGCCTAATTTAAATGCTTCACGCCCCCTAATCGCGTATTTCGATACCGCCGCGAGAAATACACTACGCCGCCGTACCTTACGGGCCAAAATCTACATGAATTCGTCGTAGAGCCAGGTAAAATACGCCGGCGTAGTGTATCTCTGATACTCTGCGCCAATGTATTGTATCTTAATCTGGCCCTAAGTTTTTTAAAGAATTGTATAGTTTTTCTGGTCTTTCCCTAATCCCAATTAGGTTGTGCATTTCTCACTGTCGCCAGTAAATGTCACTGGTACCACAGGGCAGTATGAGAAGTACAACTAGGTTGAGCTATGAATATTTATTCTTCTTCCAGCCAGTCTATAAGGCCATTCTGGACTGAGGTTGTGCTTCTGAAGTGAGCTCTGGAAGTAGGCCCAGAAGCCTGTCTAGGGCCTACTAATCCTGAGGTGATCCTTAGGCTATCTTGCCCGGCATGGAAGAAGCCAAGCCAAACTGAGAAGATTTAGGGGATGGCCCTTGCTAGAGAAAGCCAGGATGAAGACTGGTCTCTCAGAAGGGCCTGGTAACTCCTTTGGAGGACGCATCTACATCTAAAACGTGCTTACAGTGTTGCTGGGTCGACTAAAAAGTTCCTGACACTGTGAAGCTGGATCTTGTTCTACAATCTGAAACGTGTCTACAGTATTGTTGGGTCAGCTTAATGGTTCTTGTTGGGATTGAACCCGAACACCCCCCAGTTCGGTTTGCATCAGAACATGTGAACAGGCAATAAATTAGTTCGAACATCCGAACACTGTTAAAGTCTATGGGACTCAAACATTAAAAATCTAAAGTGCTCATTTTAAAGGCTTATATGCAAGTTATTGTCATAAAAAGTGTTTGGGGACATGAATTAATGTAAAAAAAAAAAAAAAAGTTTTTGCAGGAGCAGTGATTTTAATAATGCTTAAAGTGAAACGATAAAAGTGGAATATTCCTTTAAATTTCATACCTAGGGGGTGTGTATAGTATGCCTGTAAAGTAGCGCTTGTTTCCCGTGCTTAGAACTGTTCCTGCACAAAGTGTAATTTCTGAAGGAAAAAAAAGCATTTAAAAGTACTCGCGGCTATAATGAATTGTTGGCTCCCGGCAATACAAAGAAATTTAATTGATAGTCATTGATAAAAAAAAAATGCATGGGGTCCCCCCCAAATTCAATTACCAGGCCCTTCAGGTCTGGTATGGATATTAAGAGGAACCCTGTGTCAAAAAAAAAAAAAGACGTGGGATTCACCCCAAATATCCATACCAGACCCTTTATCCGAGCATGCAACCTGGCAGGCCGCAGGAAAAGAGGGGGGGGCGACATGCTCTTAAAATGGGGAGGATGCTTTGGGACTCTTTGACCCCTCAAAGCACCATGTTCCCATGTTGATGGGGACAAGGCCCTCATCCCCACAACCCTTGCCCGGTGGTTGTGAGGGTCTGCGGGTGGGGGGCTTATGGGAATCTGGAAGACCTCTTTAACAAAGTGGACCCCCAGATCCCAGGCCGCCCCATGTGAATTGGTAATGGGGTACATTGTACCCCTACTATTTCACAAAGAATGTGTAAAAAAATGTAAATAAAAAAACACACAGACACTGTTGGGATAAGTCCTTTATTAAAAATAAAAATAAAAAAAAGATTCCAGCGATGGTAATCCACTCTCTGTCTCCACTCCAACGCTGTCGGTATCCTGCGATGTATGCTCTCCTCTCCGGGATCCAGCGATGGATGATCTCCTCTCCATCCAGGTCCAGGCTCCAACGATGATGTCCAGCGCAGCGCATCTTGTCTCCACCAGAGACACCCCGGGAATGTCGTTGCCGCAGCCTGACAGGTCTTATGTAGCTGAGGGCAGGGCCACCCTTCACGTGACCCCGTCCCCCTCTGACGCAAGGGGAAACCTGGGCTTAACCAGTGATGTGACCGGCGACCCCACCCCCCTCGGATGCAATGGGAAACCTGCGTTACATCAGAGGGGGGTGGGGTCACCCGTCATGTCACTGGGAAAGCCTGGGTTTCTCCTTGCATCAGAGGGTGACAGGGGCAAATGGAGGGTGGCCCCACCCTCAGCTGGCCCTGTAGCCATTTTTTTCAATGACTTTTATCTGTATTGCTGAGACCCGACAATTCATTAATAGCGTTAGTAGTTTCAAATTACTTTCCTTTTTCCTTTAAAATCGACATTTTGTGCAGGGAACCAAAATAATAATAAAAACATGTGTGGGGTCCCCCCAAATTCCATTTCAGGCCCTTCAAGTCTGGTATGGATATTAAGGGGAACCCCGCGTAATTAACCACTTAAGACCCGGACCTTTAGGCAGCTAAAAGACCCGGCCAGGTTTTGCGATTCGGCACTGCGTCGCTTTAACTGACAATTGCGCGGTCGTGCGACGTGGCTCCCAAACAAAATTGGCGTCCTTTTTTCCCACAAATAAAGCTTTCTTTTGGTGGTATTTGATCACCTCTGCGGTTTTTATTTTTTACGCTATGTACAAAAATAGAGCAACAATTTTGAAAAAAATGCAATATTTTTTACTTTTTGCTATAATAAATATCCCCCAAAAATATATAAAAAAATGTGTTTTTTTTTCCTCAGTTTAGGCCGATACGTATTCTTGGTTAAAAATAATTGCAATAAGCATTTATCGGTTGGTTTGCGCAAAATGGCCTTTACAAAATAGGGGATAGTTTTATTGTATTTTTATTATTATTTTTTTACTACTAATGGCGGCGATCAGCGATTTTTTTCATCACTGCGACATTATGGTGGACACTTCAGACAATGTTGACACATTTTTGGGACCATTGTTATTTTCACAGTAAAAAATGCATTTAAATTGCATTGTTTACTGTGAAAATGACAGTGCAGTTTGGAAGTTAACCACAAGGGGGCATTTAAGGGGTTATGTGTGACCTAATATGTGTTTACAACTGTAGGGGGGTGTGGCTGTAGGTGTGATGTCATCGATTGTGTATCCCTATAAAAGGGATCACACGATCGATCACGGCGCCACAGTGAAGAACGGGGAAGCTGTGTTTACACACGGCTCTCCCAGTTCTTGAGCTCCAGGGACCGATTGCGGGACTCGTGTCCGCGGGTCCCGCGGTCACGGAGCTTCGGACCGGGTCGCGTGCACGTGCGTGACCCCACGGCTGGGCTTAAAGGGCAACGTACAGGTACATTGATGTGCCCGGCCATGCCATTCTGCCGACATATATCGGCGTGAAGGGGTCCTTAAGTGGTTAAAAAAAACTTACGTTGGGTTCCCCCAAAAATCCATACCAGACCCTTAATCTGAGTACGCAACCTGGAAGGCCGCAGGAAAAGAGGGGGGGGACGAGAGAGCATCCCCCCTCCTGAATCGTACCAGGCCACATGCCCTCAACATGAGGAGGATGCTTTGGGGGTCCCCCAAAGCACCTTGCCCCCTTGTTGATAGGAACAAGGGCCTCATCCCCACAACCCTTGCCCGGTGGATGTGGGGGTCTGTGGGCACAGGGCTTATCGGAATCTGGAAGCCCCCTATAACAAAAGGGACCCCCAGATCCCGCCGCCCTATGTGAATTGATAACGGGTACATTGTACCCCTATCATTTCACAAAAAAATATCAAATTGTTAAAAACCACACAGACACAGCTTTATAAGTCCTTTTTTTTAAATTAAAAAGTAAAAAAATTACAGCGATGTAATCCACTCTCGATCTCCACTCCAGCGATGGAATCCATTCTCGGTACCCAGCGATGGGTGATCTCCACTCTCCAGCGATGATGTCCAGCGAGGAAAGCGCACACGATGCTGACTCCACCGGAGACACCCCGGGAATGATCACGGCTAGCCTGACAGCTCTTATGTAGCTGAGGGTGGAAACGCCAGACTTTCCCAGTGACGTGGATGGGTGACCCCGCCCCCTCTGTTGCAAAGGAAACCATTCATCCACGTCACTGGGAAATACTGGCGTTTCCCCTTGCGTCAGAGGGGGGCCGGGTCACGTGACGGGTGGCCCTGCCCTCAGCTACATAATAGCTGCCAGGCTAGCGCTGCATCATTCCCAGGGTGTCTCCGGTGGAGTCAGCATCATGTGTGTGTTCCTCGCTGGAAATCATCGCTGGAGAGTGGAGATCACCCATCACTGGATACAGAGAATAGATTCCATTGCTGGAGTGGAGGTCAAAAGTGGGTTACATCTCTGGAATCTTTTTTTTTCTTTTTTTTTTCTTATTAATAAAGGACTTATAAAGCTGTGTCTGTGTGGGTTTTTAACAATTTGACAATTTTTTTGTGAAAAGATAGGGGTACAATGTACCCGTTATCAATTCACATGGGGGGGCTGGAATCTGTGGGTCCCCTATGTTAAAGGCGGCTTCCAGATTTCGATAAGCCCCCTGCTCACAAACCATCGGGCAAGGGTTGTGGAGATAAGGCCCTTGTCCCCAAAAAGTCATTTAAAGTTATTTGCGCTATTAATGAATTGTTGGGTCCCGGCAATACAGATACAAGTCATTGAAAGAAATTACTTTTTGTGCAGGGACAATTCTAAAAACAGGAAACATGCGGTACTTTACATGCATACTTTAGACACCTCCCAGGTACGAAATTTAAAGGAATATTTCATAACACTTTTATTGTTTTACTTTAAGCATTACTAAAATCACTGCTCCCAAAAAAACTGACGTTTTTAAAACTTGTTTTTGCATTGATAAATGTCCCCTGGGGCAGGACCCAGGTCCCCAAACACTTTTTAGGACAATAACTTGAAAATTAACCTTTAAAATTAGCACTTTAGAATTCTTCCATAGACTTTTACAGGGTGTTCCGCGGCTTTTTTCGAATTTGCCACGAACAACCCAAATTGTTCGCTGTTCACCGAACTGGCCAACAGCCAATGTTTAAGTCGAACACATGTTCGACTTAAACTAGAAGCTCATCCCTAGGTGGAATGTCTACGAGTTGTGGTCTCTTTCCGAAATCGTATTAAGTCCTTGGATTTCAATAAGATTTCTAAATCATTGTTATGGTCTAGACAAAAGTTCTATGAGTATGTTAATAAACCACACAGAATGCTAGTGAATAGACTTAAGCACTTCCATTTCTATCTATACCTGATCACTTAGAGCAAAGATTAGGAACAATGGTCTGACTATAACCTCACTGAGTTCTCTGAGGACTCTTGAGTCTAAGCAATCTGGTCCTGGTGATTTTTTTGTATTTAGTTTGTTAAGTCTTTCCTTTACTCCAGCCTCTGTTAGCCACAAGGGCATGTCCTGTGATGTGACACTAACAGTACTGTCATGGTTGGGATACCCCTTTTGTTCCTGTGTAAAAAGGAGAAGAAGGCATTCAGTACAGTTGCCTTCTCTTTGTCATCCATAACCATACTCATATTTTATGTGGGCAATGTGCTCTGATTTAGCCTTTTTGCTGTTAATATACCTACAAAATTAATTTGGATTTTTTTACTCTCCTCCACTATTTGTCTCTTGTGGTATTTTTTAGCCATCCTGATTGCGTTCTTATGCTTCCTTTTGCATTATGCCCTTGTAGAGGTGGAATGCTGATGGTGACCCATCCCCTTTATATTGTTTAACCGCTTCAGCCCCAGAAGATTTTACCCCCTTCCTGATCAGAGCACTTTTTACAATTTGGCACTGCGTCAGTTTTACTGGCAATTGCGCGGTCATGTACCCCAACAAAATTTGTATCCCATTTTCCCACAAATAGAGCTTCCTTTTGGTGATATTTAATCACATCTACGTTTTTATTTTTTGTGCTACAAAAAAAGAGTGTCAATTTAATATATAATAATTATCCCCAAAATGTTTTTTTTTATTATAATTCATTTTTTAATTATTCATCAGTTTTGGCCAATATATATTCTTCTACATGTTTTTGTTAATAAAAAAAGGTTTATGGCATTTTTATGGCATTTTTTATAATTTTTTTTTTTTTACTAGTAATGGTGTTGATCAGCGATTTTTAGTCGTACTGCGACATTGCGGCGGACAGATCAGACACTTTTGACACATTTTTGGGACCATTGACATTTATACAGCGACCAGTGCTATAAAAATGCACTGATTACTGTGTAAATGTCACTGGTAGGAAAATGGTTAACACTATGGGGCGATCAAGGGATTAAATGTGTTCCCTAGTTAGTGTTTCTAAATATAGGAGGATAGGACTGACTGGGGGAGGAGACATATTGCTTTTCCTACCTGCTAGGAGCAAACAATATGTCTCCTCTTTCCTGACAGAACAGGCATTTGTGTCTACACGCCCATCCGCTGGCCATGCGTATCGGGTTTCACTGCCATGCTGCGAGAGCATGCGCATGCCTCCAATGGCTCTTAAAGGGAACAATGTACCCTTACTTTGTTTTGATCAGCTGTGCCATTCTGCTGACCTATATCAGTGTCAGCTGGTCGGCACGTGGTTAAAGGCCATTTTTTGTCTTTAATGAGGCTTTTTACACCCAGGTTTAGCCTTCACTCTTCTATATTTATTGCCCATTGGAATGCACTGTGTGATACCTATGTTTAATATGCTCCTAAAGCATTTTTTTATTCCCAGCTACTGTGGAGTTGTTGTTTTTACAGATCTTTTGCATGAAGTTGTATCTACTGTATATGTTTTATGTTCAAATGCATTTTATACTTATTACTATTTAATTGTGAATTATGTAGCAAGAAACTAGACATATAAACTTAAAAAAAAATGTATTCAATGAAGTATTTATTGAAAATTTTTTTTTTTTTTTTAATTGTTCTTGTATTCAACTTCTGTTATAAAATTGCAAAGCCGTATAACTGTACAACATGGAATGTTAATAATAAACATTATAAATAATGGCTGATAGTAATATGTAAAGGTCATATACCAAGTGAGCTAGCGCTATCACAAGATAATAACACTTCCTCTATAGTTCAAAAGCCTAGTAAAGCTAGTTATTTTATGTTATCCAATTTTCACAAGTCAGAGGTGGTATGGTTTGTCCTATAAAAAGAACAGAAGTTAGGAAATCATAGATAGCAATTCATCTATACATCTGTGATTGGTAGTTTTGATGTGGGTTAGTGTAGAAAAATGTTGCAATCACTTTAGTTTAAGGTTCATTTTTTAGCATTTTATTGTTAGTCAAAATTTTGTAATTTTCCAGTTTAACTGGACTACCTACCGTATCTGCTAATGTTTGTCTTAGAATCCTGTATTTTTGGAGGATATTAACATGTTATTCAAATCCCATCTATAAATGACGTTACTTCTGCGTATTGCGCACGGTAGCCACCGGTAACAGCACACTCACTGAAGCAACGCCATGTATGTGCCATTGCTTCAGTGCACAGGTGCCGATGGCGTTGGCACATGCAGATACAGGGGATATCTCATAAACCATGCAGGTTTAGGAGATATCCTGGGTAGCTACAGGTAAGCCTTATTATAGGCTTACCTGTAACAAAACGTGGATCGTAAGGCTGCGTACACACGATCAAATCTGTCTGCTGGAAACGGTCTGCTAGACCGTCCCAGCAGACAGATTCGATCGCGTGTACGGGCGAGCCGACGGATTTGGCCACCCGACAGATTTCAAAGCATGCTTTGAAATCTATCAGGTAGGAACCCGTCCGCCCGACATGTCTGCTGGTTAGTACACTTACCAGCAGACATGTCGTCTCGCACCGGCGCCGAATGGATTCGGCGCATGCGCGGAAGTGTTTTACTTCCTGGTGCGATGACGTGGCGGCGTCAACGTCACCGCCACGTCACCGACACGTCAGCGCGCCATCTGCTGGCGGGGATTTTGGTTTGCTCGTGTGTGCACGCGAGCAAACCAAAATCCAAAGAGACAGATTTGTTCAAATCGGTCGGTCCGACCGATTTGAACAAATGAATTGCCTCGTGTGTACGAGGCCTCAGGGTTTGCAACCATTTTAAAGCATCATTATCTTAAAGGAGTTAAAGGAAATTTTTTTTTTTTGCTGAAATGACTGTTTACAGGGTAAAGAGACATAATAGTTAACTGATTCCTTTTAAAAATGATTAAAATAGATAACAATCAATCATATAATGTGCCTGCACTTTCAGTTTAGTTTTTGCTGTTGTTTCCTGTCTCTCTGATGTACAGAGCCAGAGAGCCAATAGAGGGCAGTGATGGTTTGTAAAACTAAACTGGATTGGTGCTGAGGGGTTTTACACACACCTCCTTGATTAGTGACCAAAATTAAACATTCTCCCAGTACTGTGGTTATTAGGAAACAGACAACCAGGAAGTATTCAGAACATAAAGGAATTACAGCAACATCAAAGCAAAAACGAACAATGAGGACATGAAAACAGCACTGCATTAAGGTAAAGAAAGCTATTTAAAAAAATTCCTTTAGTAAACCTTTAATTGACCTGAAACAAAATGCAAAAAATATCTATCCTATACAAAACATCTAGAAATTTTATTTTGCCTAAACAGTACCCTAAATATGTGTACATTTTCTTTCAAAATCCTACTGAAAAGTAATAGTTCAATTCCTTACATGTGATTGTGACTAGACACTCCTGTTCTATAGCCCAATAGCTGTACTGTATATCTGCAGTGTTAGATCATCACAGGGCACAGGCCTTTGAAGTGATACCATGGGGAGTTGCTACATTGCTGCTTACTGTTTTACTGGAAGATTAATAGAGAGAAGATTATGTCTGAGAACCTGCAATGCACTCAGCTCCCTGTCTAATGTATTCTGTGAATACTGTATGTATTCCTTCTACACCTCTTATGGTGCTTTTTTAGCGTTCCTTCGTCATTTTTAGAGCATTGCTAACAGCCTCTGACTTATGAAATCTGGCTAACAGAGGCTTCATTAAACTTCTGAACTATAGAGGAATAGTTAATATCTTGAGATGGATTTCTAGTTCTCTGTATCAGGTCAGTGTATGACCTTTTATTATTACTATCATCAGACAGGCAACTCTGACTAAACATTGTTCCTTTACAAGATAATCAACTCAATACAGTGACATAGGGGTTGATTTTGTAAAGGATAATAGACTGTTCGGTATGCTAGAGAATGAGGTCAAGCTCTGTTGATGTCCATTCATTTAAATCATGTGCAATTTTGATGCTGTTTTTTTAAATTGTCCGTGCATGTGATTGATTATTATTTGCAAAATTAAATTTCAATGAGCTCTAGGGAAAATTCCCTTGCAAAATGCAATTTCCCTTGTAAAGTGAAGAACCTGTTTGTTTTAGTAAGTCAACACTGTTATGCAAGACAATAAATGGTGACCACAGGAAATACTGGTGGCTAGTCCTTTAGTCCTCTGCTTGGCTTTTCTTTTACCACATCTTACACAGTGTAGGCCCTATTTAAATTATTATATGCTTAAATATGTGTGCAGATATAATATTTAGTGTAATAATTCCTTTTTTTTTATTTCAAGTCCTTATATTTTATCTACGTTTACATATAGAACAAGCTGTCCAGCAATTCTAACAGTGTGTGGGGTTCCGTCACATATCTAGTCGAGGCTGAGTTGATGTGGGGGCTTCCCTTACACCTCGCCCCATTTCCCCTGGGGTTGATGACAGGGTTTAACATGTTCACAGAGTGATATGGGTGCCTGTAGGAGATTCAAGCCAGGAGATCTTGTAGTAGATGCAATAGCTGGCAGATGCAAGATCTCAGGTGCATGGTCAGGCAGGCACAAAATGGCAACAATCAGGCTGCAGAGGTCCAGAATCAGGAACCAGGAGAGAAGTCAGAACCAGGCCGAGGTTAGTACTGGGCAAGCAGGGAAGGTTCAGGCAGGAGGCAAGGTCAGGTCACAAGCCAGAGCCAGCAACAAAGTTTCAGGAGCAAGCTGAGTTAGGCAAGCCAAGTCAGAACACAGACGTAAACACTGGATCAGGTCACAGGCATAATGAGCTGATGACCAGTTAGCAATCCTGAGTCTTGTACTGCTTTCATTGGGCCACTGGGCGACTCCATTCACACTTGCATGCTCATATACTCAAAGCCCTGATTCTATGAACAGTTTTTCTTTTAGCACTGTTTAGCATCAATTTGGTTTTCCTGAGAGTTTGGGATAAATCATAACACTGCCGAGGGAACTTGAGCAGTTGCAGAACTTTTGTACGGCAGATTTTAACCATGTGAATAAAGGGTGGCCAAATAAAGCACACCAGGGAGTGTTATAGATTTACCTAAGCTAATCATTATTGCTTCTGCAATATTGTTATGATAGTTTATCCAGTAGAGCTTGATCAAAGAACTACCTCCAGTCTACTGATTGGACAATTGAGGAACAGCAGCACACAGATGAGGGCATCATTATTCTCTCTTTTGCTTTTAGCAAGCATCCGGTGTCTCACTGACAGCCCTGTGCAATGCAACATGCAGTGGACTACAGAGAGAGGTACTTAAGGCAACATATTCTTTTTAATGAATAGATAACTTAAATTAAATGTGAGTCTGCCTGAAGTTTTGCTTTGGCTTGATTTTCCTTCTTGCCCGCATTATTTATTTCAATTGAGAATCTCTTTTGAACTTCCCATTTGTGGAATCATTATTTCCTCTGTTTGCCAGCTGAGTCCCACTATACTGTTGCTAGGATGTGGATGCTGCCATGGAAACAGATGAACTCTTAAGTTGCAGAAGAACTATATTTTTGTGAATTCTTGCATACAAATCAGTTTATGAAACTTTGGAAGAACATGGTGCCAACCTTGTAGGTAATATTATGCAACCTAAAGAAAATTGCTGTAAGTAACCCTGCGCTGCCAGTAAATAGTATAGCTGCTAACACAGCTAATTGAAAAAAAGCAAGAAAATATGTAGTATATAAGTGTAGCGCTCAAACGATACAAAAATAACCAAATTATTGCATCCAAAAAAGTAGTGATCTCTCACTGTGACAAAACTAATAAATGAATTGTAAAAACAAGGAAAAATATGTCCATAGAGGAATGTGAATATAATAAAATTAATAGTCTACCACGTGTCACACGGATGTCTGGAACCATAGACTTTGAAGTGATTTGTGAAGTAATCGTGACTTCTTGTGTATAACGTGATGACCCGCCACCGATAAAGTTGCAAGCTTACCAGAACATGTGCACTCAAAGAAATTTAAATCTCTATGGCCCATATTCACAGAGCGATTACGCCTGTCTAACTGGTGTTAGACAGGAGTAATTTCAAATTTTGCGCGCCGTATCACTAGTTTGAATCCTCAAACCATGATACGGCGGCTTCGGGCTTCGATCCGAGAGGCTTACGATAGGCGATATTTTTGCGGCCGCTGGGAGGAGTCCGCGTCGTTTTCAGCGTCGGGATATGCAAATGACTTTTTACGGCGATCCACGAAGATACGAGTGGTCTTCGCAATCCCTTACGTCATTTTTTTGCTACGTACTGTTAGACCAGCTATTTGCTGGTCTAACGGCGCGTAGCCCATGTTAAGTATGGCCGTCGTTCCCGCGTCAATTTTTTTTTTTTTTTTTACGTAACTCGTTCGGGAATAGGAATGTCCGTAAACGACGCTACTCAAACAACGAATGACGTAACGACGTGATTTCGCGGAATGCACGGCGGGAAATTTCTGAACGGAGCATGCGCAGTTCGATCGCCGCGGGAACGCACCTATTTTAAATGCTTCACGCCCCCTACTCGCGTAGATGGCTTGCGCTGGGAGAAATACACTACGCCGCCGTAGTTTACTGGACAAAATCTACTGGGATTCCACGTAGAGCAAGGTGAAATGCGGCGGCGTAGAGTATTTCTGATACTCTACGCGAATCTAATTGTATGTGAATCTGGGCCTATGAGTTTAACAGACATGAATGCTGATATAAACGTCTGGAATGTCCTTGTAGAAAATGGATCAAAACACCCGATAGTCAACAGAGGCAGGTTCAACCAAATGGGAGGTGAGCAGTGACAATTGCACAGAGTTGTAATCTCGTTTTAAAATGGTAAAAATTTAATGAGCAATTGCACTTACATGATGATGAAATATACAGCGCATAAATGTATACAGATGAGGCGGCAGTGGAGTCCTCCCGTCACGTTTCGTGTTGATACACTTCATCTGGGGTATTACTCCACTGCTGCTCACTTGTGCAAAACTGTTTAAATGTATATTGCTTATTGGTCACAGAGGATGCAAATTGAATCTTTTTATGTTTCCTCTTTGTAGTGCCGTTGTACATGTTGTACGTCACTGTCATCGTGTGTATGCAAGGCAGGCTTGACAAGAATCACATTGAGAAAAACATTGTTCTTTCCATGACATTAAAAACGGTTGTGTGTACGCGGCATAAGTGTAGTAATATGGTTACATTTAATGAAGGTACAACATTTAGAAAATTATTGCTACACCTAGAGGTGCCTCTCTTCTCTTTTATACCCTGTAAAAATATGCTTGCAATCCAAGGTTTTACTGTAACCCATTTCTCCTGGAATCCAGCAGTGGTTTTGATGTAAAAAAATAATAGAGGTGATGTATGTAAGTACAACACAATGGGGATTATTTACAAAAATCCACTTTGCACTACAAAACTAAAAACTTGTGTAAACTACAAGTGCACTTGGATGTGCAGTCACTGTAAATCTGAGGGGTAGATCTGATATGAGGGGAAGCTCTGCTGATTTTATTATCCAATCATGTGCAAGCTAAAATGCTGTTTTTTTTATTTTCCTTGCATGTCCCCCTCAGATCTGCAGTGACTGCACTTCCAAGTTTTTATTTCAAGTGCACTTTGCACTTATAGTTTGCACTTGTAGTGCAAAGTGGATTTGCCTTTTGTAAATAACCCCCAATGTGTCATAACCACAATTTCTGATCAGTGTATGTCCAGTATGTCCAGTACACGGATGTAAAGAAGCGCCGAGGAACTGTAACCGGGAGGGTGCGCATCAGGTAAAGAAATCTGGGTAGGATTACCATCTTAACTATAGGTGCCACGTCCAAACCATGAGAAATTCCGTATGTCCCAGCGATTGAGTTCCCCCTCACAGCTCTTGAGCAGTGGCGAGAAATTCCTTTCGTAAGCATCCCGGAGGCACGGTGTCAGCCAGACTCCGAGGTACTTAAGAGCACCAGTTTCCCTTTGGAAGGGCGAATTGGCTTTGGTTAGTGTCAATGATCTATCCAGAAGAGAAATGTTAAGCGCATCCGCTTAGATTCGAAATGTAACCATAATGGGAGAATTTGTTTAATAAGTTGGGGAGAGATATGTGCGGACTAGTTAAGAAGAAAAGGAGATCGTCAGCGTAGGCCGCGACCTTGAACTCGTTGCCTCCAATTCGAAACCCGGCCACCGCAGCATTCAGTTTGATTGTCCTAATAAAGGGTTCAAGGGAAAGGATAAATAGCAAGGGTGACAGTGGACAAACTTTGTTTGAGAGGGTACCGTTTATCTTTAATTGAGCCGATGGGTTTTGATAAAGCGTCGCGATCCATGTTAGCATATGAGGGCCCAGGCCTACATGTCCACACACCGTCATCATATAGTCCCACGCTACCCGATCGAAGGCCTTCTCTGCATCAGTGGAGAGGAGAAAGCCCTCGATCTTCCGCGCCCACGCGTCCGGGCCCGGGCTTTTATTGGTCTTCAGCTGTTTGATCGCCTGACCTATCTCTGCCGCCGTAATAGGCTCCTCCAAAAGGGTAGCATCTGAGGCCGAGAGTGACGGTAGGCCACTATTGGCAAGATACGCCCTTATAATTTGCGACCTGTCACCTACCATGTGCGGCTGTCTGTGCTGAGGGGGGAGGTTATAAAGTTTTGAGTAAAAACTGTGAAAGTGATCGGCAATTGCCTCAGGCTTCACATCCAATCTCCCATCCTCTCTCCTAATACCCGCAATGTTGTTGGTTGAGGAGCACTCGCGGAGTGCCCTCGCCAGGAACTTGCCAGCTTTGTCGCCCGATTCGTAATAAAGTCTCTTTTTAAAAAACAGCTTGCGTCTTGCCGAGGAGTCCAACAACTGTTGCAACTCCCGTCTCGTCTCAAGCAGTTGCGTGGCCGAAGCAACAGAGAGCGACTGCTTGTGTAAGGTCTCTAACGTATTGATCTGCTTAGTCAGTTTGTTCACCAGGGCCTCCCTGTCTTTCTTACGTCTGGAGCCCAATCCGAACAGGATACCTCTAATGGTACACTTGTGTGCCTCCCAGACTGAGAGCGGGTCCGACCCTGGAGTGACATTGAGGTCAAAGAAGTTTGTCAGGCAGTCAGTTATTGAGGGGAGCGTTGTTGGGTCAGTTAAGAGGGAGGCATTGAGTCTCCAAGAGGGTGGACGCCGTGGAGAATTCATCAGGTCCATACCTGATAGACTTTGTTACTAGGTTACAGGCAGAAGCACGACCCGATAATGATGCACAAAATAGACTTACCTTGCCACTGGCAGGACTGACGAAATTGAGCATAAGTATAGTTAATATCGGTATGGAAGTTAACGCAAACCCACCCCCCCCCAAATGCACAAGTGCTGAAACGCCAGACCACGGACAAGTACCTAATGACAAGTTCTGCAGGAGAGAGCAGCCCCTAGTAACAATGCTACCAAACTTGCCACTAGGTACCTAAGAGGCCCAGCCCCCCCCCCCACCTACAGCATGAAGGTAGAGAAACCAGACCAACCACCCCTGGAAAAGCTGCCTCCAGAAACTTGATTGGTAACGAAAGCATGACTGTCAGCTGAAGCCACAACACTATGAAAAACCTGATGATGCAGAGATGAGCCCCGAAAGCAGGTCTGAAAGTACCCACAGTAGGGATGTCAGAGAATCAGGGATGGGTGATTCCACCACCTCTGACAAGGAACACCCATTGCTTAGTCAGGAACCAGAAGGCCTGATAGACCGGACCCAAAGAGATGATGACATGGCCAGCAGAAATGGAAGAGCAGGAACTGGGGGTGCGCTGACACAACCTAGACAAGACAGAAAACACACATGAAACAACAACGCCCTCTGTGCCTACCTAAGACTGCTGCGCATGAATGCACCCGATGACACCCCAACGCACGTGAACCTGAGTATCCTGCCGTGCAGAGACAGGCAATTTAACTGAACACTCAGGGTTGGTGTACCCACGGACTGCTGTGGGTAATCGTGTAGGTGTAATGAATGCACGTGCAACGTATGACGTATGTAAACAGGCGAGAAGATTGTGGTCAACAATCAATTAAAAACAAAACCTCAGCCCGTATGAATCTGTAGACGTGACAGATCCTGAGATGTGAGCAATAGCTAAACAACCCAGATGCAACATGGACAAAGTACAATGAGACATGGTAACCATGAAGACGACAACGCCAAAACAAACCAACACAGACAGGATTTGTGGGGGCAGCAAAGCTATGACAGAAATCGTGGGGGCAGCAATGCTATTACAGAAATTGAGGGGGACAGAAATCGTGGGGGCAGCAGAGCTGCTGAGACTGAAACCTTATGGCAAAACCTGGGGCAGAAACGGTATGGGAGACCCGCTGAACCTGAATGCCGAGGCAAAAAATATAGGATAGAAACCTGGGGCAGAAATGGTATGAGAGCAACGCTGAGGCAAAAATAAAATGACAAAACCTGGGGCATAAATGGTATGAGAGCAACACTGAGCCTGAAATGACAAAAACCTGGGGGCCATAGTGCCTAGACAGAAAATGTGGGGGCCGTAGTGCCCAGACAGAAAACGTGGGGGCTGTAGTGCCCAGACAGAAAACGTGGGGGCCGTAGTGCCCAGACAGAAAACGTGGGGGCCGTAGTGCCCAGACAGAAAACTTGGGGGCCGTAGTGCCCAGACAGAAAACGTGGGCAGAAAAGCTATGGAAGAAAACGCTATGACAGAAAACCTGGGGCAGAAACTCTATGACAGAAAACCTGGGGCAGAAACGCTATGACAGAAAACCTGGGGCAGAAAAGCTATGACAGAAACCCTGGGGCAGAACCTGCCGGTATGAGAGAAAACGCTGAGGCAAATGTAATGATGGAAACCTGAGGCAGAATGGTACGATAGAATCACTGAGCCTGAAATGCTGAGGCAAAATCTGGCAGAAAAGGTATGAGAGAAAGCTGCACCTGCAACACAGATATGCAATGACAAATGTTATGACAGAAATCGTGTGGGCCGAAACGCTAAGACAGAAACCTGGGGGCAGAAACACATGATACTATAGCTATGGCCAATGCAAGGACAGAACCTGAGACAGAATTGTGTGAGACAAACACTGCGCCTGACACGCTGAGGCAGAAATAAGACAGAAAACGTGGGGGCAGAAACGCCATGACAGAAAACCCTGGGGGCAGAAACGCTATGACGGAAAAACCTGGGGACAGAAACCCTATGACAGAAAAACCTGGGGGCAGAAACCCTATGACCGAAAACCTGGGGGCAGAAACGCTATGACAGAAAAACCTGGGGGCAGAAACGCTACGACAGAAAACCTGGGGGCAGAACGCTATGACAGCAAACGTGGGGGCAGAACGCTATGACAGCAAACGTGGGGGCAGAAACGCTATGACAGAAAACGTAGGGGCAGAAACGCTATGACAGAAAACCTGGGGGCAGAAACGCTATGACAGAAAAACCTGGGGGCAGAAACGCTATGACAGAAAAACCTGGGGGCAGAAACGCTATGACAGAAAAACCTGGGGGCAGAAACGCTACGACAGAAAACCTGGGGGCAGAAACGCTACGACAGAAAAACCTGGGGGCAGAAACGCTACGACAGAAAACGTGGGGGCAGAACGCTATGACAGCAAACGTGGGGGCAGAACGCTATGACAGAAAACGTAGGGGCAGAAACACCATGACAGAAAACGTGGGGGCAGAAACGCTATGACAGAAAACCTGGTGCCAGAAACGCTATGACAGAAAACCTGGGGACAGAAACGCTATGACGGAAAACCCTGGGGGCAGAAACGCTATGACAGAAACCCCGGTGGCAGCAACAACATGGCAGCAAACCTGGGGGCAGAAACATTATGACAGAAAACCAGGGGCAGAAACGTTGTGCCAGGAAACGTGGGGCAGAAACGCTATGACAGAAAACGCTAAGATAGAAACGCGGGGCAGAAACGCTATGACAGAAACTGCGGGGCAGAAACGCTATGATAGAAAACCATGGGGCAGAAACGCTATGACAGAAAACCATGGGGCAGAAACGCTATGACAGAAAACCATGGGGCAGAAACGCTATGACAGAAAACCATGGGGCAGAAACGCTATGACAGAAAACCATGGGGCAGAAACGCTATGACAGAAACGCAGGGGCAGAAACGCTATGACAGAAACGCAGGGGCAGAAACGCTATGACACAAACGCAGGGGCAGAACTCCCCTGACCTGAGTAAAAAAGGTGGACAGCCCCCCCCCAATGCCGCTAGCATGACCCCAGAGATGCGGGAGGGCAGCCCCCCCCAAGTAGCCAGCATGGGACCCCTGGACAAAATGGCGGACACCCCCCCAGTTGCCAGCAAGACTCATGCATGAACCGCCCCTCATACAGCCAGTATGACCCGAGTGAAATATGGGGACAGCCCCCCCCATGCCGCTGCTGGAGGGAGGGAGAAATATAGCGGGCGGGCGAGCATCCCCCCCCAATGCCGCTGCTGGAGAGAGGGAGAAATATAGCGGGCGGGCGAGCATCCCCCCCCCCATGCTGCTGCTGGAGGGAGGGAGAAATATAGCGGGCGGGCGAGCATCCCCCCCCGGCGTGAACACCGGGGGAAGCAGCGGGCGGCTCCCTCCATGCAGGAGGGAGAAATACAGCGGGCGGGCATCCCCCCTCCCTCCGGCGTGAACACCGGGCGGCTCCCTCCATGCAGGAGGGAGAAATACAGCAGGCGGGCTGGCATCCCCCCCCCTCAGCATGGACACCAAGTGGCAGCAAGCTCCCTCCACGCTGGAGGGAGAAATACAGCGGGCGGGAGGGCGGGCATCTCCCCCTCCCCCTGGCGTGAAACCCGTGAGAGCCCCGGGAGGAAGGTAGAACAAACGGGCGGCCATGTCGCTGCTGCCGGCGTGAAACCGGAGGAGATAGGCGAGTGGGGGGGGGGTTGGGAGGGGGCGCCCGCATGGACCAGG
Source organism: Rana kukunoris (assembly GCA_029574335.1). NCBI lineage: Eukaryota > Metazoa > Chordata > Amphibia > Anura > Ranidae > Rana > Rana kukunoris. Next base: position 65,508 of record JAJQKJ010001196.1, read on the forward strand.
AGAAGAAAAGGAGCCATGCGGGAATCCCCCACGTGCGTACCGGGAAGCGACCCGGTGTGAGAACCGGACTGTGAGCGGCTCCCCCCACCCCCTGAAACAACCTGCAGCTCCGTAACGAAGAAAACGGAAGTGACGCGGTCCCCCTGGCAACCCGGCCATCACGTGACCCAGAATCCAACGCCGAATCCAGCCCTGACAGGGAGGGAGTCTAAAGTACTCTTAGACTCCTCCCACAAATTCAGGCTGGCCTACGGCCAGCCTTCCAACTTGTTTGCATATTACCTTACCTGTAGGGGATAATTCTCTGATGGGTGGCAATGGATGGCTGATCCACCCTCTGGTATTTCCTTATGTACAGTATTTTCATATTGGCTGCTGACTCACTAGGTGACGTGAAGAGAGGGTAATCCCTGAAACATATAGTCTGCCTTTAGATAGCTCCGGCAAATTGTTTTCCTTATTCCCATACACTCATAATAGCCTAGCCATCTAGGTACAGGCTACCATATGCAGTTCCTGCAGTGGAACTTGACTTTCCAACCGGCGACTCCCTCCCAACAGCAGTGATAAGCCCAGTGCAGCCGCATCAGGCCATTTGTCTGCTCACAGGAAATTCCAGGACCTGGAAGCAGCCATTCATTCCACCAGACACAGCTATAGCCTCTACCGAAGATGTGAGTTGCAGTGGTTTACAGATATACTGTAATTTAATTTTTTGACATGGCTATGGATGTTTTTCAATGCAAACAGTTTATTAAAATGATTATCCATTTAAACTTATTTTTTATGTTTGATTTATACACTGGAACAGCGATTCCTGGTTTTCACTGTATTGTTGTTCTCTCATCTGGTCTTATGAGACTAATTGCAAATAGGCTGTTCACTTTCCAGGGGAAGTAGTAATTTGCAAGGGGGTCTTTCCTTAGGGCTTGATGAATGAGGTGAAACTTGATGATTTTCAAACTTCAATCACATGCAAACAACATTTTTGTTTTTGGGTATTCTTTACAAAATACATTTTCACCACATTCACTCAACTTAAAATTCCTATGAAAAGTACAATTTCCTTGCAAAGTTAACAGGCCATTTTACTTTAGCAAACTAATCCATATGTGTCTATTTCTGTTGATGCCTCTAGCCATGGTCACACAAAAATACCGTCAGTGCTAATATAATAAAGCATTTAAAAGAGTTTGATGGAAAAGGATCTGCTGAAACTGAAATACTTGATTTTTCAAAACTGAATGCTGGAAAAGCAGGTAACATTGCTTGTGTCCAGACCTCTTAAAAGTAGTAGCTTTCTCTGTAGATAATACTAACGCAAACTTTGGAGGGCTACTTAAAGAAATTGAAGAAGTGTGCACAGCAAATTTAATTTGTTTTTGAAACATGAGATTTTGTGGGCATTGGTTGTCCTGAGCACAACTATGCAGGACAGCAATTGAAGACTTTCTGGAGTGTGTGGAAAATAACCTAACCAAAATTCTCAGGCATTCCAGTGTTTCACAGTAAGAATTCAGACACAAAAAAAAATCAGCTTTTACATCAATCTCTTGAATCTTATTTTCTATCTGATGAAATAGGCCAATAATTCTCTGCAGACTTTTTAAAGACTCAACCAGAGAAATGTGGTTCCCATTTTTCATGTGGTTATCAGGGAAATCTACTCATTTTTCATAGCACTGGAGAAATTCTTGAAAAGGAGATGAAAGATGTGCAATCAAATCTGCAGAAATTCTGCACACGTTTAAAATAAAATGTCTGCATTATATGAGGGCAAAATACCATTATTTGTGGAAAAGCTTTAGAGGGAGCTGAAAATTTGATGGGATCCTTTGTTCAAATGCATACCATGCTAAACAGCATTCAGTTTAAATTGCTGCAATAAAATACTTAGATCGAGGGAGTAACCAATGAGCCGCCTAATGTCCCCTTCACAAAGAGGGCCCTGCCCTCTACATTACTCCATTGGTCGCCCAGCTGCCACAGGATCGAGCCACAAATCAAGATGCTTACTTCCCTTGACCTGGGGTCCGAAGAGCAACCATGATATACCATTGGAAAAGTGCGATCTTAAAGCTTTGGTAGTTTATCAGCATGAAAATGCGTCTCCTGGAGGAAACAGACATGAGCTTTCATATGTTTCAAATTGGATCGCACCATGGAGCGCTTCTCTGGGGTGTTGAGCCCCTTCACATTAATAGACATAAGGTGAATGAATCTCTATTATCTGCATGCAGGGCTACGGTTGGATGGAGGGTGGGAGGGGAGATAGGGGTGGAGGACAGAGCAGAGAAAAAAAAGGAGGGGACAATGGAAGAAGAGGGCGAAGAAAAAACAGGCAAAAAATCTAGAGAGAGGGTTGTCCCGGGGGCAGCCCCAGCAGGGACAAACCCCCCCCCCAAAAAAACGAATACGCCCGAGGTGTAAGAGAGACTAGTCTCGAGGCACCCAGGTAGTCAAAAAAAATGGGAACCACCAACAGGGTGTCAACCTATGTGGGGGAAGTAGTCATGCACAGCGGGGATCAGAGACTCCTCGTCTTGACCCCCAACAAAATAATGCTCAACAGTAACAGTGATTATGACAGCTGATAAGCCAATAAATTTAAAGTAAAGAATGCCATAGGCTTAGGGAATGCCTCCAGGCACACCAAAGGGTACCGATGGCAGGCACATCGCCATCACCCTCATGGCAACATTTAAACAGAAGTATGTTTTATTCTCACACATCTTCTCCGCCTGCTACGTAGACTCATCCCCTTCATCCCGGAAGAAGACACAGCAGTAGTAGTTGGAACAATCATTATTCGCGACTCAACTACGCAAACTTGTTCTACCTCGGACTACCAAAATACCAGATTTTGTGTCTCCAAGTCATCCAGAATACAGCAGCCAGACTGATAATGGAAAAAAAAAACATGGGAATCTATCACCCTGTCCCTGAGGTGCCTTCATTGGCTAACCGTGAAGGATTGGGTCACATTCAAGACCCTCTGCCTCACTCACAAATGCATACAAGGAAAAGCCCTACAATACCTGTGCAAGAAAATTAAAACGCTAGAATCCTGGTCGCGCCCTTCGATCGACAAATCAAAACCTGCTTTGCATCCCCAAGACCCGCTACAAATCTATTTCATTCTGATTTTATTATTTTGTTACTTCATAAAGTATAATACAGACATTAATGAGTTCATAAAGAATAATACAGTTATTACATCCAGTCAATTTCGGATATATTACCCATATATAGGTAAAAAAAAAAAAAAAAAACTGAAAGATTATAAATTTAAGACATACTATTACAAAAACATACTAAGACCAGGTAGAACAAAACAAGACATAATAAAACAATACAAGACAAAGAAATAAAGGAAAAAAAAGGGGGAGGGGGGGAGTTGGTTGATGGCAGCAAAGGCTCCCCCCAGTTGCAACTACTTTTTGTTTTATTTATGTAGCGATTTTCTAATTTCTTATCGTTTCTCTATATACCCTCCAGTGGACCCACATCCGGAGGTGCCCCTCGTGTGTATCTCGCTCATGTGCTAATAGTGATTCCATTTTCTCTATATGATCCATTTCGCTGACCCATTCCTTAACCGATGGGGTTTGTGTTGAGTGCCAGTATCATGGTATAACTAGTCTAGCTGCTGTTAGCCAGTGTCTCAAGAGACCCCTTTTGATAATATTGTAGGATCCTGGTAGAATTGATAACAAAGTGATTTGTGGAGTATTTGCTATTGATTCCCCAGTGACTGTGGTATATAAATGCATTATCTTTTCCCAAAACTGGAAGATTTTGGGTCATTCCCACCAAATATGGAGTAATGAGCCTTTAGAAGCATGACATTGCCAACATATATCCGATTTATCTGGATATATACGTATTAGTGACATTGGGCTCCAGTACCACCTGGAAAGAAGTTTATAATTTGTCTCTTGTGCTTTAATTGTTAATGACATACAATGTGTTAGGTTAAATGATTTTTTCCATTCCTCATCTTGAATTTGAACATTTAGCTCATTGGCCCATTTTTTATATATTCTGGAGGTTCAGGGTGTTTTTTAAGAATGAGAATCTTGTAGATTTAAGATCCCGGAAGAAGACACAGCAGTAGTAGTTGGAACAATCATTAATTTGCGACTCAACTACGCAAACTTCTTCTACCTCGGACTACCAAAATACCAGATTTTAAGTCTCCAAGTCATCCAGAATACAGCAGCCAGATTGATAATGGGAAAAAAAACATGGGAATCTATCACCCTGCCCCTGAGGTGCCTTCATTGGCTAACCGTAAATGATTGGGTCACATTCAAGACCCTTTGCCTCACTCACAAATGCATACAAGGAAAAGCCCCACAATACCTGTGCAAGAAAATTAAAACACTAGAATCCTGGTCGCGCCCTTCGATCGACAAATCAAAACCTGCTTTGCATCCCCAAGACCCGCTACAAATCTAAAGGAGAATGAAGGTTTGCAGTTCAAGGGCCACAGCTGTGGAATGCGCTACCAACGTTCATCCGAATGGAAGAAAACCATTGCACCTACAGGAAAAGACTTAAGACCCACCTCTTCTAAAAAGGATCAGGACAACTCTGCATGCAAAGCACCTTCTCTAAAGAGCAGTGGTGGTAGTAGTAGTTGCAGTGGTATTGAGCCCTTTTAGAAAGGGAACTCAGGGTTTCCCAGGATGCAAAGCATACACCCCAGCCTACTTATTTACCAGGGCCCCTGATGGTGGGAACAGACTTCCAGCAAACCGGAACCAGATCGCAGCCCCCAGGTATGAGCGGCTGACAATGTTCATGCAGGATGCTTATGGCAGGAGACAGAGGAGACAGAGGAGAATCTAGAAAATGAGATAAAGTCAGAGCGGGTGGCAGGCAAGCAAAAAGATGTACAAGACAGGAACAAGACAAACCAGGTGCACAGAAAAAACTGGGAAGTTGCTTAGACAACCCAGACTGCACTGAGAATGTCTATATATAAGGATTCAGACTGGCAGGTGGGCAGTGGGCCAGGAAAAGATAGAGGGGAACGGTATTATAAACCACAGTAGAGCAGGCAATGCCCATAGGTGAACAGCCAGCATCAGATGTGAATGGAATTGCATATCTAGAAGAACCATTGCAGCAAGGAGTTAAAATTTCACACACAGAAAACTGCTACTCTGCATAGCCCCATATTGACTCACTTCCACACTTGATGTAGAAAACATAGTAACATAGAAGAGTGATGGCAGAGAAAATAGAAAAAAATAAGTGGTCCATCGAGTCTGTCAATAGTTGTTAAGGATGCCAGTGGTGCAGGCACCGCTGAGTCCCTAACAACCAGTGGAATAAATTGCCCTATTCACTTACATATAGATAAGATATGGCTAGATGTACCCCATGAGGCGCCTCCATCCCTATATTACATACAAAAATACAGTTTTGCCTGTGGGACAACAGCCAGTAGTAAAAATCATAGTAAAAGTTTAATAAATGTAATGCTAAAAGGCCATCTAAAAAAGCTGCCATATTACCAAACAGAATGGTCCAAATTATATATATATCTTTAAGGTAAAATAGTTTAGGAATGTACAAGAATGATGGTAAACAATGTATTACATGAATTCCAAATTTGGGGATCACAATGAGGGACACATACTTCAAAAGCTGTAGTATATTGCATGCTCAACTCCCAACGGCAGCCACCAGGGACATCTGACCCGGGAGCTGTGGGTATAAGAACCAGAGGGAACAGGGCAGAGTGGAATATTGGGAAGTCAGGACAGTACAACACAACCTCCAAGGTGATGGCTAAAGAAAAAAAAAGGTGTGTATGTGTGTTGATGTGCGTAGGATGAAAATAAAATAACCTTTAGCAACCAAATATTGGCACAATGGTAAATAATGAAAGTGACCCACATAACTATGATATAAAAAATCCACAAAGATACTGTAGTTAATGTTCAGTAAAGGAAAAGTAGAGCTTAGTTTTACCAAAGGTGCATATTGTATTCCAGTAGTTATCCTGGACTGCCACACTGCCACGATTTATTGAAAAAAATATGAACAAAGGATAATATCCAAAGCTGTATGACATCCAAAAATTAATGCAACACTGCAATCAAAGGTAGAAAGTGGACATAGGGGACAAAAAAGCTAACATGTTTCACATCATGGATAGATGCTTAGTCATAGCTGGGTTGTGTGAGGATCTAAAATGATTTAAATGGAAAACTTTGAATGCATCCAAATCAATTAGAGCTGTCTGCACAGCATTAGAAAATTAGATAACTGATTGAAACTGACATAACCCATAAGAAGAACAACATCTGCACAATCAAAAACAATCAAAAACAAAAACACACATGTGTATGTGACATTCTAACCTAGAACACATTTTATGATATAGACTTTATTAGCTGGATTCAGAAAGCACTTACACCGACGTATCTACAGATATGCTACATAAGTGCACGGATGCGCCGTCGTATCTATGTGCCTGATTCTGTTAGCAAGATACGCCTGAAATTTGGCTTCATACGACCGACGTAAGTGTCCTACGCCGTTGTATCTTGGGAGCATATTTACGCTGGACGCAATCAGCGTATCCATGTTAAATATGCAAATATGTAAGATACGCCGATTCACGAACGTAGATGCGCTTGGCGGAAAATTTGCAATTTGCGTAAGGCTTACGTCCGGTGTAAAGTTACCCCTCATAAAGCAGGGGTAAGTCATGCAAAGGTATGGACAAGGTAACAGCGGTTGTATTGTACGTCGTTTATGTAGTACTACGTGAATAGGGCTGTGCATAGGTTTCGTTCAGTGATTCGACATATTTTTGAAGCTCAGCCCAACATTTGCAAGGGGTCACGCTTCATTATAATATATCACGCCCACTTCCAGCTAATTTGACTTACATCGGCTTACACCGACAAATATATGCTACGCCGGCGCAACGTTGAGCGCATATTCTTTGTGAATAGCAGGCTTGCCTCTCAACATTGCGCCGGCAAACCGTAAAGAAGATACGCAACGGCGGCATAAAGATGCGCCGTTCTACATGAATCTCCCCCTAAAGGGGGAGGGAAAAACATACAAAGAAATGCAATTAATGAATACATATATATATAAATATACTGCAAAAATAAAGTACTATTAAATAAATATAAATTAAAACTGATATAAATGATATAGTGGTAATAAAATGTGAAGGCAATGTGTGAATGTGGAGTTGTTCATAAATATGGTGCTGATCTGTGTTGGAAATAAGACATAACAACAATGAATTGTTGATATGAGAGTGCGCAAGCATACTGTTGACAATATACCAGCAGGTCAGTTTCTTAGACTTAGGAGACTTTGGAGCAAGGATTCTGATTTCACGCAAGAAGCAGCAGCCATGTCCATTAGATTTCAGGAGAGGGGTTACCCCAAACCTGTCATTGATAGAGGCTTATGCGTAGCTAAGGGTTCTTATCGTGATATGCTTTTGATGAAGAAATCCAATTACAAAAATAAAAGTAAACGCAGATGGGTGTAGCGCTACCCCCGCAGGAGCCGCTGGTTTTTGGGTGGCGTGTTATCTCGTGGCTCCGGTGAAGTGTCTAGGGTGAATGATGAATACAGTGGCAATAAAGGAATGTCCGCAAAATAGGAAGTCTCTTCATAAGTGCTCTTTATTACCCAGCCGGGTAAAAACAGACAACTGGTGAGGAAGGATAGAAGAAAGGGGTTTGAAGGAGAGTAGCAGACTCAGGCCTTGGATATTGAAGCAATCCTGCTTCCGACAGCAATCAGTCTTTCTGCGCCACTCCAACTTGAGTGGGTATAGCGTACCTGGACAGGTCTCTCTCACAGACGTGGCAGCCAGAATATCATTCGAACTTGAGAAGGATGCCTCTGCCACATGACCGTCAGACAAGCGCCTCTGCCACAAGCCTTCCCTGAGTGTGAACATGGAGGAACTCCTCCTGAGTAAAAGGTTTGCCTGAATCTTCCCCCAATGTCGCCAGGGTACTGACTGAGTGTCCCTTAGTGTCCAGTACCTCGATCCTCAATGGTTCATTCCAGTGCTGTTGGGCCACCAGCCGCTCATTGATGTCCCTCAACTGGACTTCCCACCGAACAGCTCAACTCACTTGAGATCTCCGATGGTGGGAACCCAGTCAGTCACTGGGCCCCCGTTGTACTCAAAGTGTTCTGGACCAGCTTGGCTCCGGAATCAGGAACTCCGCGTAGCACCCACGCCCCGGCCAGGTAGGCCATAACGCCTGAGGCGCGGTGATGTAGGGACACCCTAAAGGTGGGTGCCACACCAGGAACCAGAAGAGAAGAACAGACAAAATGGCGTCTGCTTCATAAGTACCCTCTCCCAGCATGCCCAGCGAGGCCCAGGCCTCCCGATTGACTGCTTGAAGAGAGCACCCGAACCTCAGCTTCCACTGCTGCCACCTGCTTTCCCGGGGTTGAACAACATCCCAGGCACAGCAGAATGAGCCCGCAGCACAGCCGAGCTGAAACAGAGAGCCCTAAACAATCACAATTGAGATCAGAGTAATTTACACTCTGATCGTTCCCCTTAAATTTACTAGAACCCGTACTTTGACGTACATGGGCGCTACACACCCAGTTTTGGTGGCAATACCAATAAACAACATAGAAACAAAGACAGGGATAATGGGGTTATCAATCCTATTCCCACTTTTTCCACTGCATACAGCAAGGAATTTCAGAAAATAAAATGCATTGTCACCAAACACCTTCCCATCCTATCTCATGATCCAACGTATGCCGAAATCCTCAAAGGAGGCATACGTACTGTGTCTAGAAGAGTACTGTCTCTGGGTGCACTTTTGTCACCAATGGCAATTGGTTATGTTTCAAGGGCACCTTTAAATGTGGGGGCCGCAATTGTGCTTATTGCCCCTTTATTCAAAGAGGGGACACCATTGTCTCTATGTCCACGAAAAAGACACACAATCTGCATTATTTTATCAATTGTAACACACGTTATGTTGTATATGCTATTACATGCAGGTTGTGTTCAGTCCAGTATGTAGGTAGAACTACAAGATGTCTTAAGGATCGTCTATATGATCATCTTTATGACATTAAAAAGGATCATATGACTAACGTGGCATGGCATTGGAATGAGTTCCATCACAAGGACACCTCCAGTTTGGTTATTCAGGGACTAAAAAAAATTGTAAAACCACCGAGAGGCGATAAGTTCAATATATTGTGTAAGCAAGTGGTTCGGTGGATATTTTTCTTAAATACTAGACGCCCGTCAGTATTACATTTTGAGTGGGATGTATCACATTTTTATTAGTAATTTCCCCAATTCTCATTCATATATTGATTATATATTGTTTACATATTTTTCTTTGAATGCACACAATTTTTCTTATTCCAGGATTAGTTATAGAACGTACAGTACATGAAAATAAATCAAAACAGACCTCATTTTGGTTATGAAATACACATTTACACCACGTAGATATGTCCTTTAATATTTAACGTACAATGTTTAGGGCTCGACCCACATCACACTTGTCATTTTATTCTATATATTCCTTTGCTGTTCATAGATTCATGTTAATGATATTATTCTTTATATATATATATATATATATATATATATATATATATATATATATATATATATATTATTTTTTTTTAGACACAATGGATCAGTTTATATGACAAGTGTTGTTGGTAGTAATTATAACAACTTTAGTATATTAATTTATACAAATTTTACTAACTTATAATATTATGTTTTTGTTTATAAATAATTTATCTTCATGCATACTCTGTACATAAATAAATAAATATTTTATTTATTGCACTACATGGGTCCGATCTTAATTTAAATGTTATCTAATTAGATTTAATCTAATTCTATTTAATTTATTTCACTTAATGCTGGACCATGTTTTCACACATATATATATATATAACGTATATATACGTTTATATTCACATATTTATCCATTTATTGCAGTTTTTGCGCACTCGCATATCAACAATTCATTGTTGTTATGTCTTATTTCCAACACAGAACAGCACCATATTTATGAACAACTTCACATTCACACATTTCCTTCACATTTTATTACCACAATATTATTTATATCAGTGTTCATTTATATTTATTTAATAGTACTTTATTTTTGCAGTATATTTATATATATGTGTATTCATTTATTGCATTTCTTTGTATGTTTTTACATACACTTATAAAGTCTATATCATAAAATGTGTTTTAAGTTAGAATGTCACATACACATGTGTGTTTTTGTTTTTGATTGTGCAGATGCGCTTCTGATCATGGGTTGTGTCAGTTTCAATCAGGTATCACATTTTCTAATGCTGTGCAGCTCTAATTGGTTTGGATGCATTCATAGTTTTCTATTTAAATCATTTTAGATCCTCACACAACCCAGCTATGACTAAGCATCTATCCATGATGTGAAACATGTTAGCTTTTTTGTCCCCTATGTCCACTTTCTACCTTTGATTGCAGTGTTGCATGAATTTTTGGATGTTATACAGCTTTGGATTTTATCCTTTGTTCATTTTTGTTTCAATAAATCACCTATCAGAGTGCGGCAGTCCAGGACAATTTCTTTTTTTCCACGGATTAGCGCAGAGTCTGCACCTGGCAGTACTACATGGCGAGAGCACAGCATAGGTCGCAGGGCTTGGAGCGGTACTCTTTTCAATTATATTCCAGTAGTGTAGGGTCAGAGAGTCAATGTATACAGCAAAAAAGAGTACCTACCATGGTCAGACAGATATGCTGACAAAAAAATTATGAAGTGATGTCACCAAGGAGACAGAGCATGAACAAGTGTCCCACAGCCATCCTATTTATAGCACTGTAGGTTACACATGGATCTCTCCCTCAGCTGGGTGCCTCCAAGGGGGAGGGTGGCATGAGAAACTACATCCTCACCATTCCTGGGGGGCATTAGGAGAGGACAGCGTGGGAGCGTGTGTTCCTCTGCAATGTCACATGACACCGCCACATGAGTCAGAACAATGACATTGCGGCAAAGCTGACATAGATGAATCTCGCTGGTGCCGCCCATCTAGGGGAGACAGGTCAAGGGCAGCAGATGATAGAACATCATCGCAGCTCCCGCAAAAGAGAAACCAGGCCTAGCCACTGGGGAGAGGGCATGCAACATGACTGCAGAAAAGTAGATACAGTGGGGATCGAAAGTTTGGGCACCCCAGGTAAAAATTTGTATTAAAGCGGAGGTTCACCCAAAAAACAACTTTCTGACATTAGATCCAGCATACTGCCAACATCTGCAGTATGCTGTTTTTTTTTATTTTTCGTACTTATCGTTTTATGAACCGTTGTTATCCGGCTCCGAACGGGGAATCCTGCGGGTAATAGGCGTTCCTAAGCCAAGTGGAGTTGATTGACGGGCTGCTAAGGCATGTCACGCCTTCCGAAAATACCCAAAGTGACACTCGGGTATTTTCGGAAGGCGTGACTCGCCTTAGCAGCCGTCAATCGACTCCTCTTGGTTTAGGAACGCCCATTCCCCGCAGGATTCCCCACTCGGAGCCGGATAACAACGGCTCATAAAACGATAAGTCAAAAAAATAAATAAAAAAACCCCCAGCATACTGCAGATGTTAGCAGTATGCTGGATCTAATGTCAGAGAGTTGATTTTTGGGTGAACCTCCGCTTTAATGTGCATAACGAAACCAAGGAAAGATGGAAACATCTCCAAAAGACATCAAATTACAGATTAGACATTCTTATAATATGTTAAAAAAATGATTTTATTTCCATCATTTACACTTTCAAAATTACAGAAAACAAATAAATGGTGTCTGCAAAAGTTTGGGCATCCTGCAGAGTTAATATCTTGTACTGCCCCCTTTGGCAAGTATCACAGCTTGTAAAAGATTTTTGTAGCCAGCCAAGAGTCTTTCAATTCTCGTTTGAGGTATCTTTGTCGATTTTTCCTTACAAAAGTCTTCCAGTTCTTTGCGATTTCTGGGCTGTCTGTCACGCACTGCTCTTTTAAGGTCTATCCATAGATTTTCAATTATGTTGAGGTCAGCAGATTGTGAAGGCCATGGCAAAACCTTGAGCACCTCTTGATATAATCCCCTGTGGATTTTGAGGTGTGTTTAGGATCATTATCCTTTTGTAGAAGCCATCCTCTCTTTAACTTCAGCTTTTTCACAGATGGCATCAAGTTACCATCCAAAATTTGCTGAAATTGTATTGAATCAATTTTTCCTTCTACTAGTAAAATGTTCCCTGTGCCACTGGCTGTAATACAACCCCAAAGCATGATTGATCCACCCCCATGCTTAACAGTTGGACAGAGGTTATTTTCATTAAATTATGTGCCCTTTCTTCTCCAAACGTACCTTTGCTCATTCCGGCCAAAAAGTTTTATTTTAACCTCATTGGTCCACAGAACTTCAAATGCTGATTTTTGTGGTGAGGACGTAGAAGAGGTTTTCTTCTGATGACTCTTCCATGAAGACCATATTTTTACAAGTATCTCTTTATAGTGGAATAGTGTACCACAACTCCAGTGTCTGCCAGATCTTTCTGGAGGGATCGTGCAGTCAAACATGGGTTTTGAATTGCTTTTCTCACAATCCTGCAAGCTTTTCTGTCTGATATTTTTCTTGGTCTTCCAGATCTTGTTTTTACTTCCACTGTTCCTGATGACTGCCATTTCTTAATTTCGAACAGAGGATATTGACATCTGAAAACGCTTTGCTATCTTCTTATAGCCTTCTCCAGCTTTGGGGGCGTCAACTGTTTTCAGTTTCAGTTTTCAAGACAACTGCTTAGAAGAACCCATGGTGCTGATTGTTGGGGCAAGGTCAGATGAGTCTGGGCATTTAAAATCTTTGAGATTGACACCTGGTCTTCACAGACGATGCTTGAGAACAATCCATGACACTGGCAGGTCTCAGCTTTGCAAAGGGGGCAATGCATGCTATAAATTCTGCAGGGTGCCTAAACTTTTGCAGACGCCATTTTTTGGTTTTCTGTCATTTTGAAAGTGTAAATGATGGAAATAAAATCTAACTTTTTTTGACATATTATAAGAATGTCTAATCTGTAATTTGATGCCTTTTGGAGATTTTTCCATCTTTCCTTGGCTTCGTTATGCATATTAATACAAATTTTTACCTGGGGTGCCCAAACTTTCGATCCCCACTGTACACATCGAACACAGGGTACAGCCAACCATAGTAATGTATACAATTATAGAATGTATATATATATTTTGGCCATTCTGTTTGGTAAAATGGCAGCTTTTTTTTTGGATGACTTTTTGTTATTACATTTAATAAACTTTTAGTATGTTTTTTACCACTGGCTGTGTTGCGCCTCATTTAAAGTCCCACAAGCAAAACCTTTTCTATTCACTCAATAGGGCATTTGACTTCAATAATTAATGACCCTGGATAGCGCAGGCACCACTGAGTTCTTAACAACCAGTGATGTCACTGGCCCCTTTGACTTACATGGCCTGGGACTCCTAGGACATGTACATAAGGAACAGGATCCCAGTGACATCACTGACCATACAGTATATGGTCGTGTCTATGCATGGTCAATGACATAACTGGGAGGCTCCTCTTCCTTGTAACATCTATCTATGTACCCCTATACTTATTAACTTGGGAGGGCACCCTTAATATTAATGAGGGTTTTAATAAGCCCCCCCGCCTCGCAAACCCTCACAGCCACCAGGCAAGGGTTGTTGGAGAGAGAAGCCCTTGTCTTCCTCAATGTGGGGACAAGGTGCTTTGCCAAGGAGGGTGTCAAGGCACCCCTTGCAATTTTGAGGGTATGGAGCCTGGTATGGTTCAAGAGGGTTCTGGCCAGCCAGGCTGCATGTTCAGATTAAGAGTCTGGTATGAATTTTTTTTTTTGGGGGGGGGGGCACAATGTTTTTTTTTGTACATTTTTAATTTGGTAGGTTCGGCTCCCATTGATTTCAATAGGGTTTGGCATCTGAACTTGCTTGCAAGTGAGGTTCAGCGAACCCTTGCTTAATCAATCCCAGGATTGTTCATGATTTGCCTTCTTCCTTGAATTTTACTGAACTTGGCATGTGACCCAGCTCTGATCTCTACTGGACTTGGTGTATTCTGGGTTCCCTCCACCCTGTGCCTCTGCTCACTTGATATTAATGCTCTTAAGTTCAAGTCTTTGGTTCCAGCTTCCTGGCACCTGGGCACTTCCACTGCCTTTGCTGTCCCTGTCCCAACTTTTAGGGTTGCTTAGGTGAGAATTGCAGAGGCAGCCCTTGTCATCTCAAGCTCCTCGTACAAGTATGTGACAGAAGTAGGGATCAGACTAGACCTGAACTTGATCTCAATCTAAACTCATGTCTCATTTTTATTAAACACATACAAGTTTGTATTCTGCTTGACTACTTTAAATGTGCAGATTTTTCTAGTGCATACACAATACCAGCAGCCCACGTAATGACATGTGACCCAGTGATATACTGGAAATATAATTGATTCCTCCAGTGGTTGGTAACACTATGAATCAGAGATAGGTGATATTCTAGTTATTAATTTAATAGTAGGCTGCATTAAATTAGGTTCATTGGGAATTTCATAGTGCATTAAACTACCAAATTCAGCGTTTTCAGAGAGCCTTCTCTTGGGTATTTTTTTGCATTCGTTTAGAAAAGTTAATTGTATATAATGAGTGCATTTAGTGAAAAGGCACGCTCTCTGAAATTTGCATTTTAATGTTATTCCAGTGTATGTCAAACCATTTCATGGATATTAATGTTGAAGTTCTAGTGTATAGTTTGAGGAAAGTAATATATACAGTATATATATATATATATATATATATATATATATACTCAGTATGTGTGTGCATATATATATATATATATATATATATATATATATATATATACATACATACATTATAAAGATACATACATTGGACTTTTAAGGTGCCAGAATATCTCATACAAAATACAGAAAAAAAAAATTATTTTAAGGCCCTGGGAGCCCAATTGACTCGTCCAACGAGAGCTAGCCTTAAACTGGCTAAACTTCTTCATTTACATGGCCTGGTTGACATCTGGAGGGAACTGAATCCCTCTAAGAGGGACTATACCCACTATTCCTGCCCCCACCAGACTTACCCTAGAATAGATCATGTTCTAGTCTCCCCTAGTCTTATCCATTCTGCCCTGACCTCGTCCATCCATGACACGCCCTGGTCGGACCACTCCCTAGTGCTCTTTACCATGCGCAATCCCCTCACATGACAATCAGGTCCACACTGGAGACAAAACTAATCTCTTCTCAGTGATCCCAACAATGTGAAGGAAGTATCTGACTCCCTAAAGGAATATTTTGCTTTGAACGATAAAGATGATATCTCCCCAGAGACCCTTTGGGCCGCCCACAAAACATCGGTGAGAGGCAAACTCATCAGTTTGGCTACACGGTTAAAAAGGGAGCGACTTCAGGACATCCAGAAACTGGAAACCGCCTTTCAGTCCCTAAAGTCCAAACACAAACAATGCCCCACTAAGACTTCATTGGAACAGTTAGATGCTGCAAGGCTGGAGCTTAACCACTTCCCGCCCGGCCAATAGCAGATTTACGGCCAGGAAGTGGTTATGAAATCGTGACTGGACGTTCTCAAACGTCCTGCACGATTTCATGCCGCGCGCGCCCTTGGGGGTGCGCAGCGCAGCGATCGGTGATGCGGGGTGTCAGTCTGACACCCTGCATCACCGATCTCGGTAACGAGTCTCCGGCGGAGGCTCACTACCACGTGATTAGCTGTGTCCAATCACGGCTGATCACGATGTAAATAGGAAGAGCCGTAGATGGCTCTTCCTCACTCACGACTGACCCCCTCGTATGCCCACACTAGACCACCAGGGATGTCCACACTGGCAGTGCAAAAAAAAACGTAAAAAAAACAGGATTAAAAAAAAAAAATACAGGTAAAAAAAAGAAAAATGCCAGTCAGTGCCCACACATGGGCACTGACTGGCAACATATACATCAGTGCCACCCCTCAAAGTCCATCAGGGCCACCCCACAGTGACCTTCAGTGCCACCCCTCCGTGCCAATCCATGCCCAGTGCCCACCTATCAGAGCTCATCTGTGCCACCCATAAGTACCCATCAGTGCCACCCATAAGTGCAACCCATGAGTGCCATTCTGTGCCGCCTATGAGTTCCCAGTGCTGCCCATGAGTGCCCATCAGTGCCGCCTATGAGTGCCCATCAGTGCCACCTATGAGTGCCCATCAGTGCCACCTATGAGTGCCCATCAGTGCCTCATACCAGCGCCGCCTATCAGTGCCCATCAGTGCCACCTCATCGGTACCCATCAGTACTACCTCATCAGTGCCGCCATATAAGTGCCCGTAATTGAAAGAGAAAACATACTTATTTACAAAAAAGTTAACAGAAAAAAATAAAAATGTATTTTGTTTTCTAAATTTTCAGTCTTTTATTAGTTGTTGCGCAAAAAATAAAAACCGCAGAGGTGATCAAATACCACCAAAAGAAAGCTCTATTTGTGGGAAAAAAAAGGACGCCAATTTTGTTTGGGTACAGTGCAGCATGACCGCGTAATTGTCATTCAAAGTGCGACAGTGCTGAAAGCTGAAAATTGGCTTGGGCGGGAAGGTGTGTAAGTGCCTGGTATGGAAGTGGTTAACCTAGCCCTCACAGCAAAAGCGGAGAAACACATAATTCTACATGCAGAGGGATCACATGGGCACCATGTTGGCCTCTAAATTATCTCCAAGGTACCGGGCCCAAACTACCCCCCGGATTAGAATAGCAGGACAGCCCCCCACGGCCAACCCAAATAAAATAATCACAGCTTTTCAGGCCTTTTAATCCCAGCTCTATAGCTCCTTAAAGATCTCCTTTTAGCAACTCTCCGTCGAGCATAAACACTTGCTTGAGACCCCCTTTTCGTCGGAAGAAATCTTGGAAGTTATAAAAGACCTCAAAAAGGGAACGGCGCCAGGCCCTGATGGTTTTTCGGTGACTTACTATAAGGCATTCGCTGACACTTTAGCACCATAAATGGCAAAATTCTTTAACACAAAGACCGAGGGTTCCCCCTTGGATCCCCACCTCAACACTGCCTATATCACCGTTATACCAAAACCGGACAAAAACTTAGAGGAGGTGGGGAACTATAGACCCATTTCCCTAACTAATAACGACCTTAAGATCCTGACGAAGATCCTAGCCAACCGTCTGACATCCTTCATCAGCCAGTATATCCACAAGGACCAGGTCAGGTTCATACCAGGACGACAGGGCCCGGACCAGATTAGACGAGCTGTAGATATAATTTCCCTCCTACAATCCGGCTGGGACCAAGGCCCTAAACAGAAAGGAATGTTGCTCTTACTCGACTTACACAAAGCCTTTGACTCGGTGACCTGGCCTTACATTTTCACCCTTCTGGAGCGCTGGGGATTTGGCCGGCGCTTCAAGGAAGAGCTCTCAGTTTGTCCCACAAAGACAAGGATTGGGAAAGGATAGGGGATTATATCGGGGGACGATCCCTGGAGGGAGTCCACAAAATATAGTCCAAGGTATGCGTTGGGACAGCCTGTCTCTCAATGCCAACCCAATCTGGCTTTTCGAATCTGGAGTAGACAGTGGATAATTGCGCTATTCTGGCAGCCTGGAAGTACCAAGGCCCTAAACAGAAAGGAATGTTGCTCTTACTCGACTTACACAAAGCCTTTGACTCGGTGACCTGGCCTTACATTTTCACCCTTCTGGAGCGCTGGGGATTTGGCCGGCGCTTCATGGGGGTGATCCGAGCCCTCTACTCCGCTCCTAAGGCTATAATACCCCTGCAGAGTCTCCACTCACAGCCCCTAAATATAGCCAGGGGAACTAGACAGGGCTGCCCCCTCTCCCCCATTTTTGGCATAGCCAATCGAATCCTTGGCGGTTGCGATTCGCTCCAACCCAAATATCCAGGGAGTAACCTGTGGCCCGCAAACTCATAAGTGTGGTTTATTTGCTTACGACATTCTTTTGTTTCTCACTTTTCCGACCACAACCCTCCCTAACCTCTACAAACTCCTAAACGATTTTTCCATCATCTCAGGCTTCAAAGTGAATTATTCCAAATCTCAGGCCCTTAACGTCTCCCTCAGACCGAAAGTAGTTTCAGCGTTGCGAGGCGCATTACAGTTTGCGTGGAAAGGAGATTCCATTAGGTACCTGGGGATCAACCTCACTGCCAAAATTGAGCACTTGTATCAATCCAATTTCCCACCCATGTACCGAAAGCTTGCGTCAGACCTAACAAACTGGGACAAGGGGGCTTTGTCATGGCTGGGGAGGATTCATTCTGTAAAAATGACTCTCTTCCCCTACTATATCTATTTCGATCCCTCCCCATAAACATTAGAAGGGATCACTTAAAGTCCTTTCAAAGCAAGATTACCAAATGTATCTGGGGGGGGGGGTCGTGTCACAGACTTCCCCAAAAAAATATTTTTCAAACTAGGACTCGGGGTGGGTTGGGACTTCCTTGCCTCCTTTGGTACTTCCAGGCTGCCAGAATAGCGCAATTATCCACTGTCTACTCCAGATTCGAAAAGCCAGATTGGGTTGGCATTGAGAGACAGGCTGTCCCAACGCATACCTTGGACTATATTTTGTGGACTCCCTCCAGGGATCGTCCCCCGATATAATCCCCTATCCTTTCCCAATCCTTGTCTTTGTGGGACAAACTGAGAGCTCTTCCTTCTCTGACCTCAGAATGTAGACCCCTTGCACATATTTTTCACAACCCAGACTTTTCGAGATATCAAATCCTTTCAATGGTGGCTGGACAAGGGGCTGTATCGCATTGGGCACTTATTCACCCCCTTTGGCCCAATTACCCAGGAATCCTGTGTTCAGAACCTGGACATGCCGGCCACGGAGCACTACAGATTTCTACAGATATAACATTTCCTCCACAGGCTATGGACGGGGAAACCTATCCCCCCCAAATTCACTCCTTATGAAATGTGGTGCGGACAGACTATGGATCAGAGGGGTGGAATCTCTATCATTTATCAATCACTTGCTCTCCCATCCTCAAAATCCTCATACATGCTGGGTTGGCAACTGACCTCCAAATTGATTGGGACCTCGAGAGATGGCAATCTTAATTTTTCAGAACTTTTAAGGGGGTGAGAAACATCTCCTTGATCGAATCTGGAGTCAAGGTCTTGACCAGATGGTACCTCACCCCCTCAAAGTTGGCCTCCTTTTTCCCCTCAGCGAATCCTCTCTGTTTCCGTGGATGTCAGCTCATGGGCAACATGGCCCACATTTGGTGGGAATGCCCTAAGCTTCGGTCATTCTGGAGCAGGATGTTTACCTTGATCCAAAAAGTAACGTCTCATCAGCTTCCGAGAACCCCAGCTATAGCTCTCCTGAACTCTTCCCTCCCTAGAATTCCCAAATCAAACCGCAAACTAATACATTTTATGCTGCTAGGGGCCAAGATGACCATAGCGAAGGCGTGGAAACAACCCACGGTCTCCCTCCGGGCCGCTAGACTTAAGATCTCCTGGAATATGTCTCAGGAAAGGCTATCCAGCATTTTAACTGACACAGTACCACAGTTTGAAACCGTCTAGGAACCTTGGTCACTACATGTGGGGGTTCCACTTCGCACAGGTTTGTAGTTCCAGCAGGAAACTACTCTAGTTGGAAGCTTGGACCCCTCCCGGTAAGATCAGCTCTCTCTCTCTCCTTTTCTTTCTCCACGATACTCTTATTTCTCCTGCCTCTTTTTATTTTCTCTCCTTTCTGGTACTTTCTGATTCCCTATGGTATGTGGTCAGGTTTATTTCTAAAATGTTTGTATGACAGATGGAGTGTTCCTACGAGCACACTGTTGCAATGTTACTACTGGCCTTCCGTCCTCTTGACCAATAGCTACCTTTGTGTTTGAGGGGAGAACCCTCCAGGCACAGTTTGTGCCCAATAGGTGTGCCTGGCGTTTTCTCTCCGTGATCATGCATCACCGTTCGACTTGCTAGACGGAGTAGCTAGAACGAAATTACTAGTCAGTGCTTAGACTATACTTGTCCATCATCTACACATGTTGCAGCTGAATGTCTAAACGGAATGTACCAATTGTTGTATTTCTTTTGGTTGTATAAAATCAATAAAATTCTTTGAAAGAAAAAAAAAAGAAAAATAATATTATTTTTAACAATAGAATTTTATTTGATTTTTTTAAAGGTTTATACTTTACATATAAAAAATACACCCAAATGAATACCCTGATAAATCAACTGATCTGCTAACTTAAATGTCTTTACAGTACTGAATGTAAAAACGTAATTTAGTAGAGTCCATACATCTGGCAGAATTGTGATTACAACAGACTCTAAACAAATCAAAGAAAGGCTTTATACAGTATTTCAAATTTCAATGTGTATACCAACTTACATTTTTATTTTTGTTGAAAGGTTTTCATTAAAATAATACACACAAATAAGTACTGATACAGTATAAAGACCCAGCAAATTATACAATGTTCTTTAAGATATAAATATTGTTGAAGTCCATGCATCCACCCAGCTGTCAGAAGGAAGGCCTTACTGGTAAACAGTTTTTTAAACATATCAGTAGGCTGCCCGCCTATCTGTCCTCGCCCCCTCTGGATTGGCTTTCTGGCCCTAGGTGACTGGTTGGCTGATCTACGTGGGACTGATGCCATGTGGGCAGCGCTTCGTGCGCATGCGCCCCAGGATTTTCCATCTTCCCGGCACTTCCGCCCTTACAAATGTATTATTATTATTATTATTATATATTTTCATTTTTTTCATTATAATTTTGTATTTTATATTTTATTTATTTATTTATTTATTGTTCACCTGCACAAGCCTGCACTCCTTGTTCCCTGCTCCTTTTTTTTTCAAAGCCAACCTAATTGGCTTACTAATTAACTTGTGTCCTGTTAAATCCTGGCTGTGCTTTTTTCACTTTTCTGCACAGCCAGGATCTAAGCATATGACGTTTTGGAGAGTCAAAGTATGGGGAGCATTACTGCTTGGATGATTTTAAAAATATATTTTCCACCAGCTGGTGTTACTATACCCACCTGGTTTGACATAGTACCTTTTTTTCAAAAATCCTATAGCTCAGCATTTTCTCTCTGCTTACTCCCGAATAAAACCCTATATTGCTCTGTTCCATGCTGTTTTTTATCAGCACTGATGAGCTACATGGATGTATTGTCCATTGCAATCCAATATTGCCTGGATACCTTGTAAGCATTCTTTAACCACTTGCCGACCAGCCGCCGCAGTTTTACGGCGGCAGGTCGGCTCTGCTGGGCGAGATCGCGTATATCTACGTCATCTCGCCGAGCAGCCAAAAGGGGCACACCCACCACTCACCCCTGATGCCGACGCTCGTGCCTGGCGGGCGTGATCACCGCTGGGCACCCGCGATCACTTGTTACAGAGCGAGAACCGGGAGCTGTGTGTGTAAACACACAGCTCCCGGTCCTGTCAGGGGGAGAAATGCCTGACCACCTGTTCATACAATGTATGAACAGCGATCAGTCATTTTCCCAGTCAGTCCACCCCCCCTTCAGTTAACCCCTTCCCTGCCAGTGGCATTTTTATAGTAATCAATGCATTTTTATAGCACTGATCGCTATAAAAATGCCAATGGTCCCAAAAATGTGTCAAAAGTGTCAAAAGTGTCCGCCATAATGTGGCAGTACCGATAAAAATCGCTGATCGCCGCCATTACTAGTGTAGCGGGGGTATTTTTGCCTTTAAATCTTGTGCTTATATTGTGTAATGATATTTCAGGATTGTTATAGATTGGTATTTGGAGCCATCTAGTGGTCAAATACTGGGAGTGCAGATATTTAGTGTTTTCCTAAAAGAAACACAAGAAAGAGGAAGTGACTTTTGTAAAGGAGGAGGAGGCTAACCTTTTTCAGCAGAGGGTTTGATCAGCTACCCAGGAACACCTTCTTGAGCAGTGCATGCTGGGTAGGAGATAAAAGGAGCCGGAGCAGCCATTTTAGTTCTCTTGGAATCGTGTGGCCTGCCTGTGGGGAGACAGTGGCCAGATTGCAGAGACCCAGAGACACTCAGGAGCTGAACAGAGCGATTGGCCCAGCTAACGGAGAAGCAAGTTGAAGTCACCGGACTAAAGTTACCACACGGAGCCTCTATCCAGTGGGTGAGCGGGTCACGGCCCACAGTTTGTTAAATCTCACACACAGTTAGACTCATATACAGGCCTGACTGGAAATTATAGTTCCACGAAGGAGCAGAGCAACTGACACTGAGAAGGCTTGAGGCCTATCTACCTTTTGTCTCAAGCAATGTTAAGATAGTTGTTACAGTTACACCAGGAGCATTTTCACTTCAATTTAACTTACCAAAACTGTGGATTAAAAATCACAAGGAGCCACTTTAGCTAGCGAAGAAAAGAAGACCCAGGACTAAGTACTTTAAGTGAGATCTCACGCATAGCTTATAAAGTAGGGGGAGCTCCCAGGTATAGACATATATATATATGTGTATACTGTTTGTTCAAATTGTTTATATTGAAATCCATTGTGCTGTTGTCTTATGTCGGGATGACAGCACAATTACTGTAATCACTCTTTTGCATATTCTACAGTAAAATATATCTCTGGTTAAGTATCCAGTTTTTGTGGCGTATTGTTTTCTCCCACCAGGTGCAGTCAGTGGATCCTGGGGTTACAATACAGGTATTTTGTACTGTCTTGCATTGTATTGCATTGCATTGCATCACAGCTGTGCCAAGGGGATTGAGCCAAGTTAGTGGGGTTTATTGGTAGAGTGCAGGCCCAAATCAAACCAGCAGCTCCTTCGGGGGTCACTGCTACACGTGGGGGCTCGTCCGAGATCCTGTCTCTCTGCAAGTGAAACCCGCCCTTTTAGTGCTAGTATGGACCCCCTTACAGTGGTTCAGTGGTACAAAGAGAGAACTGGGATGAAGAAGAGGTCAGGACCATTGTAAAACATTTGTCTCCTCATAGAAAAGCTTGGGTGATTGCCCTCAGACGAGCCCGAGGGACTGACCGCACCCATGCTCTATTGGAATTGAAAGAGAAGTACCAGGGTGTTTCCGTGGGAAGAGTGTGCAGCTGACTGACAAGATAAAGATTTGCATAACACATCCACAGGCTCCAGACAAGAGCCCTACCAGTTCAAAGCAGGGGGAGTCAGCTTCAAGGAAAGGGTACTCCCGGCCAACTCCGACCACAAGTGGGCTAGAGTTCGTCACGCCCAGGAAGGACGGGGATGAAGTGCCAAGCACCAGCCAGAAGGATCTCCAACTGGAGCAGAAATGAGCTACTTTGAAGCAACAGTATCGCATTATACAAGAGGAGTTCCAGGAAACCTCTAGAATGATTGAGGAGCAGGTAAAATAGCTAAGTACTAAGAGCAAGGGCTCAAGCGGCAGCCATCTGAAACAAAAACCTGCCTCAGTTACTCGAAGACTTCCCTATCGTGACTTGCCAGAAGTAACAATCAAAAAGGACTTTAAGATTGCTGGCCAGATAGGCGAAAAGGAACAGAAAGACAAGCTGTCCTATACAAACCTTATGCGTCAGATCGACATCGACTTCGACGGGGCTACAAAAAGGGTATCCTGAGTCTGAGATTGTGGAAGCAGTGGTAGAAGCCATTAGTCCCGGTCTAAGTATCAGAGGCATGCTGGAAATGAAGAATGGACTAACTCTAGTGCAACTTAGGATAATATTGAAAAGCCATTTCAAGAAGGAAAATGCTTCTGAACTTTATCACCAACTGATAAATCTGGCACAGGACAGTGGAGAGACTCCTCAGAATTTCCTGTTCAGAGCTATTGAGCTGAAGGACCGCCTGTTGTTAGCCTCAAAGGGAGAAGACTCGGATGAGCACTTCGGGACTGAATTGATCCAAAAGAAATTCCTGAGGACCATGACCACAGGAATAAGATGTGACTGTGTCAAGTTTCAGCTAAGGCAGTGTCTAGATGATCCGTCCATTTCAGATGAGGTACTCATCAAAAAAACTGGCGAAGCAGTTAATATGGAGATGGAAAGGGAGTGGAAGCACAAGACCAGTCAAATGCCTGAGCCTGTTGTGGTAGTCAGAGTGGTCAACACAACTGATAACGATTCAAAGATCGGGGCTCTGAACACTCAGCTGTCCAAAATATTGGAGATGGTGACCGATGCATTGGATGTCAGGTCTGAGATAACTGCACTGAAATTACAAGTAGCCCAGATGCTGGAGGCGATTAACCGGCCGACGACAAAACATACTGAGCTGTCCAATAATGGTGCCACAGGGCAGAATGCACCCCCGGCCATGTTTTCTGTACCTCGCCAGGAGCCAACAAATCAAGATGTCTGTTTCAACTGTGGAGGTGAGGGTCACTACCAGCGAGAATGTCCTAGCCCGAGGGGAGCAGCAGATTGGAGTAGACATTAGAGAAGTAACCCAAGGATCAAAGGAAGATATGGGCCTTCAAGAAGAACGTTCCGTGAAACTGAGAGGGAGCAACGGAGAAGACCCACAGTTTATGTCGTCTCAGTGAGCAATGCTCATCGGCCTTCCAAGCGATGCCAGAAAAGGCGTCCCCAACGGCAGAAGCTGGAGAAAGCACAAGTTCAGTCATGCCAGCCCATTGTTCCATATGCTCCCAACAGGTTTCCTGCCCAGTTAGTAGGCCCTTCATTCATAATGCCTGTCCTGATTGAAGGAATCTACACAAGAGCCCTCCTTGATTCAGGTGCTCAAGTAACTTTGTTGACCAGAGGTTTTTACAAGAGGTATTTGTCATACATGCCCTTGCAAAAGTTGGAAGATATGGAGATTCAGGGTATTCAAGCAGACGATTACCCTTGTGATGGATATCTGCGGATCAAGTTGTCATGTGACCCATTGAGGACTGGGAAGCCTCAGGACTTTGACACACTAGCTATTGCCAGGGTCCCCAAGCAGTCCACTAATCATTGGGACAAACACAGATCTGGTGAAGCAGCTGTTAGCCCCTGGTGTTCCCAGATGTGATTCCTTATCTTCCCTGCCAACAGAAAGGCCAGAGGTGCCTCCCTCTTCCATGGTGGATGGGAAAGGATCCGCAACAAAGACAAAAACAACTAAACTGCATGAGAATAAAACAGTTAAACCGGGAAAGGTGACCAGTGAGCCTTCGGTGTCCGCACCAGTGAAGCTAAGGAAACAAATAGAGTAATTTCTAAAAAATTGCCCTGCTGCAAGGAGAAATTCTGAGATGCCTGGTCCTTCTGTTGATGATTCAGAAAGTTTTGACCCCATCTCATCCCTTGACACATCTGTACTAGATACCATAGTGACAGCTGTGAGTGCACAGAACAGCTCCCCATCACATGAGAATTGGTGGGAGGCTCCTCTGTCAGACTTCTGCAACCGCCTAGAGGCAAAAATGTGTAACAGAGCCAAAATTTTGAATGTCTTTGGGGACCAAAGAGTCAAAGCAGGGGGAGTATGTAGCAGGGGTATTTTTGCCTTTAAATCTTGTGCTAATATTGTGTAATGATATTTCAGGATTGTTATAGATTGGTATTTGGAGCCATCTAGTAGTCAAATACTGGGAGTGCAGATATTTTGTGTTTTCCTGAAAGAAAAACAAGAGAGAGGAAGTGACTGTTGTAAATGAGGAGGAGGCTGACCTTTTTCAGCAGGGGGTTTGATCAGCTACCCAGGAACACCTTCTTGAGCAGTGCATGCTGGGGAGGAGATAAAAGGAGCCGGAGCAGCCATTTTAGTTCTCTTGGAATCGTGTGGCCTGCCTGAGAGGACCTGTGGGCAGACAGTGGCCAGATTGCAGAGACCCAGAGAAACAGAGACAGACCCAGAGACACTCATCCGAGGATCGGAGGACTGGATTCACCCAGCGGAGCTGAACAGAGCGATTGGCCCAGCTGACGGAGAAGCAAGTTGAAGTCACCGGAATAAAGTTACCATACGGAGCCTCTATCCAGTGGGTGAGCGGGTCACGGCCCACAGTTTGTTAAATCTCACACGCAGTTAAACTAATATACAGGCCTCACTGGAAATTATAGTTTCACGAAGGGTTACAATACAGGTATTTTGTACTGTCTTACATTGTATTGTATTGCATTGCATCACAGCTGTGCCAGGGGGAATGAGCCAAGTTAGTTGGGTTTATTGGTAGAGTGCAGGCCCAAATCAAACCAGCAGCTCCTTCGGGGGTCAGTGCTACACTAGTAACAATTAAAAAATAAAAATGCCAAAAACTATCTCCTATTTTGTAAACACTATAGCTTTTGTGCAAACCAGTCAATAAACGCTTATTGCTAAGTGCGCTAGAATTTCCTGATAGAGGGCTGCACTGACTTTGGATTTGATAAAACACAGTGGACCAACACCAGCAGAAGACATAGTTCCCCAAATCATCACCAACTGTGGAAACTTTTACATTTCATTTTCGAAAACAAGGTCCTAGAGTCTGGAGGAAGAGTGGAGAGGCACAGAATCCAAGTTGCATGAGGTCCAGTGTGAAATTTCCACAGTCCGTGATGATTTTGGGAATCATGTTATCTGTTGGTGTTGGTCCACTGAGTTTTATCAAGTCCAAAGTCAGTGCAGCCCTCTACCAGAAAATTCTAGAGGACTTCATGCTTTCCTCTGCTGACTAGCTTTATGGAAATGCTGATTTTATTTTCCAGCAGGACTTGGCACCTGCCCACAATGTCAAAAGTACCAACACCTGGTTTAATGTGTATGGTATCACTATGCTTGATTGGCCAGCAAACTCGCATCTTATCATCGCTATTTAGGACCTCCAGGGTCAATGATTTCTACCCATGCCATTGTTCCTTGGTCGGGATCTTCAGTTGGCTCTACTCCCTCAGCTCTCTTCCCAAGCATATATTGCTGCTATCCTCGGTGAACATAGCCACAGGCACCTAGGCCTTGCCTATTGGTGAGTATGGGGTATTTTCTTTCTTTGTAAGGCCTCTCTTACAGCTTGTCCATCATCGATTCATGTGTTACATTACCTTTTTGGTCTTCATTTCCAGATACATCCTACATGTATTCACCTCTGAAGAGCGAGTAACATCTTGCAAAACGCATTGGGTGTTTTAGATGTTATGTTTACTCATACATTTCTAATCCAATGCAATCTTTAACTATGTGAAAATTGTATCGGGGGTTGCCTTTGTTTAGGCCACTCTTTTATGTGTGATCATCTCTACAATAAACATTTTTATTGTATTTATATTTGTCAACTTCGCTGGCCTATTGTGCACACCTCATATAAAGTCCCAAAGGGGATACCTTTGTTTTTGATTTCTGTATCATGCTATTGCTATGTCTGCTTGTCACTGTAACTTTCAGTACTTTTTTCCTTGTAAAAAAATTCCTAAAAAAAGGTGCCCCCTCCTTGGTTTTAACCAAATTTCATGGGAAAAATTTAAATTTTGACTGCAAAGGCGTTAACTGTACCGGAATTAATCATTATCTGCTCTTTCTGAAACCTTAGTAAACCTTTGGCTGCAGAAGCTCTATTTGATGAGTCCCACAAATTCTTGTTGTATAAGGATTAATTTGACATAATCTATGTAATTAAATGTATTTTTCTTTTTTTTTGGGGGGGGGGATTATTTATCCCTATAATGACTTAAATGTGGTTATTTGTTTGTACTGCATGTAATGTTTTATAATAATAATATAATAATAATAACAATAATACATACATATATATATATATATATATATATATATATATATATATATATATATATATATATGATTAAAAAATAAAAATAAAGGTTGACCCTGAGGCTCCATTCACACCTAGGCGTTTTAACGCCTGAAGCCTGACGCCGCAGCAGCCTCTAATACGCTAGAGGGGTGATTTTACATTGCCCTTTATGGAGATGGTTCACATCTCCACGCCGAACGCCGAAACGCCGTACGCCTGAAGCTCAAAGCAAGTCCTGGACCCTTTTTTTCAGGCGGCTTCGGCGTTCGGCATAGGAGATGTGGACCTGGGGGTTAAATAGGGGTTAAAATCGTGGCCCTTTGTCGCCGCAAATCGCGGTACAAAACGCCGCAATTTGTCGCCGCAATTCGCAGGACAAAACGCCGCGATTAGGTGTGAATGCAGCCTGAGAGTTTGTAGGCAGTTAAATACCCAGGTTTAGAAAAAAAAAAATTCTGTCATGATGCAGTGCAGGCCAATCTAAAAATGGAGAAGCAGCCTGTAGTTAGCGCTAGTGACATCCCGAAGAGGCCCTAATGCCTCATACACATGACCGGTTTTCCTGGCAGGAAAACTGCCATGAGAGCTTTTGGTCGGAAATCCCGGGCGCGTGTATGCTCCATTGCAGTTTCCCGACACAAAAACCTGTTCACAGCGTCTCCCCGCAGGGATGTAGTCCCAATGGAGGGGGCGAGCACGCTGACTAACCCCCAGCCAGAATGGCTCGGATGATAGAGGCAAGCTTACTGAGGAGGAACAGGAAGTGAGAAATTTAGACAAAGAAAAAAAACATTTAGAAGTGAAATCGAAGCAAAAATGTAAGTGAACCAACAATGCACTAGCTTAACCACTTAACCCCCGGACCATATTGCTGCCCAATGACCAGAGCACTTTTTGTGATTTAACTGACAATTGCGCGGTCGTGCGACGTAGCTCCCAAACAAAATTGGCCTTCTTTTTTTTCCCACAAATAGAGCTTTCTTTTGGTGGTATTTGATCATCTCTGCGGTTTTTATATTAAACAAAAATAGAGCGACAATTTTGAAAAAAATTCAATATTTTTTACATTTTGCTATAATAAATATCCCCAAAAAGTATATAATTTTTTTTTCCCTCAGTTTAGGCCAATACGTATTCTTCTACCTATTTCACGTAAAAAAAAAAATCGCAATTAGCGTTTATTGATTAGTTTGCGCAAAAGTTATAGCGTTTACAAAATAGGGGGTAGTTTTATGGCATTTTTATTAATTCTTTTTTTTTACTAGTAATAGTAATTTTTTTTCGGTACTACGATATTATGGCGGACACTTCAGACACTTTTGACACATTTTTGGGACCATTGGCATTTTTATAGCGATCAGTGCTATAAAAATGCATTGGATTACTATAAAAATGCCATTGGCAGTGATTGGATTAACACTAGGGGGCGGGGAAGGGGTTAAGCGTGTTCCTGGGTGTGTTCTAAATGTATGGGGGGGTGGACTCACTAGGGGAAATCACTGATGTTCTGTTCATACATTGTATGAACAGAAGATCAGCGTTTTCCCCCGGACAGGACCGGGAGCTTTGTGTTTACACACATAGCTCCCGGTCCTAGCTCTGTACCGAGCGATCGCGCGTGCCCGGTGGCACGCGCATGGCACTCGGGGGCGAGCGGGGGTGTGCCACGCGGGCCGCCGGCGGTGCGCGCGCACCCCCCTAGTGCCCTTTAAAAAGCCGACGTAGAGCTAGAGGCTCTGGCCCAGGTGTGCCGACCTGCCGCAGTAAAATGACGGCGGCAGGTCGGCAAGCAGTTAAAGGAACCTATTTAAAAAAAAAAAAAATGACATTTACAACCCTTTTAATTTCTACATGAAATTTCTGGGTTTGATGGTAGCCCTCAGGAAGTTCTGTTTAACCCTTTTCACTCCAGATTCCTACATCTCAACATCCTGTAATTGTGAGGCAAATTAGTTAAGTCTCTGGACAAACCAATTCTTCTGACTTCAAGAACAAGGTTGTGTCTGGCATGGTGGTTCATAAATCCCGCTTTAGGGTTGGGGAAGTCTTTCCTTCTGATTTCTTGGAAAATAATCACAACAGACTTTGTCAGTGTAAAAGAATTGGATGTCTGAGAAATTCCATCTTCCAATCAACATTCTGAAGCTCTGGATGATTTGGATGTCTCCACAATGCTGGTCGGGATGAAGTCAGACAGGACAGGACCACACCAGTGCCATACATGAACCATTGTGAATGGAACAGCCTACTTGCTGTGGCCAATTTAGTAGAAAGGAATCTGTCAAGGTAGAACTTCATGTTTCAGTTTGTTTTTCATTCACATTTCTAGTGTAGACAATTGACAAACAGACAACCCCAGCTGGCAGAACCCAGATAAATGGTCTAGAGGTGTGCCAATGTCATAGGTGGGGGGTGCTCGATACAGACCTCCTGGCTTAATAGTTAAACAGTAAGGCCCCGTACACACGAGCAAATAAATCTGTTCAAATCGGTCTGACAGACCGATTTGAACAGATCTGTCTGCTGGCAGTTTTGGTTTGATCGCTGTACACACGATCAAACCAAAAATTTGAAAAATAACTGGAGAGGTAGCAATACTGTTAGGCCACGTACACACGATCAAATCTGTCTGCTGGAGCCTAAAGACTCTTCTTATCGCCAGATCCTTGGTCTGCCACCAGCCTAACGCTTACCATCGCCATTGAACAGCCTCAGCTACGATCTACAACATCTGACTGTAAGTGCTTCTTTATATCCTTGCCACCTACACGATTTCAAGATGCCGCTCACTATTCTCTCCCTAAATGCCAATGGGCTAAATCATCCAGCCAAACGTCACTCACTGTGGAGGACTGCTGTAGATTTCCACAGTGACGTCCTATGTGTACAAGAGACTCACCTGCTACCTACATCTATTTCCTTGTGCAAGTATAACAAATTCCCCCACATATTCCATGCTTCCCACTCCACTAAGACTAGAGGAGTCATGATCGCCATTAGGGACACAGTTGACTTTCAACTCATAGATTTCATACCCGACCCAGAAGGGCGTTTTGTAGTTCTTATTTCTAACATTAACCGAACCCTGTACACCCTAGTTAACCTATATGCTCCGAACTCCCACCAGTTGCCATTTTTAAGGAAAATGATGCGCAAGGTTAATACGATTCGGAAGGGTCGTTTAGTGCTATGTGGTGACTTCAACCTGGTCCCAGACATTTCAATGGACTCCACCTCGGCAGCAAAGAGATGTGACTCCACTCTAAAACGTTTTATCCCCACAAATGATCTGTATGATGTGTGGCGCTGCCACCATGGCTCTGAACGGGACTACACATTTTTCTCTTCTAGACATACCACGTACTCTAGGATTGATTTGTTTTTAACAGATAAATGGTCATTACAGAAGATCTGTAATTCCGAAATCCACACCACGACATGGTCGGATCATGCCCCAATATCTGTCACGTTTGAGGAATCCTGTCCACAGCGTGGCTCATTTGTGTGGCGAGCAAACAACTAAATTATCCAACATAACGCCTATGCAGCAGAGATCTCTGCTTCTCTCAATGATTATTTCACCGTAAACAAGGGCTCCGTTCCCGACCCTGCCGTGGTGTGGAGTGCACATAAAGCTTATGTGAGAGGTGTACTGATCAAACTTAGCTCCTACCACAAAAAAAAGAGGACGCAACGACTTGATAACCTGACTGCCCAAATAGCTGACCTGGAACTGAGACACAAAACTGATCCTCGCGACCCCAAAACTAATCAATTATTCTCTCTTAGACAAGAGCTTAGGACTCTATTACTACACTCCTATGAATTCCTCCACAAGAAACTGAAGGCCTCTACATACTCCACTTCTAACAAAGCAGGGAAGCAACTAGCTCAACGCCTTAAGGGCAGACGAGTAAAATCCAAAATCACACGGCTATTCCATCCTCACTCACACCAACCCCTGGCCAATCCCCAAGACATTGCCGACGCATTCAGCGCCTACTACGGTGACCTGTACAATCTGAAAAATGATTCCCTCACCCCACAACCCACACAGGAAGGAATTGAGCGATTCCTCTGCAACCTCAATCTACCTACGCTGACGCAGTCCCAACTTGACACGCTTAATGCTCCATTCACTGACCAAGAAATTAGAACTGCCATTGACTCCTTACCAACCGGTAAAGCCCCCGGTCCCGACGGACTGACGGGGGAGTATTATAAACAATTCTCTGACATCCTAACTCCATCCCTCACTGAGGTGTTTAACTGCGCTGCCTCCTCCTCTTCTTTTCCGAGTAAATATTTAAAAGCATTGATTATAACAATACCGAAACCAGGGAAGGAGTCGGATCTCCCCCAAAACTTCCGCCCAATATCCCTCCTTAACCTTGACCTTAAAGTTTATGCCAAAGCGATAGCAACACGTCTGCTAGGAATTATGCCCACACTGATTCATAAAGACCAGACTGGCTTCACAAAGGGCAGGCAAGCGTCTGATGCCACCAGAAGGATGATTGATCTCATCCACCACGCCGAGACTAGCGGAACGCCTTCTCTGCTCCTATCCTTGGACGCAGAGAAGGCGTTCGATAGAGTCCACTGGTCATACCTGGGAGCGGTGCTCAAGAAATTTGGTTTCCAAGGCCATATATTGAATGCCATCATGGCACTTTATTCTAAACCCCTTGCCCAAGTGTTCACTGAAGGCATGCTATCACGCCCATTCAACATCACTAACGGCACGCGCCAGGGATGTCCGTTATCCCCACTCATTTTCAACATGGTTATGGAACCATTGGCAGAACATGTCCGTTCTCATCCCGGCATCTCGGGAATACAAATTGGCTCAACATCACACAAAATCAGCCTATTTGCGGATGATGTCATCCTGATCCTTACCAATCCGACTCCTTCCCTGGCAAACGTTCAGAATTTGCTTGAATGGTTCAGCGCAGTGTCATACTACAAGGTAAATGCATCTAAATCCTTCATTCTTGACATTAACGTAGACGCTGTCACGCGAAATCTACTTCAACTACAATATCCCTTCAAGTGGGCAAACACTGATATATCCTATCTAGGCATCCAACTTCCGAAATCACTTAAAAACCTCTATTCCTACCACTCCTCAGTAAAATACAGACAGTCACCTCCCAACTAACGAAAAACAAACTATCTTGGTCAGGCAGACTAGCAGCCTTCAAAATGATATGCCTCCCCCAGATACTGTACTTTTTCAGAACCCTCCCAATTCCACTACCTACATCTTTTTTTAGAGCCCTTCAAACGATATACAACAAATATCTTTGGAAGGACAAGCGCCCCAGATGTGCCCATATAACACTAATCAAACACAAACTAGCGGGAGGCGCGGGATCCATACACTTTGAAGATTACTATCTAGCGGCAGTCCAGGCACAGCTACCCAACTGGTTTCAACCTCATCCAAACACATCCTGGGCCCAAATAGAAAATCTTACTCTCTCACGCTCGCGTCCTACCTTGGGAACCTGGCTCTTGAGCACCCCATTGGGTGCCCCTATTCCATCGGCTATACCTCCGACCATGAAAGCTTTGGTTCTCGCCTGGAAGAAATTGACCACGCTCCTAAACTGTTCTCCAAACACTCCACAATATAATATCCCATTAGAAGTCCTTCACTATCTATCCCCAGACCTTTTACTGCATAGCTGGAAACTTAAAGGGATTCACTCACTCCAACACTTAATTTGTAGCGATTCCATCAAACCCTTCTCCGACCTGCAATCCGAATATGGCTTGTCCAACACTGACCATTTCACATACCTACGTATTCAACACTGCTTGCACACTTTACCTTCCCCCCTGTACGGTATTCCCTCTAAGACTTGGGACTATCTCACCAATCCCACATCAGGGACAAAGGGCATCTCCCATTTCTACAATACCCTCCACCAAAAACGCACCTTCACCAAGACACGCTCTTATCATCTATGGGAAGCTGACCTAGAGCTCACCTTTGACGACACCCAGTGGCAAACTGCTCTCAAAACCATCTACAAATCCACCAAGTGTTCGACCCTCTGGGAACTTACACAAAAGATCTCACTGCGATGGTACATGACTCCGTCCAGAATGTCCTCCTTCGGTTCTCACGTATCCAGCTCTTGCTGGAGATGCGGGACCGACGTGGGAAATATGATCCATATTTTCTGGACATGCCCTGACATACTGGACTGACATCTTTGGATTCATATCGCGAATCGCTAAAACTTCCATTCCCCCATCCCCTGCACTGGCGATTCTGAACCTCGGCATCGAAAACATACCCCACCCCATCAGACATGTCACTACCCACATATTACTTGCAGCCAGACTTACTATAACGCGACTCTGGAAATCCACCACCAGCCCGACTCTGGCCCACACTAGGGAACTAGTAGCCTTGCACTACAGCTACGAGACAATAACTGCCTCTGGCAGAAATAAGGTGGAGAAAAACGACATCGACTGGCGACCTTGGACCGACTGGACTAGTGCTGCAATTAACCCCTGACAAATTGATCCATAATCTATGAAAACTGTTTTGCTCATGACCGAGCCATACGTTTGACCAACGTGTTGATATTTATTCTATACCTTGATATCTTCGACTGTAGAGGAAACTTGTTGAAAGATGAACCGCCGTATAAGCAGGTCCCTCCCGCCTGGGTGGCACTAGTGCTCCCATCTGGGGTGCCGCTCTGGTGAGGGGGACCGGTTATGCTCCAGATTACCAAGAATGTGGTTCAGTTATGTTTGTTCTTATCTTAGTTATATTTTGATGTCAAGTTAGTGAACACGCAAACATACTCTCTGTTATTACGAACAATGTCGCTGCACGACGTACAATATTTAATTGTACACTGTATTCTGTTATCTGTGAAACCTCAATAAACTATTTGATTAAAAAAAATCTGTCTGCTGGAAACGGTCTGCTAGACCGTCCCAGCAGACAGATTCGATCGTGTGTACGGGCGAGCCGACGGATTTGGCCACCCGACAGATTTCAAAGCATGCTTTGAAATCTATCGGGTGGGAACCCGTCCGCCCGACATGTCTACTGGTTAATACACTTACCAGCAGACATGTCGTCTCGCACCGGCGCCGAATGGATTTGGCGCATGCGCGGAAGTGTTTTACTTCCTGGTGCGGTGACGTGGCGGCGTCAACGTCACCGCCACGTCACCGACACGTCAGCGCGCCATCTGCTGGCGGGGATTTTGGTTTGCTCGTGTGTACACGCGAGCAAACCAAAATCCAAAGAGACAGATTTGTTCAAATCGGTCGGTCCGACCGATTTGAACAAATGAATTGCCTCGTGTGTACGAGGCCTCAGAGAAATATCACATATAGAGACCAAACTGATATATTAAGTTAAAGGAGTTGTAAAGGAAAAATATTTTTTGCCTAAAATTAATGTCTGCAAGGTATAGTGTAATGATTCTGTTAACAAACGAGTAAATATCTATTAACCACTTCAGTCCCCGCATATCGTCAATTGACGGCAGCTTAGGGGATCTGAATATCCAAGCTGCCGTCAATTGACGGCATCGTTTTCTCCGGCCACTGGGGGGCGCGCGCGCCCGCACCCGCCGTGGCCCAGAGATGCCGATGCGCGTGCCTGGCGGTCGCGATGTCCGCCAGGTACCCGCTGATCGGCAGTTTTAGAGCAGGGACGTTAAGCTCTGTGTGTAAACACAGAGCTCCACGTCCTGTCAGTGAGAGGAGACAGATGCTGTTTCTCTTGTACATAGGGAGACAGCATCAGTCACCTCCCCCAGTCACCCCCCTCCCCCCACACAGTTAGAACACACCCAGGACTCACATTTAACACCTTCCTCACCCCCTAGTGTTAACCCCTTCACTGCCAGTCACATTTATACAGTAATTAGTGTGTTTTTATAGCACTGATCGCTGTATAAATGTGAATGGTCCCAAAAATGTGTCAAAAGTGTCTGATGTGTCCGTCGCAATATCGCAGTCCTGACAAAATTCGCAGATCGCCGTATTACTAGTAAAAAAAAAAAATTGTCAGAATTTTTTTACCAAAAATATGTAGAATACATATCGGCCTAAACTGAGAAAAAAAGGTATATTATTTTAAAAAAATTGGATTTTTATTATAGCAAAAAGTAAAAAATATTCTGTGTTATTTTTTCAAAATTGTCGCTCTTTTTTGTTTATAGCGCAAAAAAAAAAAAAAAACGCAGAGGCGATCAAATACCACCAAAAGAAAGCTCTATTTGTGGGGAAAAAAAGGACGTAAATTTTGTTTGTAAGGCACGTCGCACGACCGCGCAATTTTAATTTAAAGCGACGCAGTGCTGAAAGCTGAAATTTCGCCTGGGCAGGAAGGGGGTATATGTGCCCAGTAAGCAAGTGGTTAAATTCCTTCATCTAAATTACCTCCGGCGTTCTAGTTTCTGTTCTCTCATTCAGTTCCTGGTTTGCATCACTTGTTCATGTAAGAACTATATTTCCCAGTAATTCACACCTCCTTGAGGTCTCTAACACGTAGAGAGCGTCATGCCATACAGATGTAGATCCCAGGAGGGGGCGAGCACGTTACTGACCACCGCAGTAAAGTCTCCCTTCATGGTGGTCAGTAAAATCAGACAAGCAGGAAGTGAACAGAACAGAGAAGAAATAGAGCAACTTCTGAGCAAAAACGAACAATGAGGAAGTGAAAAGAGGAATGCCTGCAGGTAAAGGTGCTTATAATGAAAAAAAAAAATCCTTTATAACCCCTTTAAATGCTATGACCCCCATGGCATGAATATTGAGTAGAATGTAAATTTCTTTATCAAAAATGGTTGATTATCAGTTATTAACTACTCTTTTTTAAGTCTGTTTTTTTCTCTTTTTCTTTTATGGTTTAAGAATTTGTATTTTGATCTTTTTTAGAGTATTTTTATGTGTTGATATGTATTTTTTTATATGTAATTTTACAGGTGTTTCTGTGTATGATGGTGATGATTGTAACCTTTGCGTTGTTATTCATATTTATATAAAACCACAAGGTGGCGTTGTTTCCCAGTGCGCTACTTTTTATTCTTGCCATTTGAATTTTAATGTAACACTATCCCACCTATTCACTATGTTATTATGGTATAGTTAAGATTAGTGTTTGTGTTCTGATTTTAGTACCAGAATATTGAGTACTTGTTCTGTTACTGTCATGTGAACAGAACTAGATCGTATCTATGTTGTTGAAATGCATTTTTACTTCCTGCTTCCTGTAATTGGAATGCAATGAGTGCTATTTCCTGCCGTTCCCTATTTTTCATCATCGCACCGCACGTCAGGCCACGCCCCTGAAGATGTCAGTGATGACGAAACTAGTAGAGAGGAGCTTGTAACGTGCAACGCAACACTTGTACTGGGACATGGTGGTCATCTTTATGGTTAGAAGTGCTGGACTTGTCTTCCGTTTATTATCTGTTTGATATCTACTTCATAAATGTGAGTGTGTACCAACTTCGTTATCCTTTATTAAACTACTTCTGCACTATGAACTGTTTTCTTTTCTTTGCTGGGTTCTCCATCAACGAGGTTGAGTAAGGACCTGATTATGCTCATGCTGCTGAGGATCCTATCCAGGATTGTTGGCTTATACTAAAGGAGCTGCTGCCTTTTCTCTATACCCTTTGCTGTTGAAGAGCCGCTATTGATTTTTGTCTTGCAAATTTTTTTCTTCCTTTTGGTAAGAAGCAGTGCATTTGGCTGTTGGTGACCTAACCAGTGATCTCTACAAGAATTTTTATATCAATTATTGTTCAATTATATTTAATGTTATGGGTGATTTAGTTCCCATATAAGCGCTGCACCATTTTCTACATATCTCTATTGTGCTTTTCCTGCATATTGTGTTAGCTGCTTTTTATCCATCTAATTTATTTCATTGCTTCCTTGTTCCCAGTGCAACAATGTTTTTTTTTTTTATAGTAATATATGTATGTATACATGGATTATATGGATATGTAATGTGGAAATAGGTAATTGGAACTATATATATATATATATATATATGGTCTTTTGGTGAGATCTCAGTCTGGATGAGGCATAAGCAGGGCCGATCCGCCCTATAGGCTCACTATGCAAGCCGCTTAGGGCCCCGCATTCTCAACTTGCTGGCTACATGGGGATATGTAAGATGTCATTTATGACAGCAGAACACCCCCTCCCCCCGCTTCTCAACTTTAATCTGTAATGTGACAGATTACAAAACCCCCCCTCGCTTCTCAACTTTAATGTGACATGTCATTTTGCTTAGGGCCCCAGGGAAATCAGGATCGATACTGGGCATAAGAAAATAAATAAAGAAAAAAAGGCCAGACTGAGCAACAAACAGGATGTCGGGACCAAACGCGGGACTTTCAAGGGGTCAGGTAAGTCTAACGGGGGGAGGGGGGGTATAGTGGGAAGTTTTTTCACCTTAATGCGTAATTATTTTTTTACCTTTACAACCCCTTTTTTTTTTACCTTTACAACCCCTTTTTTTTCTATAATGTATCCTGTAAATATGTTATGGCATTGGGACTATCACATAAGGACTCGTAAAGCATTGCAAAAAAATGGTGAATCTACACTCAGATTAGGACATTAGTAACTAAAGAGGCACATTACATAACTTCAGGTGCTAGAACCAAAGATTGTGTTTTCTTAAAACTCAGGAAACATATACTTTAAATAAATAGTAGGCAGCACTCCAAACACCTAGCTTTTCAAATGTCATGTATTTATGAAAGGAAGCATCATATAAAGATATATCAATAAATTGTATTACAGAAATAAGTTCTCCCAGCAGTCCATCTGTGTAAACAGAAGCAGAAATTTAGCTCAAAGCACCAATTACATTTTCATTTTAACAAGGAGAAGAGCCTGGCACAAGGTACAGCAATTAACAAACATTCATAGACACAAAAGATGGATTTACTGCAATCACCTTCACTTGATCCAGAGTGTCTGCATGCTAGCTAAAGGTTCTTTCTGGTATCTATCCATGTATATTGGTGTTTTATAATTGCTGTACTTTCTGCCTTGGTCTCCTCCCTTTTCTAATAAAAATGTATATAGTGCTTGTAGCCAGTGGCGGCTCACCCATAGAGGGTGCCCCCCCCCTCCCCCAGTCAGTACATTTTATTTTTTATTTAAACATGTCCCTTTAAGGAAAAAAAAAATTCCAAAGGTTCTTATGTGCACTGAGTCCGGGCGTCGGGCGCCAGGCACAGTGCAGTATAGGTAGCGCCACGTCTGTGCAATCACGGGATTGCAGACGTGGCGCTACATTGGCAGCCCCAAAAATGCCTTTGTGGCGGAGTCCATCGCGCCACTTGCTTCCGGCGCGATGGACTGCATTGTTATGGCGGGGCGGGTGCATCCACTATCTGTGCTAATTCCGTCCCGACGTCCCTGGAAGACCAGGAAGTGACGCCGGGACTCAGGATGCTCAGTGCGGTACAGGTAAGCTGAGCTATGCCGCCTGCCTCTGCTCCTCTGTAATGGACTGTTTAATCTGTAAAGCTCCGCGGCAGCAGCAGCGGTCCACCCCCTTCTTCAAAGATTACCTCTGTTCCAAAGTTTTTTTTATAGTGAATATTGGCCGAAATCGCGGCAAAACCACCCCCCCCCCCTTATTCCAATGCTCCAATGCTCCAAAGTTTTTTTTAGAGTGAATATTTTTAGAGTGAAGTTTTTTTTTTATATCTAATATTCGGCACAAAAGGCAGGGAACACAAGCACCCCCCCCACTTATTAGCTTATTAACAAAAATATCTGTAATACGTAAGAATTTTTTCTGTTACATTTGCGAAGATAGAAGCGGGTGTCAACCCCCCGCTGTTATTAAAATAAGAAAATGTTATACTTCATTTGCGACAAAATTAGTGGGCGTCAACACCCCGCCCCCCGCTTACCCACTTATTAAAATTTTTTTTATATGTAAAAATTAATTACAGCACAGATAGCAGGCGTCAACACTACCCCACCTCCCCAGTTATTAAAAACATTTTTTTTATACTTAATGTGCAGGGAAAATAGCGGGCGTCAACACCAATCCCCCCCCCCCGCTTATTAAAAAAAAATTTCTGCGACTTGGGACTGGAAAGTTGCAGGATAAGTCGGACTCGATGAGAACCGTTCATATCTGTGCTACTTCAAGTCACAGCAACTTCAAAGTAGTCCCTGCATTACTTTTGTCCCACTTTGATGTGACTTGAGTCCATAGACCTCCAGAATACATAGGCATTGTTTCAAGTCACTGCAAAGTCGCAGCAAAAAATTGTGGCAGAATCTTGTGACTTTCAGGCTAATGCAGTCTGAAAGTTGCACAATTCTGCCGCAATTTTGATGTGACTTAAAGCAATGCTTGTGTATTCTGGAGGTCTATGGAGGAACTACTTTGAAGTCGCTGTGACTTGAAGTCGCACAGATATGAACGGTTCTCATTGGAAATCATGGGGTATGACTTGTCATGCAACGTTGAAGTCCCAAGTCGCAAGACAAGTAATGCAGTATGTCTGCAGTCTCTGGTAATCTTGTGCAGTATGTCTGCAGTCTCTGGTAATCTCGTGCAGTATGTCCGCAGTATCGGTAATCTTGTGCAGTATGTCCGCAGTCTCTGGTAATCGTGTGCAGTATGTCCGCAGTCTCTGGTAATCTTGTGCAGTATGTCCGCAGTATCTGGTAATCTCGTGCAGTATGTCCACAGTCTCTGGTAATCTTGTGCAGTATGTCCGCAGTATCTGGTAATCTTGTGCAGTATGTCCACAGTCTCTGGTCATCTTGTGCAGTATGTCCACAGTCTCTGGTAATCTTGTGCAGTATGTCCACAGTCTCTGGTCATCTTGTGCCCATTTAGAGTCCTTCATTACTAACAGTGTAATTTGTTTGCGCCGATCTGTAAGGCTGTGCTAAATACCTTGATTTGTGATGCGGGGGCTGTAAACTCTGTCCTGTGATGCTGAGCTATATACTCCTGACACTATGAGTGGAAGCAAGTGGAATACAGGGGACGGAATGGGTGGATTCTATAAGGGGTGTGGCTTATGAGATGTGGGAGGGACCAAATGTGGAGGGGCGGGGTCTTGCCCCCCCATCCTAAAACTTAGATAGAGGAATTGTGGGGAGATCTTGTGCGTGCACAACAATTTACTGTTATGTCTTTATTTGATGCTTTATTTCATATATGGGATGAAATTTGAAAAGATACCTGTTTGGCGTGCTGCCTATTACCGTATTTATCGCCATATAAAACACACAGGTGTATAACACCCACCTTCATTTTAAGAGGGGAGTTTCAGAAAAAACGTAAATTTTAAATAAAGAACTTTGAAGCAAAAAAGGGGTCAGTGCCCATCAATGCAGCCTGATCAATGCCCACCTGCAGGCTTAAAATTGCCCATTAATGCAGCTTGATCAATGTCAATCTGCAGCTTCACAATTGCCCATCAATGCAGCTTGATCAATGCCCATCTGTAGCCTCACAATTGCCCATCAATGCAGCTTCATCAATGCCCATCTGTAGCCTCACAATTGCCCATCAATGCAGCTTGATCAATGCCCATCTGTAGCCTCACAATTGCCCATCAATGTAGCTTGATCAATGCCCATCTGCAGCCTCCCCATTGCCATGAATGCAGCCTGATCAATGCCCATCTCAGGGAGGGGGCGGGATGAGTGCTGTCAGATTACATACAGCAAGAATCTCCTGTTTACTCAGAAGCCTCCTTAATACAAAGTTCCGCCTCCTTGGCCGGCTTATATGATAGTCAGAATGCCAGCCCAGGAGACTGGACTTTCTATTACAGAGGCCACTGAGTACAAAAGACAAAAAGTAATCCGCGCTAAATCCTCTAAAAAGAAATAGTGTAAACTATAATGGTGAAAAAAAATTGTGAATATGCTGCACCTCAAAAACAAAGGAACCCAATATGGGGATCCACTAAACATATATATACAAAGGAGTAAGGTGCGCAACAATGTAACATATATATAAAAATGTTGTAAATTAAAAAAAATTAAGGTGAAAGTGATACACCTAAATACAATACAATATCCCAAATACAATTATAATAGTGATGTGCTCAGGAGAGTCTCTTCCATCTACCATTGATACACAGTTCATAGGAAAAAAATATATATATATGGTCTTCTAATGGTATTGGGGAGTGGTGGATAATTTAGTTGATAGACCACATCTGCTCGCTTAAGAAGTAATGGATGGCCGCTTACCACAATGCTGGACCCTTTGGAGGGTCAGTAGGGCACTCAACACTATTATCCACGGTTCGATCTCAGGGTTTCCTCCACTGCTGTCAGCACGGGGCTCCTCCGGAACGCTGAGGTTTCCTACTTCCAGACAGGGCTCAGCAGATCTTTAAACTCAGGTGGATTGAGTGTATGGCATAGAAAAATAAAAAAGGAACTCCATAGTGTAGCGGGTTTAAAATAATGACATTTATTCAGCTTGCACTGACATTAATAAAACAGTCTTTCACGGCGTTTCATCCAAACGGGCTTCTACGGGGAAAGGAGGCCGAGCCTCCTTTCCCCGTAGAAGCCCGTTTGGATGAAACGCTGCATCGGGTGGAGCCAAGCATTGCAGACGTCACCACGTTCACTAGCTTACCAGCTGATCAATCAGATCAACCAAGTTTGTAGCTGGAAGTATCTGCACACCTTCTTTTCCAGTTCATCAAAGGACTCACATATGTGCAGGGTGAAAGACTGTTTTATTAATGTCAGTGCAAGCTGAATAAATGTCATTATTTTAAACCCGCTACACTATGGAGTTCTTTTTTTATTTTTCTATGCCATACACTCAATCCACCTGAGTTTAAAGATCGGCTGAGCCCTGTCTGGAAGTAGGAAACCTCAGCGTTCCGGAGGAGTCCCGTGCTGACAGCAGTGGAGGAAACCCCGAAATCGAACCGTGGATAATAGTGTTGAGTGCCCTACTGACCCCCCAAAGGGTCCAGCATTGTGGTAAGCGGCCATCCATTACTTCTTAAGCGAGCAGATGTGGTCTATCAACTAAATTATCCACCACTCCCCAATACCATTAGAAGACCATATATATATATTTTTTCCTATGAACTGTGTATCAATGGTATATGGAAGAGACTCTCCTGAGCACATCACTATTATAATTGTATTTGGGATATTGTATTGTATTTAGGTGTATCACTTTCACCTTACATTTTTTAATTTATAACATTTTTATATATATGTTACATTGTTGCGCACCTTACTCCTTTGTATATAGAGGCCACTGAGTAAACAGGAGATTCTCGCTGTATGTAATCTGACAGTGCTCGTCCTGCCCCCCTCCCCATTCTCTCTGAGGCAGCCCAAATTACAGTATCGGCATATAACACTCACACACTATTTGCAACCAGTCTGCAGGGTAAAAATTTGTGTTATACGTCAATAAATAAGTGAAAAGAAGAAGCCCTAAGGCTAACACTGCGCTAGATGAAAAAAAAAGTTGAATAGTTGATGTGAACCTTAAAAAATAAAAAATAAAGCTGCTAGCAGTACAATAAACTTAAAGGTATTGTAAAGGTAAAAAAAAAATCCTAAATAGCTTCCTTTAGATTAGTGTAGTCCTCCTTCACTTACCTCATCCTTCGATTTTGCTTTTAAATGTCCTTATTTCTTCTGAGAAATCCTCACTTCCTGTTCTTCTGCCTGTGACTCGACACAGTAATGCAAGGCTTTCTCCCTGGTGTGGAGTGTCGTGCTCGCCCCCTC
Organism: Rana kukunoris; assembly: GCA_029574335.1. Lineage (NCBI taxonomy): Eukaryota > Metazoa > Chordata > Amphibia > Anura > Ranidae > Rana > Rana kukunoris. The sequence goes on from JAJQKJ010001196.1 coordinate 109,087, forward strand.
TCTTGAGGGTGGAGGGGGCGAGCAGGAGAGTTAGGATGCCCTCTACTTTGCAGATAGAGAAAGAAGCTGTGTGTTAGTGGGCGTCTTGACTCTCCTGCTCGCCCCCTCCCCCTCAAGGGAGGGGTGAGCACGACACTCTACACCAGGGAGAAAGCCTCGCATTACTGTGTGGAGTTACAGACAGAAGAACAGGAAGTGAGGATTTCTCAGAAGAAATAAGGACATTTAAAAGCAAACTAGAAGGATGAGGTAAGTGAAGGAGGACTGCATTAAGGTAAAGGAAGCTATTTAGGTTTTTTTTTTTTTGTTTTTTTTTTACCTTTACAACCCCTTTAAATACAGTATAAAAAAAACACAGGGGAAGTGCAGAGCTGTGTTTTTTTTAATACGCCAATAAATACAATGGGGAAACCAGCAGGGGTTACTTATAAAATAAAGTGATCTTGAAATGAGAAGTGAGACTTGCTAATGATGTTATCTGTAAAGCCACATATATGCAGGCAAGTACAATTCTTCATAGCATGTAATTATTGTACAAAAGTCATTACATTTTGTGCGAATCATCATCCATCTCTTTGTTTAATTTCTATTTCTACAAGGTATCTGTAGTTTTTATGCATGGCCTTAGATTGTAAATCAGAACTACATAAATAGAAAATGCGTTGTGCTGCAAAATATTATAAATAATGAAATCCAACAATAAACCTATATGTGCAGGTGTTAAAGCAAAAAAACAGACAAACATTTCTGTTAAAAAAAAAACATGATCCTTTCACATTAATATCCACATAATACAACTTACTATCTTTGTAAAAATGAACATACACTGTTGTGTTAAAAAAAAAAAAAAAAAAAGACAGTGTCCATGAAACGAATATTGTGTCCATGCCAAAAAGATATGAATATAAATCAAAATATTCTCTTAAATTCACAAGAGGTGCAATTTATGACTACATTCAGTGTACCACCACTGTCTCCCATGGATAAACTCTCCCCTTAAAGCATAGATCTTTATATACAAAGGTCAACAGAAGCATGTTCCGTATAATGCCAAATAAGGCAGCCTCCAAGGATGGAAAATTGCAGCTGCTGGGATCATCACTCAGAGGGACTTAGAGAAAACAAACACAAACCATAGTACTCTTCATAAAATCAAACATTAATTACTATAATACATTTTGTGCAATAGACAGCGTGCACGCTGATTGGCCAGAGGATGAAGCCAATCAGCGGGTCCAGTGGATGCCATGTGCTCTGGGACTTGACGGTCGGTCGTTCCCCAGAGATGCAGAATGGCGATCTGCCTATGTAAAAAAGACAGATTGCCATTCTGACAGGGAAGAAAACAGTGATAAACAGGAACACAGATCTCTGTGTTGTACCAGTCAGTTTATCACCAAGACAGTTATCACCTCCCAGGGACACACACAACCCTTTCATCGCCCCTGGTGCTAACCCCTTCCCTACCAGTACAGTACTGGTACAGTAACAGTGCACATTTTTAGCACTAATCACTGTAATAATGTCACTGGTTTCTAAAAAAAAGTGTCAAAAATGTCAGTTAGGGGCCAGATTCAGGTAGATGAGAGTATCTTTCCTCTGGAGTAACGCTTCTCATTTACGTTACTCTGAAGACCCTTTCAGCGCAAGTCCTGTAATTCACATAGCAGTTGCGCGTAAACTTGCGCCAGAGTAACGATAATGCGCTGGCGTAACCCGACGCAAGTGGAACTGGGTGTGATCATATGTAAATGATGGGCGTAGCCCAGCGCAGAGGCTTACGTTCAGCGCATCATCCACGGAGCATGCGCAGTGAGTGCGGCTCCACTCGCCCCCCTTGTGCGCATGCTCACAACTTCCGTCGGCACCACTTCCTGGGAAACGTCAGCGCAATGCGTTCCGCTGGGCGCTTAAAAGCGCTGGCGGAAACGCCATTCCGGCGCAAAAGTAGTTCCGCTTCCCCCCACCCCAGGGAAGATACTTTTGTGCTGTGATGGCTGCTCCCGCTACCCCCAGAGAGAGGAGGAACCTGAATTTTAATGCCCAGGAGGTCTCAGTGATCATTTCGGCAATGGAGAGGGATAATGAATTTCTCCATGGCAAAAAAAGCCGAAAGACCAGCCGGGAGAGGAAGCAGGGCATCCTGGAGTCCATTGCTGCCAGGGTCAATGTCCTGGGCTACTCCACCCGGACTGCTGGGGACATACAAAAAAAAATAAATGACCTGCGGCGCAAGGTGAGGGACAAGGTGGCCTCCATCAGGAGGTATGAGAGGGGCACAGGTGGTGGTCCCCCATGTCCTGTCACCCTGACCGCAGAGGAGGAGGTGGTTGCTCGCTGCCTGGAGAGGGAGCAGGTGGAGGGGGTCGCAGGCTATGACTCCGTGGAGGAAGGCACAAGGACAGGTAAGTGTTTTATAATCCCCTATTTGTTGTTTTGCATTTGGGGGGGGGGGTACATGTGCCAAGTGTGTGGGACCACCAACATGTGTCTGCTTTGTGTCATCCACAGATGACGGAGCTGGGCCATCATCTGTCAGCGTGCATTCCACCCCATCCCCCCCACGCCATCGTGTGCCTGAGCCACTGGGTGGTGAAGAGGTTGTGGAGGAGGAGAGTGGCCACACCACACCTGCCGAGGTGGTTGTGGAGGATCCTGCTGTGGCAGAGCAGGACTTTTCATTAGTGTTGTCTGTCTCCTCCCCTTCTCCTGGGCCGTCTGTCGTCCCCTCCCCCATCCTTGGAAGCCCCTCAAGGGCGACTCCTTCCACCCGAGGACATCCATCTTCTGGCCCCAGGAAGGCGACCCAGAAGACCAGGGGGGTGTCTGATGGTATACAGGACCAGTTGGCGAGGGATCACGCCAGGCAGACGGAACAGATGGGGGCCATAGCGGTGCACTTGGAGAAAGTGTCTGACAGCCTGGGCTCCGTTGCCAACCTCAGCAACGCAGTGCAGGATGTCAGCTGTAATTGCGCTGCAGTGGTCACCACTTTGGGGGAGGTGCAGGGGGATATTCGGCACCTTACTGCAGCCGTCCAGGCCAACAGTGCTGCCATCCGGGACCAGGGGAGGCTGAGTCGGCGGGCCCAGCACTACCAGGTCACCCGTCAGCTCCGGATGCAGGCCCAGACCAACTCCTACCTTGGACGGATAGCCAGGGCCTTGGAGGGCACGCAGGCCACACCTGCCAGGAGTGGCCCACCTGGGGATCAGCCACCTCCAGATGCCCCCCCACCCCCACCCACTCCATCCAGGCAGCTGAGGAGCCAGAGAGGGGCCCCCAGAAGAAGCCCCCGGCATCCCCGATGAGGCCTTTTTTTTTGGTTGTTTTATATTTTTGATTTGGACATACTCAGGTCATGAGTTTATTTTTTCTTTTTCTCAGGTTATGAGATTTTGTTTCTTTTTATTATCAGGATATGATATTATTAATTTATTTTTGTACTGCACACGGTCAGGAGTGCAGGGGACAGTGTGAATGGTGTGTGAATGTGAGGGGGTGGCACTCCTGAAAGTAAGGGGTGTCACCCTCGGCCGTGGTGGTGAAGTTAACCCCACGGCTGAATGAATCACGTGTGAAAGGTGTGTGAATGGACAGTGACATCATTGGGGCCTTGACGCTGGCGTTACTGCTCCCAACTCCTACATGCTGGACTTGGGCTAATCCAATGCGATGTGCATGTGGTGTGTGTGATCCAGTGGTGTGCATGCGTGCATTGTCTGTGTGATTAATGTTTTGGTTTAGTGTCCAAAGATGCCTACGGCGAGGACCCTCCTGACTGCTCTTCCATCAGCAGACTGGGTGTCCTCTGGCAGGGGGGGGCTGTGTGGGTCGGGGGTCAGGTCATCACGTATGTCAATATGCAGGCCTTTTTTCATAGCAAAGTTATGTAGTATGCAACATGCACCGATGATCTGACACACAAAGGTAGGGGAATACAATAGGGTCCCCCCGGACTTATCCAGGCAGCGGAAACGGGACTTCAGGAGCCCAAATGTTTGCTCCACCACTGCACGGGTTTTGATGTGTGCTTCATTGTATTTTCTCTCTCCTCTGGTTTGGGGGTTCCGGAAAGGAGTCATTAGATGGGGTCCCAGTGCATATGCAGAGTCACCTGTAAGGTAAAAGACAGGAGAATGTTAGTCATGCATGTGCGATTTCTGTTGTGCATCACGGGAGGGGATAGTCATGCCTGCCACCCATGTCACTCACCAACCAGCCAGCTGTCCCCATACATGTTCTGGTTAAATTCCGTTGGGATGGGGCTCTGATTGTATATGTAGCTGTCATGGCTGAATCCGGGGTGTTTGGCACGGACGTGCCATATGAGGCGTTGGGCATCGGCTATCACCTGTACGTTGATGGAATGCCAATGCTTCCGATTGCGGTATATGTGCTCTGTGGCACTGGGGGGCTGTAGGGCCACATGTGTGCAATCAATGGCCCCCACAGTGCGTGGGAATCTGGCAATGTTGTAGAAATCTGTCATTGCCTTCTGCCGCAGCTCCTCAGTGGTGGGTCTGATGAACTGGTTGGACATGCGTCTGAGGATTGCAGGGACAACCTGGTGCACACATCTGCTTATGGAGGACTGTGACATCCCAGCCACCACTCCACTTGTACGCTGAAATGATCCACTGGCAAGGAAATGAAGTGTTGCCAGGACCTTCACCAGTGGCTGCACTGCTTGTGAGCGGTGTGTCTTGCTGGTGATGTCACCCTGCAGGGTTGTGGTTAGTTCAAGTATTGTATCAGGGCTGAATCTGAAGAGGCGATACACCTCCTCATCCCCCATGCCAAAGAGGTTCATACGAGTGCGGTATATCCTCTCACGTGGCCGCCTTCTTGGTTCCGGGGGACCCATCAGTAGTTCTAGGACCACAATTGCCCCTGGCATGTTGGCACACAGAGGTGTTGTCCTTGCAAGTGGGGGTGCTCAGCAAGCTCCTATCGTCGGTAACGCTGCTGTAGCTGCTCTCCTGCTGACCTGTGACCGTCTGGAGTAAAGATAAAGCAGCCTTTTGTAGAAATAACTTTGCGCCGGACGGACCAGATACGCGCGGCGCATGTAGCCAGCGTATGGTGCTAATCCGTTCGTGAATTGGGAAATCTCCCTCATTTGCATATTTGCAGGGGAAATCAATGGGCGCGACTGATGCGCCCAGCGAAAATAAGCGCTGACGATACTCTGGCGTCGGAACGTTCCGCCGGTCGCAAATGACCCGTTATTGGGCGCATCTAGTTTGCTGGGTACGGGCACATAGAAACGACGGCGCATCATCACAGTTACGCGGCGCATATCCAAATACTCCAGCGCAAGTGTTCGTGAATCTGGCCCTAGGTGTCCGATTTGTCAGCCGCAATGTTGCAGTCCTGCTAAAAATCGTACCGGACAAGCCTCACCTCCAACGCCCCATACACACTATTAGATTTTCTGCAGATTTTTTTCTTCAAACCGTGTAGTACAAGGGCCTGCCTTATTGCATACAAATTGAAACTCTTAGGCCGCGTACACACGATTGAACATGTCCGCTGAAACTGGTCCGCAGACCAGTTTCAGGGGACATGTTCGATCGTGTGTATGGCCTATCGCTTGGAAACCTGTCCACTGGAAACCTGTCCGTTCGACATGTTCGACGGTAAGTACACAAAATCATCGGACCAAAATCCCGCGCATGCTCAGAATCAAGTCGACGCATGCTTGGAAGCATTGAACTTCATTTTTTCATCACGTCATTGTGTTCTACGTCACCACGTTCTGGTCCGAGGGGATTTTGGTCCGATGGTGTGTACGCACATTAGACCAACAGACCACTTCAGCCTGGTCCGATGAAAACGGTCCGTTGGACCTGTTTCATCAGACAAATTCTGCAGAAAGTCTAATATTGTGTATAGTGTATATCTAAGGCTGACCATGCATTATACATTATACAATTTATCTTGTACAATTTTCCTTTAGATTGACCAACACAAATATAATATAATATAACAGGAGGCCAAACCTAAAGGCCTCGTACACACGAGGGGATATGTCCGCTGAAAACGGTCCGATGGACCGTTTCAGCAGACATCTCCGATCGTGTGTATGGGCTAGCGGACAGATTTGTCCATCGGACAAATTTCAAAGCATGCTTTGAAATTTGTCCGCTACAAACCTGTCCGTCGGATATGTCCGCTGGTTAGTACTGTAAACCAGCGGACATATCCTCCCACACATACGTCGTATCCTGTGAATGGATCCGACGCATGCGCGCGGAAGTGTTTACTTCCTGGTGCGTGACGTAGCGTTTACGTGGCGGCGTCAACGTCACCGCCGCGTCACCGACACGTCACCGCGCCGTCCGCCGGCGGGGAATTTGATCCGATGGTGTGTACACGCCATCGGATCAAACTCCAGATCGGACATATCCGATGGAAATGGTCCGCGGACCGTTTTCATCGGATATGTCCGATCGTGTGTACGAGGCCAAACACTTTAAATTTGTATGGAATCAGGTATGCCCGTGAACTACATAGTTGTGGGTAAATCTAAAGGAAATTGTATAATGTATGGCCAGCTTTAGGAATTGCTTATTTTTCTATTAATCTGTAGTCATTTCCCTTTAACAGTGCAGGGCCGTAGATAATGTTTTGTTCTGGGGGAGATTCAGCAGCAGTAAAAGTATTTTTAAACAAAATAAATTATGACAAAATTCTAAAGACTGGAAAAACGGTATGTGTTGCCCCTAGTAAGCAATCGCATCCTTAATTCTATTTTATCAGGTCCTTTAAAAAAAATCGAACCTGATTCAATTGTTTTCCCTTTTTCCAGTTTTTATGAATGCTGCCCAGTCTTAGTGTCCAAACGAAATAGGTGCAAAGTGAGGGTGCTGCCTACCTACAAGGAGATGGTGCCTTTTGCACCTCCTCAGTAAGGTTGGCTATTATGGTGCAAAGTGCACCATGTTGTGTCAGACAGAGCACTCAATGACTTTCTTAATTTCTACAGATTAAAAAAAGGGGGGGGGGGGGCTGCACTGTCTACCACAGGATAGTGCACTGTAATAGACAAACTTACTGGGCAGTAGGGATGAGCCGAACACCCCTGGGTTCGGTTCGCATCAGAACCTGCGAACAGACCAAAAGTTTGTGTGAACTTTAGAACCCTGTTAAAGTCTATGGGACGCGAACGTTTGAAATCTAAAGTACTAATTTTAAAGGCTAATATGCAAGTTATTGTCCTAAAAAAGTGTTAAAGGACCCGGGTCCTGCCCCAGAGGACATGTATCAATGCAAAAAAAGTTTTAAAAAATGGCCGTTTTTTCAGGAGCAGTGATTTTATTAAAACAATTGAAACAAGTGAAACAATAACATTGAAATATTCCTTTACATTTCGTACCTAGGGGTGTGTATAGTATGCCTGTAAAGTAGAGCTTGTTTCACAAATTGTAATTTCTGAAGGAAAAAAGTCATTTAAAATCACTCACCTTAGGGTCTGGTATGGATATTAAGGGGAACCCTGCGTCAAATAAAAAAAAAAATATGTGGGGTTCCCCCCAAATATCCATTCCAGACCCTTCAGGTCTGGTATGGATTTTAAGGGGAACTCCACCCCAAATTTAAAAAAAAATGCCGTGGACCCCCACACATTTTTTTATTTTTTTTATGTATGACTTTTCTCTGTATTGCCGGGAGCTGACAATTCATTATAGCCGCGAGTGATTTTAAATTACTTTTTTCCTTCAGAAATGACACTTTGTGCAGGGACAGTTCTAAGCATGGGAAACAAGCGCTACTTTACAGGCATACTTTACACCCCCCAGGTATGAAATTTAAAGGAATATTTCTTTCTTATTGTTTCACTTAAAGGAATTATTAAAATCACTGCTACCAAAAAAACTGCAGTTTTTAAAACTTTTTTTTTAATTGATACAATAACTTGCATATTAGCCTTTAAAATTATCACTTTAGATTTCAAACGTTAGAGTCCCATAGACTTTAACAGGGTTCACACGAAATTGCCGCGAACACCCCAAATAGTTCGCTGTTCGGCGAACAGGCATTGTTCGAGTCGAACTTGAGTTCTACTCGAACTTGAAGCTCATCCCTACTGGGCAGTTAAAAAGGGCACCATCTTGTAGTGCTAAGTGAATTTGCCTTTTGTGAATAACCACCTATGTTTTGTAACCCTTGTTTGGGGTGTCGTTAAAATAGCACTGACACGCACTGTGGATTGCAAGGGGGTGCGATTTGAATGAAGTGCATGAAACGTGCATGGATTGAGGGTTTCCCACATTCTAGTGTACCTCCACAGGAGATACTTTCAAGTGCAGTCGCTTCTGATCTGAGGGGGACATGCAAGGAAAATAAAAAACAGCATTTTTGCTTGCACATGATTGGATGATAAAATCAGCAGAGCTTCCCCTCATTTCAGAGCTTCCCCTCAGATCTACAGTGATCTACATTGACTGCACTTACAAGTGCACTTGTAGTGCAGAGTGGATTTTCATTTAGTAAATCAACCCCATAGTGTGTTTGCCCACACCAGATCACTTTCATGAAACGACCATGTGAACTGGTTGCAGTGCGGTTCCAAAATTGGTGCATGCATGACATTGGTGTGATTTTAGCCTATTCAAAATGAATGGGCCTTGATTGCACCACAAGCAACACTGTATTTTGTGTGGTATGATTTGAGCCCATTCATGAATGGGATGAATCGCACCAAAGAAGTGCTGACACCTTTTTTTGACCAACCATGCAAACTGGTTCAGACAAACACTGCGTTTGTGACCTTATTTTGGAAAGTTGTTAACTTTGAATTGACACCTGCAGCAGATCAAAGACACAGAGTGATTGCAATGCGTTTCCTGCAGCACATATGTATGATCCAGGAGTAAAACAGGGCCAAGGCATGCCACTGATGGCAGCAGAAAGTCCAGCCTGGCTCTGGCATTGGCAGACATATTGTGGTGCCAACTGCTAAATAAGTAAGCCGGTGAGCACCACAACAAGCTTGCCAATACCAAGCTGGACTGTCAGTAAAACAAGCAATAGAAAACTCAGCTTAGCCTCAGTCAACTGTCAGTAACACAAGCAATGCAAAATTTAGCCCAGCCAGCCTTAATGTTTTCCTTGGCCTTCATGATGCTGTTTGTTCACTAAGGTTCTCTATCAAACCTCTGAGGGCTCCACAGAACAGCTGTAATTTACTAATTAGGTAATGTCTGAAGGCAATTGGTTCCACTAGATTTTAGGTAGGGGTATCAGAGTAAAGGGGGATGAATACAAACTCACGCCACACATTTCAGAAATGTATTTGAAAAACCATTTATCTTCCACTTCACAATTATGTGCCACTTTGTTTTGGTCTGTCATAGAAAATCCCAATAAAATAAAATTTTGGTTGTAACATGACAAAATGTGGAAAATTTAAAGGGGGTATGACTACCTTTTCAAAGCACTGTGTGTGTTTATATATATATATATATATATATATATATATATATATATATATATATATATATATATATATATATATATGAGCACAATAAGCACTGAATTACGAAGATCAGTAAACACTGAAACAATTGCAAACAAATATTGAAAAAATAGTGCAAAAAAAACAATTAGTAAATTATAACAAACACTAGAACTAGTGAATACCGTAATAATGCAAAGTGAAACTGAAACTAGTTCAGCTGTGAACCAAAATGTCCAAAATATATAGATGAATCTAAATAAATGAATAAAGAAATTCCATCCATGAACAATCTGCCAAGGAAGTAGATGATAAGATGATGAAAGAGTCTTCTCAAACGCTGAGCTCACAGATCGTTTACCTCCCTGTGGTGGGGAAATTGTTTTGGATAAACCTCAGATCAACTGTGTGGAAGCTACAGCGTCCTCTCTGCTGAATTTGCAATGCCGGTCTTCAGAAATATGGAGGCTCATCAGGGACGATGTCACAAAGAGGAGAGCAAAAGAAAAGGGACTCCCATAGTGAAGTAAGTCAAAACATATAGAGTTTGTTTAAGAGTAAAAATGTGCTTACAGGATTAAAATATCAAAACGGCAAATACAATGATTTCGGATGGACGAACGGGGTTCCGCGTCACTTCCGGTCATGTCTAGCGGGGTACGAGCTAGACGTGACCGGAAGTGACGCGGAACCCCATTTGTCCATCCGAAATCATTGTATTTGCCGTTTTGATATTTTAATCCTGTAAGCGCATTTTTACTCTTAAATAAACTGTATGGCCGGATTTCAGAAAGAATGACGTAATTTTAGGCGGGCGTAACGAATATCATATGCGCTACGACGCAGTAACTTAGAGAGGCGAGTACCGTATTCAGAAACAACTTGCTCCCTAAGTTACGGCGGCATATCGTATATGGGCCGGCATAAGCCCGCGTAATTCAAAGTAGGCAGGTATGGGGCGTGTTGTATATTATTGAAGCGTGCCCCCATGTAGATGCATGGCTGAACGAACGGTGCATGCGCCGTCCGTGGACGTAACCCAGTGCGCATGCTCAGAATCACGTCGGATAGAATGCCTAAGATACGCCGAACACTGCCTATGACGTGAACGTAACTTACGCACAGCCCTATTCGCGTACGACTTACGCAAACGATGTAAACGGCGTAAAATTTGACCGCTGTTCCGACGTCCATACTTAACATTGGCTGTGCCTCATATAGCAGGGGTAACTTTACGCTGGATGTAAGCCTTCCGCAAAAGCGCGTATATGAAGTGGCCGGGCGTATCTACATTCGTGAATCGGCGTATCTTACTCATTTGCATATTTTTAATGGGAATGTCTAATGCGTCCAGCGTAACTATGCGCCCACAATACGCCGGCATAGACAAGTTACGACGGACAACTGAAGCCATGTTTTTCGGCGTATCTTGCTTTCTGAATCGGCATACAGATGCGACGGCGCACATTTGTACTTACGACGGCGTATCTTTTGATACGCCAGCGTAAAGCCCTTCTGATTCTGGCCCTATATGTTTTGACTTACTTTACTATGGGAGTCCCTTTTCTTTTGCTCTCCTCTTTGTGACATCGTCCCTGATGAGCCTCCATATTTCTGAAGACCGGCATTGCAAATTCAACAGAGAAGATGCTGTAGCTTCCACACAGTTGATCTGAGGTTTATCCAAAACGATTTCCCCACAACAGGGAGGTAAGCGCTCTGTGAGCTCAACGTTTGAGAAGACTCTTTCATCATCTTATCATCTACTTCCTTGGCAGATTGTTCATGGATGGAATTTCTTTATTAATTTATTTAGATCCATCTATGTGCCAGATTCAGGTAGAGTTATGCCGGCGTATCAGTGATACGCCGGCATAACTCACACTTTGCGCCGGCTTATCTGTTTTCTGTATGCAGAAAACAAGATACGCCGGTTTGCTGCAAAGATCCGACAGGCGTAAATGTATTACACCATCGGATCTTAAATGCAGTTTTAAAATGGCCACCGGGGGCGTTCTCGCTGGTTTACGCCAAGAATAGTAAATCAGCGAGATACGCCAATTCACGAACGTACGCAGGCCCAACGCAGTCACTTTACGCCGTTTACATAAGGGTTTTCCTGGCGTAAAGATAAAGCTGCCCAAAGCAGGCGCATCCTATGTTAAGTATGGACGTCGTGACCTCATCTTATTGGATGTAAGTTACGTCGTTTGCGTAAGTCGATTCAGAATGGGGCTGGCGTAAGTTACGTTTTCGTCACTTTCATTGACAAGTAGAGACGAGATTTGGAGCATGCGCACTGGGTTTTTTCTATGGCCGGCGCATGCGCAGTACATTCGGCGCGTGGACGAGCCTAATTTAAATAGGAGACGCCCCCTACCCGCCTATTTTGACTTAGGCCGCCCAATTTACGCTACGCCACCGCAACTTAACACGCAAGTGCTTTGTGAATACAGCACTTGCGCGTAAAGTTGCAGCGGCGTAACGTAAATAGGAAAAGTTATGCCGCCGCAAAGAACCGCTCGCCATCCTGAATCTGGCCCTATATATTTTGGACATTTTGGTTCACAGCTGAACTAGTTTCAGTTTCACTTTGCATTATTGCGGTATTCACTAGTTCTAGTGTGTGTTATCATTTACTATTTTTTTTTTTTTTGTTTGCACTATTTTTTCAATATTTGTTTGCACTTGTTTCAGTGTTTACTGATCTTCGTAATTCAGTGTTTATTGCGCTCATCACTTTTTTATTCAAACATTGATCTTTAATAAGTAACACTGTACTGTTATACCAACTGAAGAGTGAAATTGTTTATTTGTAACTGGCTCTCGTTAGAGTAGTAAAAAACAAAATAATAAAATAACCGTTATTTTAATAAATAGTTCTTATATATTTTTATTTCTAATAAAATAAAATGTTTTTGTGCATAAATTCTAACTCTCAACCCAGAGGTGTTGTTCATATTTTCCTTATGTTATCAAAAAGCTTATTATACCTAACGATTCCATAGAGATGAGAAAACATAAAAACATAAAATCAATTCCACCAGCTATTTGCTTGGTTTCTTCCTAGATGCATGCTGTTTGGGGGGGGGGGGGGATAACCACAGATAACATCAAGTTTTTCCATTTGATAGAAGATATAATTTACTCATTGCAAAATCTACATATGTATACTTTCAGGAAAACAACAGTATATATAGAGGAGCATATAACTCATACTGATGAGTCTTTGCAGCCTCATGCACTGCAGTTATGGCCTGTGGGAGTTGTCAATATTACATTAAAGTGGTACTAAAGGTTAATTTTGCACAGAGTGACCCTGATCGTCCTCTTCTGGGGTCCCACGGCAGCTTTTTCGGCTCCTCCCTGCAATAGCTAACCCTCTCTGGGAAGCTCTCTCCTGAGGGGGTTACCTTGTGGGCACGCTCCCGTATCATACACTCGGTCCTGCCCCTGGCGGCCGCGTCATTGGATTTAATTGACAGCAGCATGAGCCAATGGCTGAACTGGTATGAATCTATCCAATCAACGCTGAGACTCTGTGGAGAGGAGGACACACCGGGGATGAGCCAAGCAAATGAATTGGCTCAGGTAAGTAAAACGGGTGGGCCTATGATTGCCAGGTGTTTTTTCACCTTCAAGGGGTTGTAAACCTTCTGTTTTTTCAGCTTTGCATCCTATGCATCCTATGCATTAAGGTGAGAAAACACCTTGCACTCTCCGCCCCCCGTGCCCCGTTTTACTTACCTGCCTGTAGGCTCTTCATTGGTTTGATTGATAGCAGCGCAGCCATTGGCTCCCGCTGCTGTCAATCAAATCAAAGATGCGGAGTGCCAGGGGCGGGGCCAAGTCATACACTTGGTGGCTATGGCCGCCGAGTGTATCACACGGGAGAGCACCCGCAAGGCAACCCCCTCAGGAGAGAGCTTCCCAGAGGGGGTTACCTCTTGCGGGGAAGAGCCGCGAGAGCCACCATTTGACCCCCGAAGAAGACGATCGGGGCCACTATATGCAAAACGAACTGCACTGTGGAGGTAAGTATAACATGTTTTTTTTTTTTTTTTTAACTAAACCTATACAACCCCTTAAATGCATAGGATGCATTAAGGTGAAAAAACACAAATGTTTCAAACCCCTTTATTGACACCCAAATTCCAGTTGCAAATGCAGCGCGTCTTCCGTCACCAAGTCGCATGGAGAAATAAATGAATGGGCAGAAAATTACACCACACAGAACTGCATTTGAATCGCACAAGAGTTCAGAGCATGTTCCTGTGTGATTCCCGTTGTGAACCACCCCTAACTTTAGTTTTGCTCCTTGTTTTGCTGATGCTGAAGTGCAGAGGCAGACTGACCATTAGGGCACTCGGGCACTGCCCGAGGGCTCGGGGCCAGTAGGGGGCCCCATGAGCTGGGACAGTCACACTTTTTTTAAGAAGGCGTTCCATTACAACTCAACTCGAGGGGTTTGTCAGTAGCAGTGTCATTGCTTCTAAATACATACACTGTCCGGCGGTTTATGTATTTAGAAGTTCTGAGTCTTTTTCTGTCTCACCCCTCAGTGTTCTCCTGCACACTCGCTCTGTGTTCCCCTCAGTTAGATCTCCCCTTCAGTGCCGTGTGTTGGGAGAACCCAGAGGAGGGGCATAGATACTGTTGACTACTGCATACTATATGCAGGGAGGAAGATGAGCTGAGTGAGTGAGGAAAGTTTTTGTGGAGGTAAGCTGCTGCAGTGCACACAATACAAAGTTTCATGTCAGGCGGAAATGTTTGTGGCAACATGTGAATGGTTAAGTAAGGTGACGAGGAGGGTTGAAATGGCAGGTGTGTGTTGGAGACGGCAGAGTTTACAGACACCCCAACCCCAGCTGACAGACATCGGGACTAGGGTGGCCATGTGTCCTGGATTGCCCGGGACAGTCCTGCAATAAGCAAGTATGTCCCGGGTCCCGGACACCTTCATTCCAGGACAATGCAGTGTCCCGGAATGATACTGACAGAATGAGCAAACCCCGCAGTAGCGCTGGTGCTCACTCCACTTCTGCCTTCATCTGATACTTTACTGGCCACTGGTTGCAACAGCCGCCCGGTGTCTAACAAGCAGTGACGTAATAGATGGGACTCCCTGCTCAGTACTAGTGCTCTCCACCATGATGGATGACCTCCCACCTCTATCTTCTGGCACTGTCGGTCACTTTCTTCACCTCCCCCTCCCTAACCTGCCAGCTTGGAATGCTCTGCGGTGGCCTCAAACTACGGCCTTGCAGCTGTTGTAGAACTACACATCCCATGAGGCATTGTAACACACTGACATTCACAGACATGACTAGCCATGATGGGAATTGTAGTTCCTGAACCACTGGAGTGCCGTAGTTTGAAAACCCATGATATAGACAGTCCATTAAAGAAATGGTCCTTATTCACTTGCTCTACAAAAGATTTACCCCTCCTTAACCCCTTCCCTACCGGCGCATTGTAAAATGACACCGGCAGGAACCCTCCCTCGATTTGGGTGGAGGTCATATGACGTCCTATGGTTCCCGGTGATCTAGAGAGCACACTGCTTACTCAGCCATATCCTCAATATGCTTCTACCACAGCAGGGCCTAATCATGGGGAAGCCTTGCTGCTGGTGAATCATGTTAGGGGCATCATGTCAGTGAACAGTGAGCTGTCATTATCAGGGTTTGTCAGTGGTGAGGAGACCGATGTGTGATCCCAGTACAGAGGAACACACATCTGTCTCCTCCCCTTGTGAGTCCCCTCCCCCCTACAGTTAGAACACACTTTAGGAAACATTTTAACCCCTTCAGCGTCCCCTAGTGTTAACCCTTTCCCTGCCAGTCACATTTACACAGTAATCAGGGCATTTTTCTAGCACTAATCGCTGTATAAATGTGAATGGTTCCAATAACGTGTCAAAAGTGTCCGATCTGTTCGCAGCAATGTCACGGTCACAATAAAAAAATCGCAGATTGCCGCCACTACTAGTAAAAAAATGTATAAAATAAAAATGCCATAAATCTATCCCCTATTTTGTAGACGCTATAACTTTAGCGCAAACCAATCAATATATCTTTTGTTTATAGCGCAAAAAATAAAAATCGCAGAGATGATCAAATACCACCAAAACGAAAGCTCTATTTGTGGAGGAAAAAAAAACATAAAGATTTAGTTTGGGTTTGGGTACCATTCTACTCAAAATGATGGCAAACAGCGAGACTGCGATGTTGCAGTGAACAAATTGGACACGCTCCATCTGATGGCAAGAGACAAGCTCAGGGTTCCCACTAATTCTGCATTATGATGAATTTAACTAGTTCATATATTATAATGTAGTAAAAGAAATAATGTGATTTGATCATCCTGACACCATATTAACCACTTAAGGACCCCCGCACGCACATATACGGCCACAACATGGCTCGTACAGGCACAAGGGCGTAAATTTACGTCCCCGCCTTCGTGCGGTTCGGGGGTCCCATCGGGACCCCCTCCGCGGCGTGCGGGGGTCCCCCTGGCTCCGGGAGCGATCCGGGACGAGCGGGCGGATGTCAGTGTTTACCCGCCCCCCCCGCGATCGCTCCCAGCCAATGCGCGCGCTCCCCCTTTGTGTCACTTCCTCCTCCTGTGTAAACACAGGAAGGGGGAAGTGATGTAATCTCCCATCGCAGCGGTATTTCCAACAGCTGCGATGGGAGAAACACCTCACAGTAAGTGTGCACCAACACTACACTGACATACACACACATAGGCATACTTAACCCCTTGCGATCTGCCCCCCCACCCCCCCTGTCACAGTGTCACTGAATGCAGTGATCTAATCACTGCATTTAGTGTCAGTGTGACAGGCAGTGTAAAATCAGTTAGGCCTCGTACACACGATCGGACATATCCGATGAAAACGGTCCGCGGACCATTTCCATCGGATATGTCCGATCTGGAGTTTGATCCGATGGCGTGTACACACCATCGGATCAAATTCCCCGCCGGCGGACGGCGCGGTGACGTGTCGGTGACGCGGCGGTGACGTTGACGCCGCCACGTCACCGCTACGTCACGCACCAGGAACTAAACACTTCCGCGCGCATGCGTCGGATCCATTCACAGGATACGACGCATGTGTGGGAGGATACCGTCCTAACCAGCGGACATATCCGACGGACAGGTTTGTAGCGGACAAATTTCAAAGCATGCTTTGAAATTTGTCCGATGGACAAATCTGTCCGCTAGCCCATACACACGATCGGAGATGTCTGCTGAAATGGTCCATCGGACCGTTTTCAGCGGACATATCCCCTCGTGTGTACGAGGCCTTAGTGTTAGGTTCAGGATAGCCCCCCCACCCCCCCTAATAAAGTTTTAACCCCCTGATCACCGCCCTAGTTAACCCTTTCACTCCCTATTGCCAGCGTCACTAAGCGATCATTTTTCTGATCGCTGTATTAGTGTCGCTGTTCCCGCTAGGTAGCTATTTTTTTTTTATCGCAATTTTTTTTTTTACTAAAGACATGTGGCTTAATAAATTTTGGCCTAAATGTTTGACTAAAATTTAGTTTATTTGATATTTTTTTAACAAAAAGTAAAAAATAGTGTTTTTTTTTCAAAAATGTCGCTCTATTTTTGTATATAGCGCAAAAAATAAAAATCGCAGAGGTGATCAAATACCACCAAAAGAAAGCTCTATTTGTGGGAAGAAAAGGACGCAAATTTTGTTTGGGAGCCACGTCGCACGACCGCGCAATTGTCTGTTAAAGCAACGCAGTGCCGAATCGCAAAAACACCTTGGGTCATTTACCAGCGTATTGGTCCGGGTCTTAAGTGGTTAAGCATGGTGTCAGAATTATTAAAGTGCTAACATTACCCATTCGCCTGCCAAATCACCCGCTGCCAAATTCCCCTTCAACTTCCGAGACTACATTCCACCTCGCACACCACCACCCATCCGGTCATTGGCAAAAGTTTGTTCCACAAAACCGGTCCTTCAAGAGGGGGGGTGGGGGTGTCCCCGAATGGCAGTTTGGAAATATGGTCACCCTAATCGGGACAGATATCTCCTAAGCATGCCCACAGCACTAATCACTAACTATCTTCATAAACATCCCCCCATCACTCTGTGTATGTCCCAAATAATGGGAAGTTCATTTATGACCTTTCCATTTAACCCTGTTTTATGCACACGGTGTACACTCTCCACATAAACTATACACTCTATATACAAAACAACATTCCTCAATAAACATATCAAAACACAATGTTCATGGCTATTTGTATAGGTAGCACGTGGTACCTACCGGAGCATGATGGGACTGCGACGTCACAAGACAGGCCTATATATTTCGCTGCGAGCCGCGCGCCGGGCATAACAGCGGGAGGAAGCGTCGCGTCAACATCTGGAGAGCAGAAGAAGAAGAAGAAGAAGACGCCGACGTCGCAGAAGAGGGGACCGCCGCCGCTAGTAATTGAGCTAACACACGAAGATAGCGGCGGCGAGTCCTGAAGAAGAAGAAGACCCCCGGAGAGCGGAGAAGACCCCCGGAGAGTGGGAGAAGACCCCCGGAGAGCGGGAGAAGACCCCGGAGAGTGGGAGAAGACCCCGGAGAGTGGGAGAAGACCCCCCCCGCCGCCGAAGACGTCGAAAGAAGCCCGCCGGGTGGTGGGCGCTTTTATCAAAGCGCCCCCCCCGGCGGCGGAAAAGAACCAGACGGCGGCACCCACCCCCCACAGAAGCCCGCCGGAGGGGGGCGCTTTTCTAAAAGCGATCATACACACCCCCCCCCGGCGGCCAACTAATAAAATATTTCAATACACTGTGTGGTTTATTTGTGTTTAAACTTTTGTTTTGCAGGTGAATGGGTAGGGGTACAATGTACCCCATACTCATTCACTTAGGGTGGGGGGCCGGTATCTGGGGGCCCCCTTATTAAAGGGGGCTTCCAGATTCCGATAAGCCTCCCGCCCGCATACCCCGACAACCAACGGCCAGGGTTGTCGGGAAGGGGCCCTGTCCTCATCAACATGGGGACAGGGTGCTCTGGGGTGGGGGGCCGCAGTGCGCCCCCTACCCCAGAGCACCTGACCCCCCCATGTTGAGGGCATGCTGCCCGGTACGGCTCAGGAGGGGGGGGGGCGCTCGCTCGCCCCCACTCCCTTCCTGACCGGCCGGCCGGCGTGCTTTGGATACGGGTCTGGTATGGATTGTGGGGGGACCCCCACGCCGTTTTTTTCGGCGTAGGGGGGTCTCCTTACAACCCATAACAGACCTAAGGGCCCGTTATGCTCCTGAGGGGGGAACCCATGCCGGATTTTTCTTTAAAAATCCGGCGGGGATTTCTCCTTCAGGATTCATAACAAACTCCGCCCACGTGTAGAATTGGCGGGAATCCGCGTCGGATCCCCGTCGCTTCTATGACGGCTTTGTCTCCATCGCGGCAAGCCAGCTCGGCGCTGGCTCCCGCGATGGGGCTCGTAGGTGGTCAATCTCGCCGAGAAAGGGAGCGAGATTGACACAATATCCCAGTCACCTACTGTAGTGAGTTTTTCAGGCGGACCTGATCAGACCCTCCAGTCTCCCCTATGGAGCAGCGGATGTCAGCGGTGACATGTCCGCTGACACCTGCTGCTATACAATCTGTTCCTGTCTGCCAAATCCAGACGGATAGTGGTCCTATTTTCCATCCGCCTATCGGATCATTTATGATCGGATGAAAACAAACAGGCGATCTGTTTTCATCCAATCTCCCCATAGAGGAGAGCGGGGCTCTGACAGGTCCGTCTCTTCTGAATGAGCAGACACAGACTGTCATTCACCTGCTTAGCAGGGATCAGCAGATCCATCCCCCGCTGAGCAAAGTGAAGCCCATCAAAACGGACATGCCCTGCGTGAAAGGGGCCTAACATTTAGGCTTGGTTCACACTTGCAGGTAAAAACAAGCATGGCCGTGTTTTTCACATATCACGTTTAGGGCAGCCCATTCATTTCAATGGGCTGTCCTACACGCAAGCAATATGGAAAACTCATGAAAGAGTCCAGTTTGGTGGGCACATTTGGCAGATGCATGAGGGTGCCATTACCAATTAATAGAACTGCTGTGCAACTGCTAAAGGGCAGATAATTTCTGTGCATGTTGGGAAATCATACACTTTTGCATGCATTCCCCACATGCAAAAATGTGAACGTGGCCATGGAGTGTTTGTTTAGTTTGTGTTGAGTTTACAATTTTGATTGTACAGGGTTTGGATAACACAGGGTTAAATAGAATGGTTAAAAAAATAAAAAAACATCACATTGGGGGTTATTGACAAAAGGCAAATCCACTAGTTTGCATTACAAGTGCACTTTGAAGTAAAGTTGCTGTAGATCCGAGGGGGACATGCAAGGAAAATAAAAAACAGCATTTTAGCTTGCACATGATTGGATGATAAAATTAGCAGAGCTTCCCCTCATTTCAGATCTACCCCTCAGATTTATAGTGACTGCACTTCCAAACAGGCCCGGACTGGCCTTAGGGCACACCAGGCTTTTGCTCGGTGGGCCGCGGTCCCTGGTGTGAAGGTGGAAGAATTGGGGTGATCTGAGGTGTGAAGGTTAAAGAATTGGGGTGATCTGAGGTGTGAAGGTGGAAGAATTGGGGTGATCTGATGTGTGAAGACCACCCCTGCGAATGCCCGCCCCACATCCCCAGGGACTGGGCTGCCCAGTTTAAAATGCCCGGGGCTATTTCTTGTCCCAGTCCGGGCCTGCTTTCTAGTGCACTTGCAGTGCACTTGTAGTGCAATCTGGATTTGCTTTTCGTAAATAACCCCCATTATCTAGACATACACAGAGTGTTTGGGGGTTGCATATATCTCTTATAACAGGAGGTTGTACCATTGTATTATTATTATTCAGTAAATGAATGGGCAGTAGCCTCTGTCTAATAAAGTGTAAATTTTGAAAAAAATGCTACATTTTTAACTTTTTGCTATAATAAATATCCCCCCAAAAAAATATATATATTTTTTTTTTCCTCAGTTTAGGCCGATTATTATTCTACATCTTTTTGGTTAAAAAGTCGCAATAAGCGATTATTAATTGGTTTGGTTATAGCGTTTCCAAAATAGGGGATAGTTTTATGGCATTTTTATTAATATATTTATTTTTTTACTAGTAATGTCAGCGATCAGCGATTTTTTTCATCACTGTGACATTATGGCGACACATCGGACACTTTTGACGCATTTTTGGGACCATTGTCATTTTCACAGCGAAAGGTGCTATAAAAATGCACTGATTACTGTGAAAATGACAATGGCAGTGAAGGGGTTAACCACTAGGGGGCGCTAAGGGGTTAAGTGTGCCCTAAGGGAGTGATTCTTACTGTAGGGGGGCGTGGTTGGACATGTGACATCACTGATCGTAGTTCCCTATAACAGGGAACAGACGATCAGTGACAAGCCACAGAGAAGAACGGAGAAGGTGTGTTTACACTCACCTCTCCCAGTTCTTCAGATCCTGTGACCCGACTGTGGGACACAGGCAGCGATTGGGTCCGTGGGTCCCGCAGACGGGTTCACGGAGCTTCGGACCGGGTCGCTAACGCACTGCCGGCACAACGTAAAGGGCAACGTATCTGTACATGCCTGTGCCCAGCTGTGCCATTCTGCTGACGTATATCGGTGATAGGCGGTCCTTAAGTGCTTAAAAAACTGTTTAAATCTACATCAATATTGAGGTCTGCAGGTTATAGTGTATCTAAATTGTATAACCACTTAGTTTCATTTTGGGAGACTAATTTCTTTATGTTTGTTCCTCTCCAATGTTTTTTTACTTTATCAATCCCATAAAGGGTTAGTAATCTGGGGTCACGTTTGTGAAAAAGCCTGAAGTGGTTAGATACACTATGCTTCTTAAAGGGGACGTATATATATATATATATATATATATATATATATATATATATATATATATATGTTATTTTGCGTGTCCGTGCCATGCTGCAGACGTACATCTGTGTGCGGCGGTCGGCAAGCAATTAAGGCCTTCAGAACAGAAGGAGACCACAGCCTTCAAAGACAATTCACCAATGTAAGTATTGTTCTATTGTGTTTCTATTTAAACATTTATGGGTTTTACTCCCCCCACTAGCTAAATATTGATGCAGTCATCTGAGTCTGTACTGTCCAGTTTATTGTTCCTATTTACAGTATGAGATGTTTTTTTTTTGTTGTGTTATGATCTGACATGTATGAGCTTTTTTTTTTTTCAATACAATTTTTATTGAAGCAGTTCAATAAAGAGATTAACAAACAGTGTCAGTCATGAGGAGCAGAGAACAGTTGACAACAATAAAAAGGCAACAAATAACTGACAATAAGTGTTTATAGTTTTTCTAATACTGTGAACAAACAAAAGTAATAAAAATAACAAAAAGGGGGGGGGGTAGAAGAAGGGGAATTCCTTCAGAGGCAATCAGAGGTAAAAATGTTAGAAGACAGAGCTTTGAAGGGGGGGGGGGGGAGAGAGCGGGGATACACCGGGGGGGGGGAGCCCTGGCAATAAACCCACTTATACAAATTTCACCTCAACCCTCCTCATTATAACACAACACAAGATAAGGTAGAGGTCCTATTTCTAATAAGATACAAGATAGGCATGCAATGCGATAGACCTTCTCAAAAAGATAATAATCAGAATGCAAGAAGTTACTTTATAAACCACATGGAAGATGTTCCTGCTGTTTGATCCCTCTCAGTATAAACAAAGGGAGACGAGACAAATTTAACTTTTTTCAGTGGGTGTCAGGCACCAGTTGATAAAAGGTGTTAATTTTTTGTCAAACCTTGTACTTGACCGTAGAGGATGTGACAGGCAATCTAATTTCTCCCTGAAAAGTAACACCTTGAGGTTCCTCAGTGCTTCGGGCTGTGAGGGAGGAGTGGTGGAAATCCAGTGATTGAGGAGGATCCTGCGTGCTATGAGTAGCGTTAAAAGTATCCACTGAGAATGCTCCTGTGGCAGATAGATTTTAGGCACTGGGGAACTTCGACTTTGTGGTGGTAGCCCGAACAATATTAACACAGGGTCATTGTCCAGTAGATAGTTTGTCACCCTTTGTATGAATTGAAGAATTGAGGTCCAATAGTTTTCTATCATAGGACAGGACCAGAGGCGATGTAATAAGGACGGTTTACTGAGCAAACACCATGGGCAGGCTGGGCCTATGCTGACTAGAACTTTTGTGGAAAAAGAGTAATAGGCTTGGTTAATTATTTTAAATTGGGTTTCCCTCCAAGATTCGCAGGGGGTGAGTAGACTAGTCATCCTGTAGCCTGCTAAAATATCATCAATGTCTACTTGGTCAGGAAAGTCTTTAATCCAGGAGGACATGGAGGAGGTGTGTAGTGACTTCGTCAATTTTTCAATCAGAGGGCGGTAAATATCCAATATAGAGTGGCGGCTTTCCAGTATTAATTTATTCATAAAAGACAGTTAAAGCCTAACATTCTTCTTTGGGCAAACTTTGTTGATAAAGTCAATATATTGCATAGCATTATAATCAAACCGTTGTATTAAACCAAACCCCCCATGCAAAAACACACTACAAGCGCTTTTGGAAGAAAAAAACTAATAGGTGATTCAATGAGCCAAAAATCCAAACTAGCCACTCTAAATGACTGCAGCTGCTACCATTATAACTTGGTTCACGGACCAGTTTAACACATCAATAGCTGGGTAAAAAATGAATAAAACCTGAATATGTCAGAATTATATCACAATCAACCAGGCAGCGCTGGACATATGCAACATTTAAACTTTAAACAAATAAATATACAAATATTGAATATTGTCCTTGGAATAGAAAAGTTCTTAAATGAAGAATGGCAGTCTTTAATGCAAATATTGGACTGAACAATCCTTATTCAGACAAAGTCCACTATAGCCCAAGATGATAGGTTTGGAAAGACACCGCTTCACGTCTGTGCTCATAGAAGAAAGAGGGGGGTGTGTGAGAAAAGAGAACCCCCTCTTGAGTAGCCTCTTACCGCAAAGAAAATTTATATCAGCGTGTCACAGGTGCAATCTCAGCCTCAATCACTGCTCAGCGTCTCTGAATGGCTCAGGGTTCATACATGAAAAAGATGGTAGGAAACAGACACATAGCGTGATCCTGCTTAAAAATCTTTAATCGCCCAATAAAAACATCATCCAATACACTCACATGTATAAAACTTTAAAATGGCATATCTCACTGATTTACCCAAATCGGGTCAGGTTAACCACATCACCAAACGCTCATTGCTGGTCAAGCTGCGAGGAGGGGAGTGATCTCTAATGCCGACTGACAATCAGACTGCTTCACTTGGTTCAGCCCTGACTAGTTTCATCCCAAGGGATATCATCTGAGGGTGGACTACTAGTTTCATCCCAAGGGATATCATCTGAGGGTGGAGCCAAGTGTCATGCATTACTGCTTTATACCCAGGAGCAAATTGCTTGCATTGCATCAGGCATCAATCCCCAGCTGACAGCTACATCAACAGAGGACAGAATGACACAGCAATGTGCAAATCAAGGGACACAGTATATTTGACAGTGTGACAATCTTTACAGAGTGCACAGAATACAAAACAGCAGAGTGCTGTCCTTGGCTGGAAACTGCCGGCTAATCATTTACATCCGCCGGAATTATACTAGCAGACAAAAACAGCATTCAGCATAAAAACCATATCAATAATTAAAAAAATACCAATCAAATAGTCCAAAGCGGGTGTGCCCATATGAACTGGGCACAGTCACTTTAGACAAAAAATTATGATCATGGTGTTAGTGAGAAAAAATAAATAAAATATATATATATGTAACATAAGATATAGGAATTTAAATGTATACCTTGCACCATACATTGTACAATGCATATTACCGATCAGATTGAATTGGATAGAATTCAACCAGACATAGAATGGTGCAATATTCACCTCTATTTAGGAGAAATAAATCATACATTTCAAACATGATGCATTCCCAATTCGTTCAAGAATGTATACAAAATAGATTAAATACCTAAAAATTGTAAGAGATGCTAAAAAAATACTAGACTAATAAAATTAAAAAAAAAAAAAAAAAAAAAAAATATTCTCTTTTTTTTTTTTTTTTTTTTTTTTCTCTTTTTTCCTTTTCCTTTTTCTTTCCTTTTTTCTTTTCTCTTTTTTTTCTTCCCTTTTTTTTCCTTTTTCCCCCTTTTTTCCTTCCTGACATAAGGAATACCTGATAGGTGTATGGAATCAATATAAAATGATATATAAGTATGAAATTATGTATAAATGTATAACAATGGATAGAGATATGTGATAATGCATAAAGCACAGTCGCAGAAAAAAAGGTAATAAAGACGACAAAGGATGCATGCCGATCAATAATCGCTTATGAAACAATTTACATCCAATTCGACGTTTAAGCCAGAAGGGGTGAGCGTATTCATTAAATAAATCCAACGGGTCTCGCGTTTAGAGATTTCCCTCACCATGTTGGAACCCCTCCAATTTGGACAAATACTCTCTATGCCCCAAAACTTTAAGCCCGAAGGATCTTGTCCATGGAATTTTTTAAAATGGAGGGATACGCTATGATCTTTGTACCCGATCTCTATATTGTATATATGTTCTGAAACGCGTTTCTTTAGTTTCCTTTTCGTGCGGCCCACATACATTAGGTTGCATGGACACTGCAAAACGTAGACCACATGAGTTGTACTGCATGTGATAAAATCCTTAATTTTAAAATTCATATTGTTCCCCGTCGATGTAAATTCAGTCAATCCCCGAATAGGTGAATTTATCTTAGCACAGGTCTTACACCTTCTGCAGGCATAGAAACCAGCGCAGTCCCAAAACATGGTTGGTCTAACTGGTGGGTCCAGTACTTTCTTTACTATCTTGTCTCCAAAATTGGGGGCTTTTCTATATATGAAAGCAGGATTTTTTGGCACCACATTCTGTAAGGTTTTGTCCATTTGGAGTATGTGCCAGTGTTCTTTGAAAATTTTCTCGATGTCCCTATATTGGTCATGGAAATTTGAAATGAAGCCCCATTCATGTTTTGAACTTTGTATTTGTGCCTTATTTTCCAGACATACCGATCTTGGTGTGGCACCTACGTCATTGATAATTTTATTTAGGGTCGACTCATTGTAACCTTTCTGAATAAAGCGAGATTTAATAATCGCAGATTGAGATTGAAAATCTGAGTCGGATGTACAATTTCTCCTTATTCTCATTATTTGTCCTTTAGGAATGTTATTGAGCCAATGTGGGTGGTGTCCACTGGAGATTGGAAGATAACTATTCCTGTCGGTAGGCTTAAAATAGACATTGGTAATTAACTTGTCTCCATCTCTTAATAGATTTACATCGAGAAAATGGATTTTGTCTTTACTGAACTCGTAGTCTAACACAATATTGTTACTGTTGTTATTTAGTTCAGTCATGAATGCATGTAGTGAACATTCAGTGCCTTCCCATAGGAACACTAGGTCATCTATATACCTTTTGTACAATAATAGCTGGTCTCTCTTTTTAGAAAAGACCACTTTGTCCTCCCACTCCCCCATGAACAAATTGGCCAAGCTTGGAGCAAACTTGGCTCCCATGGCCACTCCTTTGCGCTGGGAATAAAAGTGTTGGTTATACCAAAAGTAATTGTGGGACAGGCAGAAATCTAAAGCCTGTCTCAAAAACACTTTCTGTTCGAAAGGTAAGTCGTCCCTCTGACATAGGGCCCAATTGAGTGCTAGTAAAGCGTCGTCATGCTGGATAATGGTATATAACGAGGATACGTCAGCGGTCACGAGAAACACATCCTGTTTATCAGATAGATCTATATCACTGATAATTTGCAGGAGGTTTTTCGTATCCCTTAAATAAGCTTTGGTCGTTAGGACGCTTGCTTGTAAAAACTTGTCCAAGTATTGTCCCAATCTGGCAGTCACTGACCCGATACAATTTACAATGGGTCGACCTGGTGGTACACTGGCATTTTTGTGGACCTTTGGCAGAGTATATATAGTAGGCACTCTGCAAGAGTTAGTAACAAGATATTTAATCTCCTTTTTGTTTAAAACTCTTTTTTCTGTTCCAAGGTCGACCAACTTCTGTAGGTCCTTATGGTACAGAGAAGTTGGGTCTGATTTCAGACGAACATACGTGCTGTCATCAGCCAGCATGGCTGCGAGTTGGCTGTCATAGAAACTTTTCTCCAAAACAACCACCCCGCCTCCCTTATCTGCTGGTCTAATTACGATGTTTTTCCTTTCCTCCAACATTTTTATGCCGTCATGTATATGTCGATGGTTAGCAAATTTCTTTGGGACCACTTTCTCAAAGTCTCTTAAAACAAGATTTTTAAATACATCAACATGTTGGTTAGCTGTATTAAGCGGATTGAAAAGAGATCGATTTTTCAGGCCGCTGTCAATCCCGATCACAGAAGTGTTAGTTCTGTTAGTACCAGTTGGACCATTGTTCAAAAAATACTTTTTTATATTTATTTTACGTATGTATTTATGGATGTCCATATATACTTCAAATTTGTTTAAGATCTTTTTAGGGGCACATTTCAAACCTGACTGAAGGATATTGATTTCCTTATCAGTTAGCTCAGTATGGCTCAGATTATAGATGCCTATTGGTCCTGTTCCAATCTTCTTTTTTTGGACTCTCCAGCCTGACCTGCATCCACGCCGTCCTTTATTACGGGATTTGGTGGGTGCTGAGGATCTCTCTCCCTCAGGGGAGGTTTCCACCATCCTTGTTGTGGGGGTGGGGGGTAATAAACCCCTGGAGGTTGGTGTCCATAGGGTCTGTTTGATTGGTGTCCTCGGTTTCCTCTCTTCCCCCTTCCTAAAAAAGGACGTGGGGAATGAGAATTTCTCCATTCGCCCTGTGTAGTTAGTGGGTCAAATCTATTTGAAGTGGAAGCGGCACCCTGATATTCATTATACATCCCTGGATGTTGATTGTATGCATTCGGATGTTGGTATTGCATACCTTCTCTGCTCCTACCTCTTATCTCTTTCCCTCTGCCGCGTTTAGCTTTAAATTGAGGGGGCATAGTCCCCCAATTTTGCATTGGTTGGCATGGGGTAGAGTATCCCGTAGGGATCAAAGACCTCACATCCTGTGTTAGGGGTGTGGGGGGAGTGAGTCCACCCTCAGATGATATCCCTTGGGATGAAACTAGTCAGGGCTGAACCAAGTGAAGCAGTCTGATTGTCAGTCGGCATTAGAGATCACTCCCCTCCTCGCAGCTTGACCAGCAATGAGCGTTTGGTGATGTGGTTAACCTGACCCGATTTGGGTAAATCAGTGAGATATGCCATTTTAAAGTTTTATACATGTGAGTGTATTGGATGATGTTTTTATTGGGCGATTAAAGATTTTTAAGCAGGATCACGCTATGTGTCTGTTTCCTACCATCTTTTTCATGTATGAACCCTGAGCCATTCAGAGACGCTGAGCAGTGATTGAGGCTGAGATTGCACCTGTGACACGCTGATATAAATTTTCTTTGCGGTAAGAGGCTACTCAAGAGGGGGTTCTCTTTTCTCACACACCCCCCTCTTTCTTCTATGAGCACAGACGTGAAGCGGTGTCTTTCCAAACCTATCATCTTGGGCTATAGTGGACTTTGTCTGAATAAGGATTGTTCAGTCCAATATTTGCATTAAAGACTGCCATTCTTCATTTAAGAACTTTTCTATTCCAAGGACAATATTCAATATTTGTATATTTATTTGTTTAAAGTTTAAATGTTGCATATGTCCAGCGCTGCCTGGTTGATTGTGATATAATTCTGACATATTCAGGTTTTATTCATTTTTTACCCAGCTATTGATATTGCATAGCATGATGAAAGTGGTGTGGGGGTAGGCCGAATTCCTTCACTAGCTGAGGAAAGGGCTTGGGGGTGTTGTCAGCCTCATTATATAAAGAGTATGCTTTTGTGAGACCCTTATCCTTTCATATTGAAGCCCCAACGGGAACAAAGGATTGCCTTGTATCGGTAGAAACTTGGAAACATAAGGAGACAGGCCCAACTTTTTCCTTATTTCTATCCATGCTACTATCGTGTCCCTAAACAGAGAATTTTGTTTGATATGCTTAGGGATCTTCTGTAAGGAGCTATGAAGGAGAGCTACCAGGTTAAAGGGACGAACCATGTTTGATTCCAAATCGAAGTTAGAGTATTTGGATGTCTGTAAGGTCCAATTCATTCCTGTTCTCAACAAGCATGCTAGGTTATACACTCTAATGTTGGGGAGGTTTATGCCGCCCTCGCTCCTTGGGAGAAACAGCTTGGTTAGTGCCACCCTTGGTTTGCCTTTTCTCCATAAGAAATTAGTGATTGCTCTGTTTAAGTTTTGTATATCTCTGTGTTTAATTAACAGCGGCAACGTTTGCATAGGATATAACAGTCTGGCAAAACTGACCATTTTAAAAAGTGCACACCTCCCAAAGAGCGACAGCGGTAGATTTAACCAGACCTCCAGTTCACCTACAACTTTTAAAACCAGGGGGGGTGGGTAGTTAAGAGAATAGAGAGAGGAAGGTTCCTTACCAATCTTTACACCCAAGTAAGTGATGTGTTTTTCATTCACGTGGAAGGGGGAGGACGGTAACCACAAACGGGATGGTTTCTGAGAGGGAAAATTTCACTTTTGGTGAAGTTAATTTTCAGGCCGGAGCACTTACGAAAAGATTCAAAAATTGACTGGATGGCGGGAATATCTGTATTGGGGGAGGTGGAAAAGATCAGAATATCGTCCGCGAAAAGGGCAACCCTCAAATCTTCCTGGCCGAACGGGATCCCATGTAGGGAAGTGGTGGTGTTGAGGTGATGTGACAGGGGTTCCATGGCTAAATTGAAGAGCAGGGGGGATAGGGGGCACCCTTGTCTCGTACCTTTGTGTAACCGTATGGGGTTTGATTGTACACCTGCTGCTATAATAGTGGCATAGGGGGCATATAATATAATATATATATATATATATAAATTACGAATAACACTGCGAATTACGACTCCACCACCAGACGTACCGTCAGCCCGACAAAACATATAGGTGACTATATTACAGTGAGCCACTGCCTCCCGATCTGAAGCGGGCTGGACAGGAGCTGATATGTAGATATGAGTATATATCCGTTATTTGTTACATCAGAGGAGGTTACCCAGTGTTGGAGTTGCATACCACTACTTCCGGGGAGAAAATAAAGAGAGGACATAGTCTCCCATCTGAACTGACTGAACGCATACCATGGCGCCCTGGGTTTAAAACTGTCGACAAAGAAAGGAGAACATTTGTAGGTCCAGCGTCAATGAAAGGGGAAGAAAAGAACACTAAACTGGGTCCAAGGAAACCTTCCAGTGACCATTCACGGGAAACCATATCCAAGGTTCGATGGTTTGAGGTGAAGAAGTTCTTTAGCTGACCTGCACCCTCTCAAGACAAAAAAAAGAAGCAATGTAGTGAACAAAGCAATATATTTAGTTGTGGTCCGGTTGAGGTAGTCCATCCGAAAGCTTTAGGTGCTTAGGGGGGTCCTTTCTGGGGCTTCTCTGCTCCCTTGGGCCATGTTTAACCTTGTCTGCATAGGTATCCGAATGACCTTGTCTCGAAGTCAGCGACTGAAGAAACGCATTCGCTTTATCTAAGGACTGCAAAGCAAGCTGCGCCCCCTCATGGGTTTGAACACAAAGTACTGCAGGATATGCCAGGGTGAAGTGAATGCCCCCTTTGTAGAGCTATGCACAAATTGGTTAGAACTCCTTTCGTTTGCGCAATACTTCTGCAGAATAGTCCGCAAAAATCAGGAGTTTGTGACCTTCTATCACCACTTCACAAGCTTTGCGGAAAGATTTCAAAATGTCCGTGCGATCAACGTAGTTTAGATATTTCGCTATCACCGGTCTTGGGCGTTTGCGGTTTTCAGCTGGACCACCGATGCGTTGCGCCCTTTCTACTATGCACCGGCGGTCGATCCCGAGGGCTCCTGGAAGGACTGAAGAGCAAAGCTCGAGCAGGTCGTTGTGCTTGTGGGACTCAGGGAACCCAATGATTCTTAAGTTATTTCTCCTGGAGCGATTTTCGAGATGTTCCATGCGATCATGTAGATGTTGTTGGTCCTGAACAAATCTCTCTAAAGCAGCAGACATATTATACTGATCATCCTCCACTGATGATATGCGCTGCTCGGCTCTGTTTAGCCTCTGAGAGTGCTCCCCTATTTTCTTTCCTCAGCTGCTGTGTGCCTTCAGCCACTACTCTGTGTACCGCTTCTGTAATGGTGGGGGAGGGCAGAGCAGCCACGGCTTGTGCTATCTAATCGTAGGAGTTGTCATTCTACTGTTGTTTTGCAGCAGCTGTCTCTATTTTCTCATGCAGTGTCTCCGTGCCTGGGAGGATGCCCGGCATGTGCTGTTGCAGAGCGCGCTGTGAGGGAGAGTGAGTCGGAGGAGCCGCGGCCATCTTGGACATACTTGCCTCCTCAGCGAGGGGGGAGATTGCGCCGCTCCCGCTCCAGCGCATGATTTCGGCTGGGTGAGGTACCGCTCCATTCGTGGTAGTGTGGGAGAGGCAGGAGAACGCTACAGCGCTCGGTTTGGGGGCAGCGTCTGGGCTTTATATGCCGGCTATGTACCGGCTTGGACTGAGCCTCTGGATCTTCAGCCTCCTACATACGGTGCCAAGACCGGAAGTATGTATGTATGAGCTTTGAAATGTAACATGTTTAGATGCTCCAGATAATTAGGCGTCTATTGTCTTAGGCTACGTTTCCACCATAGTGACCCCAAAAACAAAACAAAAAATAAATAAAACCATGTAATTCAGGGACTTTGAAGTGTGACTTTGGTCTAAATTTACAGTCTCTAAATCAGAGTTGCATCAAAGGTAAGTGACCTTTGATGCAACTCTGATCAAGGTAGTGCAAGAACCTTTTCAAAGTCGCTGCAATTTTAAGTCGCAATAATGGAAACTGAGCCTTATATAGTTTTTGTATATTATTTTAAGATGAAACGTTATTAAGATTGAATTGAATAATTGCTGCGCTAGCTTAAACACCTATGATAAAACAAAAAAAAGAAATTAATGTATTACTACATGTATGTCAGTGTTACTACATTGAGTGTTAAGATTACTTAGGCATTATTAATATTTTAAATTAGACCTGTCACAGTTTGTCAGCTTTTCTACAGATCTATGGCGTCGGGTCAGCGTCATCTTTTTCCGTCGGTTACGTCGTTTTACTAAGTCGTTCGCGAATAGGGTTTTACGTAAACGACGCTCACGTCGGTTTCATTCACGTTTTCCGACGTGAGCTGGAGCATGCGTACTGGGCTATTTTTGCGGCCGGTGCATGCGCAGTTCGATCGACGCGGGGGCGCGCTTAATTTAAATACAAGCCGCCCCCTTTGAATTACGCGGCCTTACGCTGGGACATTTACACTACGCCGCTGCAACTTACGGAGCAAGTGCTTTGAGAATACGGCACCTGCTCTGTTAAGTTGCGGCGGCGTAGTGTAAATGGCTTACGCTACGCCGCCGCATTTCTATAAGAATCTAGCCCTTGAAGTTCATACATTGTTACACCAATGCAAAATTTTATTTTTTTACATTTTTGTGATTTTTAACCTTGACAAAGCAAAATTTTCTTTTTCTGCAGAAGTAACTTGGATACATAAATTAGGAGGAATATGAACTAGAGAAATAAATATTTAAACTAAGATTAGGCAGTTAGAGGGAGATTTTAGAATTTAGAAGGGATCGATAGGAATTGTAATTTTATCTGCCTTTCTTTAAAATGCTGTTTATGTTAGGTTGTGTATGTGTTATGAGACTTGGTTTGTTCAATATTCCCAATATCACTGCCTGTAATATTCACTAGACATGTGCATTTGTTTTCGTCCAAATGCATTTTCGTCCGAACTTCAGGTATTTTCGTTATCATTTTAACAAACAATAACGAAAGCACAGAAAACGAAAAATGAAAGATCCGACATAAACAAATGCTTTATTTTCGTTTTCGTTGCAGTCGAATGTGCCTAACCTTAAGGCTGCATTCACACCTAGGCGAGACGATACGCCGCGTACGCGGCTTATCTTGCCGCCTGTAGATTAAACTTTTTTTTTCTTCTTTCTTTAACATTGCGGTCTAACATAAAAGTTTTAAAGCATGTTTTAAAACTTTTGTCCGCTGGAAACCTGTCCGCTAGGCCGTACACACGATCGGATATATCTGCTGAAACTGGTCTGCGTGTTCAATCGTGTGTACGCAGCCTTCATGTCTCTGTATGTCGAATTTTCATGTCTCTCTATGTCGAATCTTCATGTCTCTCTATGTCGAATCTGTCATTGAAGGCTTATGGTGTCTGTCGAATGTTCTAAGAAAAAAAAAAAAAAAAAGATTTGACAGAATCTTAAAAAAAAAAAAAATTGACTCTTCATGTCTCTCTATGTCAAATCTTCATGTCTCTCTATGTCGAATCTTTTCTCTCTATGTCGACTCTTCTTCATGTCTCTATAATGTCGAATCTTCATGTCTCTCTATGTCGAATCTTTTCTCTCTATGTCAAATCTTTTCTCTCTATGTCGACTCTTCTTCATGTCTCAATAATGTCAAATCTTTTCTCTCTATGTTGAATCTTTTCTCTTTATGTAGAATAATATTGGACTAATAGGGTTAGGCTCCATTCACATCTGAGCGACAAAACGCCGGTCGCCTGACGCTCTTGTCGCTCGAGATGTGAAATAACATTGCGGTCTATGGAGATGGTTCACATCTCAACGCCTGTCGCCTGAAAAAAAGTCCCGGACCCTTTTTTTCAGGCGACAGGCGTTGAGATGTGAACCATCTCCATAGACCGCAATGTTATTTCACATTTTGAGCGACAAGAGCGTCAGGCGACCGGCGTTTTGTCGCTCAGATGTGAATGGAGCCTAACCCTATTAGTCCAATATTATTCTACATAAAGAGAAAAGATTCAACATAGAGAGAAAAGATTTGACATTATTGAGACATGAAGAAGAGTCGACATAGAGAGAAAAGATTTGACATAGAGAGAAAAGATTCGACATAGAGAGACATGAAGATTCGACATTATAGAGACATGAAGAAGAGTCGACATAGAGAGAAAAGATTCGACATAGAGAGACATGAAGATTTGACATAGAGAGACATGAAGAGTCAATTTTTTTTTTTTTTAAGATTCTGTCAAATCTTTATTTTTTATTTTTTATTAGAACATTCGACAGACACCATAATGCCGTGTACACACCATCACTTTTTGTGATGAAAAAAAATGACATTTTGGGGGGCGTGGCTTGCGCGCGCATGAAGATGGACGCTTGAGCCGTGAGCTCCGCTGACCCGACCGGACCAAAGCGACGAAACAGGGCGACCATCGCCGCAGCTGCCACATAGTGTCTGCCCGATCACCCTCCCATCACTCCGCCGCAACGATGTCCCGCAAGAGGGTTCAGGAAAAGGGGCTGAAGCGGCTGGAGGCCTTCTCCTTCCAGCCGCGCCGCAGAGGCCAAGATGGCGCCGACGGAGCGGCAAGCAGGCAATCGCTGTCCTACGGAGACTCCCCGGACCTGCATCCACAACATCCAAGATCAGGACTCCACTCTCATGTGCCCCAGGACGACTCCCCTGCTACCCCGATAACACAGAGCCCCGCGAAGTCGAGGATGCGACTAGACGCCTCCAACCAGGCCTCAGACACAGTGAGTACAGGCCTACACAACCCTTCTGCAATCTCCTCACTGCAATCCTCCATAGCTCAATTCCCAACATCTGGCCAACCAGTGCTGGACACCACTATGAAGGACATGCTCATGTCACTACAATCTTCCCTTATGACCAATCTATCATCACTGATTAACAGATTCTCACTAGAAATGAAACACATGGACAATAGGGTACAGTTTATAGAAAGCAAGATGGAGGAATGCACGGAGACGGTTAATGATCTGGTGGATGCATGTAATGATCAGAAAGAGGACTCCCTCTGGATCAAAGCAAAACTCGCAGATTTAGAGGACAGGTCCAGACGCAATAATGTCAAAATGCGTGGGGTCCCTGAATCAGTCCAACCTAAAGACCTGCACAACTTTGCCGCCACGCTATTTTCCACTATGCTGCCAGACCTCTCCCCGATCGAATTAACGATCGATCGCATACACCGCATCCCCAAACCGCGCCACCTTGAAGCAGACGTCCCCCGCGATGTTCTACTTCGTGTACACTTCTACCAGGCAAAAGAACAGATCCTTATGAAAGCCAGAGAACTATCTCCGCTCCCAGCTCCGTACTCTGACATCCAACTATATGCCGACCTGTCCCAGTACACGCTGCAATTGAGGAGACAACTGAAAACCATAACCAAAGCCATGCATAACCACAAGATTGTCTACAAATGGCGCCATCCAGCGACCATTCTGGTCACGCACAATGGCGTGCCACACACCATCTCCACACTGGAAGGAGGAATGAAGCTGCTACACTCATGGGGCATCCTGCCTGACCCCTCTCCTAACCACCCAGGCCCTCATGGCCCTCCTAATCCGTTCACGTTCGGGTCTGATCGGGAGAAAAAGAAGACCACCCACCGTTGATCAACCAGCCCTATACTACTACTACATACAACGTATGACCTGGTCCGGTCCGGCTATGCGATTGTACACCTGCTCGCTGAACTTTCCCCATTACTAGTCAGCTGCTCTTATGAGCGGTTCTTGCTGACGAATTTGTGCTTGTTTTATTTTTCTTTGTTCTGCAGTTATAGACTTTTTTTTCTTATCCTCCTATCCCCCATTGCTCATATTGTTCCACGCAAGTTGATATTCCATTGGTGCAGTAACCAGGCTTGGACTGCCCTGGGACTTTTTTCTTTTTTTTTTTTTTTTTTTTTTTTTGTAATCTCATTAAAATTCTGTACTAATACATTTTATTTCCTAGAAGGCTCAACATCTGAAAATCTCCTTGTACAGAAGCACGTCTACCCCCCATCACAGCCACCACCACCTTCTGCCATCTGGACTATTGCATCACCATCCACAACTGTGAGTAACTACACCCCACGCCACACCACCACCCACCCACAATGGGGATCACTGTTCTTTCCCTCAATGCTAAAGGGCTGAATCACCCTGTAAAACGCTCCTCTCTTTGGAAATCCGCACTCGACTATAAATGTGATGTATTGTGTGTCCAAGAGACACACTTTGCTACGGGGGCCTCCCCCAAATGCCAGCATAGGCAATTCCCCCATGTTTTCCAGTCATCCTTCTCTAAAAAACAACGAGGAGTTATGATTGCCGTCAAGAACACTGTTATTTTTCAACTATTGACCTCGGTTATCGACCCGGACGGGCGATACATTATCCTGGTCTGCATCCTCAATAACGTCACCTACACCCTGGTCTCGATCTACTCCCCGAACCATGGCCAAATGCCTTTTCTCAGAAAAACCTTGCGAGCGGCCCGCAAAGTACAACAAGGCCATTTGATGATCTGTGGCGACTTCAATATGGTACCAAATCCCGTAATGGACTCCACTGCTGGCAACAAACGCTGTTCTTCACCTCTAGAAACTTTCATTAATGCTAATGACTTGTATGATGTTTGGAGGTGCTGTCATGCGAGTGAGAGGGATTACACGTTCCTTTCGCCGCGTCACAACACCTACTCACGTATCGATTTGTTTATGACTGACAGCCGATTGCTACACAAAATTTTAGACTCCTCTATACATGCCACCACCTGGTCGGACCACGCTCCTGTTAGCATTACTGTCACCGATGACGCTCGTCATCCTAATTCCTATATTTGGAGGGTTAACAACCACCTACTTCAAACACCATGCTACTCCAACTCCATTAAACAGAAATTGGAAGATTACTTCTCCCTTAATCAGGGGTCAGTGTCCGACCCGCTGGTAGTATGGAACGCTCACAAGGCGGTCATCAGAGGTTCATTTCTCCAGATGGGGGCTAGAGCTAAAAAAAAAAGAACCCAACGCATAGACGAACTGACGAATGAGATAACCGTGACTGAATCCCTGAATAAACTAAATCCCTCCCCACTCTTACAATCTAAGATATTCTCCCTCCGCCAGGAATTGAGGACACTCCTTCTTGATAAACATGTTAACGCTTATAAGAGGTTTAAATCCACCTTATACTCGACGGGCAATAAGGCAGGCAAAGCGATGGCTCAAAGGGTTAAAGGTCACAGGGCTAAAACAAAAATCCCTTACATACAGCATCCTCACACTAACGAAAAGCTCCTCAAACCCCAAGAAATAGCAAACGCCTTTAGTGCGTATTATGCGGACCTGTATAACTTAGCAGCGGACCCGACTACAGCCCAACCCTCTCCTGAGATGATCCATGACTTTCTAGATCCCCTAAATCTCCCTTCTATAACTCCCCAACAGCTGGCAGACCTAAACTCCCCCTTCTCAATCACTGAAATCATATCAGCCATAAAAACATTGCCCAACTCTAAATCACCAGGCCCCGACGGCTTCACTGGGGAATACTACAAACAGTTTAAAGACATTCTAGCTCCTACACTATGCCAAGTTTTCAACTCAGCTGCGACATCCTCGTCGTTCCCTCCCGAAATGCTCAAAGCCTTGGTGGTGACCCTACCCAAACCGGGAAAGGAACCCACCACCCCGAAAAACTTTCGTCCCATCTCCTTACTTAACCTCGATGTAAAATTATTTGCAAAAATGATTGCCAAAAGATTAGAAGATTTACTCCCAATCCTTATCTCCCCGAATCAATCAGGATTCACTAAAGGTCGGCAGGCCTCTGATGCCACAAGACGGATGATTAACATCATTCACCATGTAGAAACCACTAAAACCCCAGCACTACTACTATCCCTAGACGCCGAAAAGGCCTTTGACAGGGTCCACTGGGATTATATCTCAGCGGTCCTGTCAAAATTTGGCATTAAAGGTACAATCCGTGATGCTATAATGGCCCTGTACTCCAATCCCACTGCGCAGGTCTTCTCTGCAGATGCCCTCTCCGCACCTCTACAAATCTCCAACGGTACAAGGCAGGGATGTCCACTATCACCCATTATTTTCAACCTTGTCATGGAACCCCTGGCAGAAAGAATTCGGTCTAACCCGGCCATATCTGGCATTCCCCTAGCAGATCAAGAACACAAAATTAGCCTGTTCGCGGACGACGTGATCCTTATGGTCACAAACCCTACCCGCTCTATCCCTGAGATCCAGAAGACGCTAGCCTGGTTCGGCGATGTCTCTTATTACAAGGTCAATGAAGCCAAATCTTACATACTGGACCTAGGTTTAGATACACCCACTAGTCAACAAATCAAACTCCAATTCCCATATGCTTGGGCAGATCACAGTTTGACTTATCTGGGCATCCAACTGACTAAATCCACCAAATCGTTATTCGCGTCTAATTATCTACCGTTAAGATTACAACTACAGGCTGATCTTACCAGGCTGGCGTCCTTCGAGTTCTCATGGATGGGCCGACTAGCGGCGTTCAAAATGTTCCACCTACCCCAAATATTGTACTTGTTTAGAACTATCCCTATCCCTATCCCACTCAACTACTTCAAATCTCTTCAAACAATCTTGTCCAAATTTGTTTGGAAAGGTAAAAAAGCTAGATGCGGCCACTCCCAACTAATTAAGCACCGTTTAGCTGGGGGCTTGGGATACGTCGATTTCCAGGACTATTATATGGCCTCTATTTTAGTACAATCAAAAGATTGGTTTACAAACCCCTCCCCATCCACAACATGGGGACAGATGGAAGCATCATTCATCCCGGGAAAAAACATACAGGCCTGGCTGTTCGCGTCATTATTAGGCAAAACTCACTTCGCTCAGATGTCACCCCCCATAGTAGCATCCATCAAAACCTGGTCCAAGTTCTCTAAACTTACGAGCACTCACCCCAACCTAGCGACCTGGCCCATTCCTATTGACACGTTGAGACATCTCATTGAATCCTCTTCCTACACGGGATGGAAACACAAAGGTATTGCATACGTCTCAGACATTATTGCCGAGGGTAAAACTAAAACATTCCCCATGCTCTTAAAAGAATACCTTCTCCCACAAACTGATAGGTATCTGTACATTCGCACCCAACACTGCCTTGCCAAGCTCAAATCTCTCTCGTGGAAGATCCCTCAGATAGCTTGGATCTTCTTTAAATCCCCCACAACTAGAAAGAAGGGAATATCCTTGTTCTACAACATTCTGCACCAAAAGACTACCTTTACCAGCTCAGCAGCCCTTGCACGCTGGGAAAAAGATCTAGGACAAACCTTCTCGCTTCTCAAATGGGAGAAGGCCTGTTTATCCACCTACAAAGCCACATGTTGCTCCTCTCTATGGGAACTCGCATTCAAACTAACTCACCGGTGGTATCTGACCCCCGACAGAATGTCTAAGTTTAGCGCAACGCTGTCCGCCTCCTGCTGGAGGAACTGTGGACAGAGTGGTGATTTGATACACACATTCTGGAAATGTCCCAAACTCAAACGTTACTGGCACTCTGTCTTTAACCTTATATCTGCAGTCACTGACATTTCACTAGAAGAATGCCCATCAATGGCTCTTCTATCCCTAGACATCGACCGGCTCCCTAACCCGATGCGGTACATCATAGTACATATACTCCTGGCAGCCCGCCTTAGCATCACAAGGAAGTGGAAGGACCCTGACCCTCCCACGGTGGTAGATGTTATCCGCACCACACAGGAACATTTCATTTACGAGACGACTCTAGCTTTGAAACAGGGGGACAGACTGATGCAGCTCCACTTATGGCAACAGTGGAAAGACTGGACGGAATCCCCTTCCTTTGTCAAAATGTTTAACCTGTAACGTTGATAAATGTCCTACTCGCCCTCCTGACTAACTACCCAACCTATGACCCCCAAACGGGACCTGGTGGGGTGGAATACTCGAGCACAGTCTTGCTCCCTTAGAGGGGTGCTTGAGTGGTTCTGCCCTTCACACGCCCCCCGAGGTTGCACGGTAAGAAACAATATAAGCTTTAATATGAAACTTCACTGCTTCAATAATTCCAAATGTTACCTGGATGGTAGATATATGAATGTTGCTGCACTACTAAGGTTACCAATGTTACAATGACAATCTCTATGTTCCTATTTGTTGCATACTATGTCTATATTGTAAAGCGTTTAGACCGCTTGCTAACTGTTTACATTACTCTGTTTTATGTGAAAATTGACAATAAAAACTATATTTGAAAAAAAAAAAAAATGACATTTTTAAAAATGTCATTTAAAATGATGGTGTGTGGCCAAAATGTCATTTTATGTCTTCTGAAAAATGACCAAAAAAAAATTCGAACATGCTCGAATTTTTTATGTCATTTTTCAAAATGTCATTTTTTGTGTCATAAAAAATGATGGTGTGTGGGCAAAACTACGTAAAAAATGACGTTTTAAACCCGCACATGCCCAGAAGCAAGTTAGGAGACGGGAGGTAAAACTACCATTCATAATGGAGTAAGCACATTCATCACGCTGTAACAGACAAAAAAGCTGGAATCGTCTTTTACTAACAAGTAACCAGCTAAAAGCAGCCTCAAGGCAAATAGAACTTCCCCTTTAGAGTGCCGTCACTTTGTTCATCATTTTCCAAAAGTGATGGTGTGTACGCAACATCATTTTTGAAAATGAAGTTTGAAAAATTTCGTTTTTTTTCATGACAAAAAATGACATTTTTTTTCATCACAAAAAGTGATCGTGTGTACAGGGCATTAGCCTTCAATGACAGATTCGACATAGAGAGACATGAAGATTCGACATAGAGAGACATGAAAATTCGACATACAGAGACATGAAGGCTGCGTACACACGATTGAACACGCAGACCAGTTTCAGCAGATATATCCGATCGTGTGTACGGCCTAGCGGACAGGTTTCCAGCGGACAAAAGTTTTAAAACATGCTTTAAAACTTTTCCGCTGGAAACCTGTCTGTCGGACATGTCCGCTGGTTAGTACGCCTAACCAGCGGACCGAAATCCCCCTCATGCGTTGAATGGATTCGACGCATGCGTGGAAGCATTTTACTTCCTGGTTTGGTGACGTGGCGGCGTCAACGTCACCGCCACGTCACCGCGTTCTCTGTCAGAGGGGATTTTCGTCCGATGGTGTGTACACACCACCGGACCAAAATCCTGCAGGAGACATGTCCGATGCTTTTGAACAACTGTAGCTTAATTTTGCGCAAACTAATCGTTAAACGCTTATTGCGATTTTATTTACCAAAAATAGGTAGAAGAATACGTATCGGCCTAAAATGAGGAAAAATAAATACATTTTATATCTTTTTTTGGGGATATTTATTATAGCAAAAAGTAAAAAATATAGCTTTTTTTTTCAAAATTGTCGTTCTATTTTTGTTTATAGCGCAAAAAATAAAAACCACAGAGATTATAAAATACCACCAAAAGAAAGCTCTATTTGTGGGGAAAAAAAAGACACCAATTTTACCGCACAATTGTCAGTTAAAGCGAAGCAGTGCCGAATCGCAAAAAGGGGCAAGGTCCTTAACCTGCATATTGGTCCGGGTCTTAAGTGGTTAATGTACAGTATATATTTTTACCACTAGCTGAGAACCAGGACTTTACAATATAATCTCTATTGGCAAATCTTCCAAAAACTTTTACAATAAGCACACATGACATTTTACTTGAAAAGACTGCTATACATGTTTTTATGTTATGTATTTATTTTATTGACATTTCTGATTATCACAGATTATATCATTCAAATATATATTGCTGAAGATGATCGCTTTCTGATTGCACTGAAAGAACTGACAAGTAATGTGATAATAAGAAGCCCTTAAATGCCATTTCAGTAATGATTTAAAACATTTTTTTGTCATACTTCAATTCACAAATGCAAATTAAACATTGCAATTCAATCATTTCCATTTCTCCTAAACAGCAAAATAGAACAATTTGCTGTGCATTGCCTGCATTCAGGTGCAGCCATTATTCTGTCAAAATGACTCTAGGTTTAACCCGTAGCACCTGATATTCTCTAAGAAATTGAGCTAATGGAAAAAGGCACTGAATGAACACATATATTCTCGGCAAGAGACAAAGACCAATGGCTTTCATTTTTCATTTCTTAAGAAGTACCTTCCATTTGGAAAACAAAGTCATGGTTACAGTAAAACAAGACAAGAAATGGTCTTACCCCTAGGGGAAAGAGTAATTGTATCTTGAGAGGTAATGATTGGTCGCTTAGAATTTTCTTAGACAGTTGTGTCTTACGTATGATTAACCTTCTTAGCTGCTTTGAAAGTAGTCTCATTGAATCCAAATATTGAGAAAGAGCCATTATGAGTCAAAAGCATCACTGCAGTGCTTTAACATAAAACACTAAATGGCTTTCACAGAGCTCAAGAGTCAAGATAAGTATTTCTGAGAATAGAAATGCATAAATATGGATCCGGCTTTTTTTTTTTTTTGAAACTCTCATTAATATTTGTATATTTATACCAATTGATATTTGTTAGGCTACAGGTATTTTAAGTACACCTTCTTTGCTGCCACCGACAGGAAATAGGATAACAACGTTTATTAGTTTTTGGGTGAATTGATCACATTAATCATTTTTTTTATTTTTTTTCCATATTTACATTACCATAGTTAATGATCCAAGTGCAGTTTGGATCATTATATTTTGGTGCATAGATTTATAAACTTTGGGTTTACAAGCTGAAAAATAGGGATGGTCCCGATGTTCATGTCGAACCTAAGTTTGACTCGAACATTGGGTGTTTGTTTGTTCATATGGGCGCTCGCGGGACGTTCAAATTCCGACGAGCTCCTCATAATGCACTGTGAGATCCCAGTGCATTGACGGCTGATGATTGGCTAAAGCATGCACCTGACCTGCAAGCTTTAGCCAATCACAGATGTTCTGTGAGAGCTATGATTGTCTTTTGCCAGTAAAGGCTCAGGGGCTAAGACTACACTCCACACTAAATAACGCTGCTTACACCACAGCTGTATGTAGAGTGTTGGTGTAGAGAACTGGAGATAGATTAGTCAGGTTAAATAGTGGATAGAGCATGTAGTCAGTGTAGTATATATATAGAGTGCAGACAGTGTAGAATACAGTATATATTACAGTGCAGGCAAGGTAGAATCTACAGTATATTACAGTGCAGGCAGTGTACAGTATATAATACAGTGCAGTCAGTGTATAGTATATAATATAGTGCAGGCAGTGTACAGTATATAATACAGTGTAGGCGGTGAACAGTATATAATACAATGCAGTTGGTGTACAGTATATAATACACTTCAGGCATTGTACAGTATATAATATAGTGAATTTGGTGTACAGTATATAATACAGTGCAGGTGGTGTAGACAGTATATAATTCAGTGTGTACAGTATATAATACATTGCAGTCAGAGTACAGTATATAATACAGTGCAGTCAATGTACAGTATATAATACAATGCAGTCAGTATGCAATATAGTGCAGGTGGTGTACACAGTATATAATACAGTGTGTACAGTATATAATACAGTCTATTCTATGTACAGTATATATTACAGTGCAGGCGGTGTACGGTATATAATACAGTGCATGTGGTGTACACGGTATATAATACAGTGTGTACAGTATATAATACATTGCATTTAGTGTACAGTATATAATGCAGTGCACTTGGTGTATAGTATATAATACATTGCATTTGGTGTACAGTATATAATATAGTGCAGACAGTGTACAGTATATAATACAGTGAATGCTGTGTAAAATATATAATACAGTTCAGTCAGTGTACAGTATATAATACATTTCAGGCGGTATACAGTATATAATACAGTGCAGTCGGTGTACACAGTATATAATACATAGTGTGTACAGTATATAATACAGTGCAGTTGGTGTACATTATATAATACAATGCAGTCAGTGTACATAGTATATAATACACTTCAGGGGGTGTGCAGTATATAATAACGTGCAGTCAGTGTACAGTATATAATACAGCGCAGTCGGTGTACACAGTATATAATTCAGTGCATTCAGTGTACAGTATATAGTACAGTGCAGAGTATATACTACAGTGCAGTGTATATACTACAGTGCAGAGTACTGTATTTGACAGCGTATAAGGTGACAGGGGTTATAAGTAGGGTGACCAGACATCCCTGGTTTCAGGGGACAGTCCCCTGATTGAGGACACTGTCCCCGATCCAAGTTTGTCCCTGGTTGTGTCCCCAGATTGGATTTAATAAGGGGCAGGGGCAATTTCAAAGACAGTCAGTGCAGAATAAAAAAAAAAAAAAATAGAATTACAGCCCCCCCTCCGTCATGCCTACTAGCATAGGGGAGTTGTATTTTTTCCATCATCTGTGCCCCTTTCTGATGATCAAGTGCTGGTCGGAGTGGAGGGAATATTTATTTCGGGCGCATGCCCATTCAGCTCCATTCGCATGTTCTTCTGCCTTGGCTCAAGTCTCGGCCAGCCACCTGCCTATCTCCTTGCCTTTCCTGGCGGAGTGATTTTCCTCCGCTCCCCACCCAGTAGTAGCCGGGGCCCAGAGAGTGAGACTTGAGAGGCCGTGAGGCGGGTGGCAGCGGCGAAGGGCAGAGAGTCGCTGATTGTTGCCATTACTAGTAAAGAAATAATATTTCCCTGGATTTCATTTTAAAAATCTGGTCACCTTAGCCCAGGACAATTTTCAGATTTCAGCACTGTCACTCTGTCTGAATGACAATTGCAAGGCCATGCAACACTACCCAAACAACATATTTTTGACGGAGGAGCAGTGCTGCTCTCGTTTTGGGAGGATGTCATATGACGGCGCTCCAGAAAGGCTTTTCCATCGCGCAATGCAGCGATTGGGAGGGGGCGCACTGGGCCGAACTTACCATTGGGCTTGACTGGGCCAAGTAGGGGGCCCTGCCCATTTACGTTTAATTTATTATAATAATATGCCAGTCATTTAATTTTTCATTTAAAGTGTGTTTATTGGTCTAGCATTTTTACCTGTTCTAGGGACATTGATAATTTTTGTCCGGGCTGTGCGGGCATCCAAATTACACTATTTATAGCTGCGCCGGCTACCGGTGGACAGACGTGACGGCTTGTATGATGGAATTATATGATTCTTCTCCATCTGACAGGTACAGCGGAAGCTCTTTCCTTGCCAGGCTCTTTGTGGTGCTATTGGGTTATTTATCCCCATACACATATTAATTTTCGAGGCAGTGGACGGTGTTAGGCCGCGTACACACGAGGAGACATGTCAGATGAAAACGGTCCGAC
Source organism: Rana kukunoris (assembly GCA_029574335.1). NCBI lineage: Eukaryota > Metazoa > Chordata > Amphibia > Anura > Ranidae > Rana > Rana kukunoris. Next base: position 153,939 of record JAJQKJ010001196.1, read on the forward strand.
GGACCGTTTTCATCGGACATATCTCCTGGGATATTTTGGTCTGATGTGTGTACACACGATCACACCAAAATCCCCGCGGACAGACATTGCGGTGACGTGGCAGTGACGTTGACGCCGCCACGTCAGCAAACCAGGAAGTAAAATGCTTCCACGCATGCGTCCAATCCTTTCGGCGCATGCGGGAGGTTTCGGTCCGCTGGTTAGGCGTACTAACCAGCGGACATGTCCGACGGACAGGTTTCCAGCGGACAAGTTTTAAAGCATGTTTTAAAACTTCTGTCCGCTGGAAACCTGTCCGCTAGGCCGTACACACGATCGGATATGTCTGCTGAAACTGGTCTGCGGACCAGTTTCAGCGGACATGTTCGATCGTGTGTACGCGGCCTTAGTAATTTTTTTTTTTTTTTTTAATAATAGATTTTTTTTACAATTCTTTATATATATATATATATATATATATATATATATATATATATATATATATATATATATATATATATAAAAATCACAATGCTTTTTTTTTTGGGGGAGGGGGATTAGGGCAGGGGAGAGTGGTGTCAGTTTTATTTTTTTCACACTTTTTCCTTTTTTATTACAATAATGTTTTTTATATTTTTGGGGGGCTTAGGTGAGATGTCAGGGGTCTAAGCAGACCCGTGATATATCCCCTTTGAGACAAACAAAGGCATGGAGGACACAGATTCCCTAGTCACTTTCTCAGCAGTAAAGATGAATGAACAGGAGACAGAGGTTCATTCATAAACTGAGCAGAGTAAACACAGTTTGCGGGATCCACCGCAGAAATGCGGGAGACTTAAGTAGTCTGTTACAGTAAAGCCCCAGCAGTGCCCATCAGTGACACCAATCAGTGTCCATTACTGATGCCAGTTAGTGCTGCCTTTTAGTGCCCATCAGTGCCTGCTCGACCATTAGTGCCACCCATCAGTGCTGCCTATCATAGGGTGACCAGACGTCCCCAGTTTCAGGGGACAGTCCCCTGGAGACTGGCTGTCCCTGGATCTGTCATCTCAGAAGGGAGGGCCCAGAGGTAGAGTGGATGGGGAATCCCAAATTCTTTCCACCAATAAACCAAATTCCCCAGCGGTGCAGCTATTTACAAAACAAACATCTCCTGTGCTCAGTGGGGGCCGGGGAACAGTAAGCAGACTATTTCTTAATTTTCGGGTTTAGGCGGAATAATCCACTGCAGTGCCCTACATAGTTGAAGTACCACATACACTGCATATATCATTTAAGGAAAATAAAATATGCTTATAAAATAGTTTACCATTTTCCCCCAAATTGTCCCTGGATTTAATTTGAAAAATCTGGTCACCTTAGTTATAAGAAGACCCTAATTTTCCAGCTATAACGTTGGTTTTGGGATATACTCGCTGTATGAGATGACCTCCTTCTGACTAGTCTTTCTAGTAGCTTAGGTAACATACTGAAACAGCAATAATAAGTCTGTGCAACTTGATCACCACTGTGACAGTACCTTGTAAAGCGGTAGAATGTGAACCAGGTTTGTGAAACAATGCTGCAGTGGTAAGTACGTCATGTGTCTGGCAAAATCCACTGTGGGGGGAGAAGCAATGTGAGCAGAGCCATATGGAGAGTCAGGTGCTTTAAACCAAAGCTTTGATGGTGGATGGCGAGATGGCCGTGGAAGGAAGTGGAGCCAAGGGGTAGCCAGAACAACCGCTGACAGGAACAGGCGTGATTTTGTCAAAACAAGATGGTTCCGATCAGCGCATTCGGTAACATACTGTGTACAGTATACATACAGTATACACACTGAGCCAATCACGGCAAGCAATGTATTCTATGAATGAATATAAAGCTTTCTCGGATTGGCTTTAGAGTCAGAGGTGTGGGCTGATGATGTTACAACCTCTGCCAATCCGAGTAGACTTTGTATTCATTAATAGAATAAATTGCTCACCATGATTGAGAGAGGTTGGAACATCATCAGCCCGCGCCTCTCTGACTCCAATCTGACAAGGCTTTATATTCAGTAATAGAATGCATCGCTCGCCATGATTGACTCAGTGTGGTTTACTGTACGTAGCCGAATCTACCTGCTGTAATACTGCACATCCAGCAGGCTGACATAAAGTGGACGGACATTTATACTGGCGTATAAAAGTATAAAAATTGTCTTATATGCTTGAAAATACAGGTTATAATACAGTGTAGTGCGGTCTGAAAAAAAAAATCCCCATCCTGTCCAGCAGGCCACGAAGGAGAGGCAAATGCTCACAGGCCACTAAAACAGGGCAACCAGCCTCTGTGTCTACAGTAAAAATTAGTGGTTGCAGACATGGTGCATCTTCTGCAGACAGGAATGCTGGTCCTTTTTTTCTGCTACTGGCCGTGTTATTGAGCCACAACATGCAGAAGTGTTGGTGGAGTGGATAACTAAGCCATCCTCATCCTCCTCAACCTCCATCCTCATCCTCCTGTCACCCAGGCTCATACTAGCTTGCCTTCTAACACAGATGCCAAAGAGGCCTATTCCTCTGGCTCCTTGTCCACAGTTGCTACTTCCACGCCCCACCATCATGCATGGAGTAGACACTAAAAAAATTTGACCATAGTGTCAATTACATGCTGCTGGAGAATGTGCAGCAATTTGAATTTTTCGATGTTGGTTCACAGGTTGAGGAAGTGAGTAATGTGAGCCTAGAGAGAGGGGGTGCCACAGAAGGACAAGAAACTAGCATTTATGCTCCCCAGCTGAAGCACACTGCTAAGTTTGCTCCAGTGATGAGGAGGGAGGGGATGATGAGGTCACTGACTGTACTTGAGTGCCTGAGAGAACAGAGGAGGAAAGTGAGGAGGAGGAGGAGGAGGAAGCACAACTCCAATGAGACAGGATGTCCTCCAGGGGCCACTTTAAGTACAATCACCCTATTGCTTCACAACACAGAGATCCACAAGTGCAGGGCGCTGCTGACTCCCCACTGACTTTCAAAAGTCATGCTTGTAAAGTCAATGACTTTACAGCAAAAGCAAAACTTTCATTGATAATCATGTCATTACTGGGGAAGAGAAATCTTACTACAACTTACTACAACTTACTACAACTGAGAGGGAAGATCTGCTAAACCTGCCCCCCCCCCCCCAGCAGCTTCTGCTAGTTTGGAGCATCTACGAACAGTAGGATTAGGAACTGCCAAATAAGGGACAGACGCCAATATGGGAAAAATAATCCAAAACAACAGATGTAACAGACACAGGTGGGGCAACAACAGTTTCCTCCCTAACTTCAGTGGCCTCATCCTCTTTATCGAGCCTATGCAGCTAAGCCTTCAATACTGGTAAGTAGGGATGAGCCGAACACCCTCGCGTTCAGTTCGCACCAGAACCGTCGAACGGTCCGATCGTTTGCACAAACATTTAGAACCCCATTGAAGTCTATGGGACTCGAACGTTCAAATTTAAAAACGGTTGTTTTAAAGACCAATTTTTAAGTTATTGTTGGAAAACGTCTTTCAGAACCCGGGTCTTGCCCCAGGGAATCAATGGAAAAAAAGTCTCAAAAACGGTCGTTTTGTTTCACTCGAATTTTCCCGCGAACGATCCTTTGTGTTCGAAATTCGACAAACGATCGAATGGACAATGTTCGAGTCGAACATACATTCGTTTCGAACGCGAAGCACGTCCCTACTGGTAAGTTATATAGTGCTTACAGGCACTGACTATAAGGATGACCCACTTTATGGCACAAATTGCACCGAATCTGGGTGCAATCTTTGGCCAAATGGTCCAAATCCTATCACAGTGAGCACTTCTTACGGGTGCAGGGCGATGCAAAGTGACCTTTCTCTCCACATTTTTTTGCCAACTTTTTGATGACCCTGTTAAAAAATGGTAAGCCTATCCCTCGCCAGAAAAGCTGAGCAGGGCAGGAGGTGCTGAACAAAATTGCCCAGTGCCCTCAATTTTAGTGACACCATCCCATGCTCATCAAGGACCATCCACAGTGGAGTGAGGACCCCCACCAAACCTCCCCAAATTGTGAACACTAGCATTTACAAAATTCTCTCCACCCCCCTTGGTTCGACTCTCCAAAACAAAAGCATAGCTTCCACATTCCTCCTTGCAGAGGATCCATCTTTGCATTTGCAAACATCTGATACAACTTTGGCAGATAACAATCGCACAGGTTCAAGATTGGTCTGCACAACCGATGAGTTCTTCCGATGAGGGGGAGAAATTTATTTTTTACCTATCTTAGCAACAATAACCCCTTCACCACCACCCAACACATCCATTGCTTTATCAATATTACCGCTGTCATTTTCTGGCACATTAACAGTCACTCCTGTCTTCACAGCATACTCACTGCTGCACCCATAGACATTTCACCTCCAGGCAGGATCTTCTCCTCCACCAGAACAGGGCTTAAAGCTGAGGATAGTGAAGGCTGTTCTAACACAGCAACAGGTGAATCATTACAGGAGACTTCAATGGTTGCTTCCACTCCTCATGCTGCACTGGGCTGCTCTCTTCCCACACCTTCATCCATCAACTTTGAAACACAGGGGGGCGGGGGCGTGGCCTGACGTGAACAGCGGTGGATGTGTTTGCGAGGAGCTCCAGGAATCCTGTTCGCCATCCGAGCTGCTTAACACGCATCCAAGGCTGCACATTACTTGGGCCTGCTCAGCTCGGTCCCCTGCAGTACCCTGCATCATTATTTCAGTGGAATTCGGCCGGGGGACGCCCGAGATCCAAAGCCTTCAGTCCCCGGGGCCGCCGCCATCTTGCAAGCCTAAAATCTCCCAGAGGAGCCCGATCCCGGCGTTACTGGGGGTAAGGAACCACCTTCCATCCCCCACCTGTCACCCATCCTCCTACCTTGTATAGTCCGTGGGTCGGGCCTCTGAGACGTCTGCGGTGCTCGCGGCCTGGCTCGGCCTAGTGGAACCTGTGAATCCCCGGTGTTTCCTACGGCTGTGTCCCGCGTGAGTGCACCGCGATCGGCCCGGCCGGATTCGGAGGCCCGGATCTCTTCTCTGGGGGCTGCCTAGAGGGACACTGCCTGTTGGTGCTGGCTGCAAACCTGCTGAGGCCTAGTGATGGCCGCCATCCTCCAAGGCTCCACAACTACAGGTCAGACACCATCCTGTTGGGCTACTGGGTCCTGGTGTACTGCAGGCCTCATTCTGCTGGACTGTTTGGGCCTGCACATCACCATAGGCCCCACTTTGCTGGATGACTCAGGCTTCCATACTCCACGAGCCCCATTCTGCTTGACTGCTTAGGCCTCCATAGATTGCAAATTATAGGCCACTGCAGACCCACCCCCCCTCCTGGATTCCTCCCAGCAAAAATGCTATCAGGGGGGTCGCTTACGCGGCGTCTAATGATGGGGGACATGTAACCCCTCTGCTCTGATCCCCGCCGCCTTCCACACAGCAAACGTCCATTGCCTCCACATAGGTCTGCCAACACGCCTAGACACCCCATGGTGAAATACGGGCCGAAACACTCAGCTCAATCTCACGCGCCAAAGTTGCGGCCTGCACAGACGCTGGACCGCTTTCTGAATAGGCCTGAATCCCTGGCCTCGCTTATGTCCCGAGCCATACCGGCACTAGCAGAATCTCAGCTCTTGTGCCCATTTCATCTGCAGAAATGTCAGCCCCCGTCACGGTGGACATACTGGACAATAAGCTGCAAGCTCTCCTGCAAGATTTGACCAGCAATGTCTCAAAGGAAATGGGGAAGCTTGCTCACGAATTAAGGGGGGAGATCGATATAGTACGTTCACGTTCTGGAAGAGGACAATGCTGGTTTAAAACAGTCTATCTCTCAGCTCCAGTCCCAACAAGAGGATTTGGAAAACCGAGAACGTCGCCAAAATCTGCGTATGAGATGTGTCCCTGAATCTGTAGGAGACGGAGAGATCCGACCATATCTACTAAGCCTCTTTAACACTGTGGCCCCTCTGATACCGGACATAGACTGGAGACTAGATAGAGCGCATAGGTCACTGGCTCCTAAACCCCCTGCATTATCGTACGCTTTGATTATTACGACAGCAAGGAAGCTTTGACCATGGCCACGCGCAACAAATCTCGGCTGGAATTCAAGCGGTCTAAGATACAAATTTTTAGCGATCTGTCTCCTATAACCCTTGCTAAACGCCGCAGTTTTCGTCCAGTGACCACCCACTTGCAAAACCATCACGTTTCATATTGCTGGGGATTTCCCTTCCGCTTGTCTGCCTCGAAGGATGGGGTCCAATACTCCATGAGGGACCAGATGAAGACCCCTTACTGCTTCCGGCGACACCCAAGCCTACATCCATTCCAAGCCGGATCTAGACCCGTTGAAATTTGTCTCTTCGGCAGCAGTCTGTTTAAGTTGGTTTTGGCCCCTGCCTTACCCTGTTTCCCCTAGTTTGGGGAGTCTTCACCCATGTAAGTGGTGTGTTTCTTCCGTGGACTGTGGTTCAATTTTTCTAGTAATTTTTTACATCTTGTCGGAAGATGGCGGGGATCTCTCCCCAGTTAAGTTGGAGCCCCTAGTGTGCCTCCTTTTTTTCCACGGCCACGGCTGTTGGTTGTTCCTACATTTTTTCTTTTTCACCGTCATTCTTCACTAATGTTGACTACTATTTCATGTTTTCCCTCCACAGGATACACCATGGACTTTTTTTCTCATTCGATCTATTTATGTTTTCGTGGACGTTATTGTACGATGGTCACCATAGCTTAACCATGTTTCATTGTGATGGCTCTCCGGGTTTTCACTTATGTGAAGGGCTTGAACTCTGTTCATAAGCGCTGGTTGTCTTTGAAGGAGTTCAAGTCCTCAGCTGCAGACATAATCCTTGTCCAGGAGACACACTTCTGCCCCGGGGGATCCTTTAAATTTGCAGCAAAACATTTTCCTGTTTCATTTATAGCTTCTGATCCCTCCGGCAAAGCGGGGGTGGCCATATTGATTAGAAAATCCTGCCCCTTAAGAGTTAAATCCTCATTCATTGACCCTCAGGGTAGATATATTTTTCTGGACTTTGATTATCTCTCACGCTCTTTCACTTTGATTAATGTTTATGTCCCATAATTTCTCACTGATGTATTTGGAAAACTTGGCAAATATGCTCATAACCTACTGGATATCTGGAGAATCAAACACCCCACACATAAACAATTTTCTTTCTTCTCCCCCCCACACAAGATGTACTCCAGGTTAGATTTTCTCTTTGTCACGGCCCCCTTACTAACATCCTCTGTAGCCTCAGAGTTGAACACTATAACTTGGTCAGACCATGTCTCTGTTCAGCTCGATCTCACTCTTTCATCGTCTACACCTAAAACCTGCCATTGGAGACTTAATGACTCCCTCCTCCGCAACCCTATCATTGAAACTCAATTATCTCAAAATCTAACCAAATTCTTTCAACTGAATGACAACTCTGTGGCGGATGTGTCCACCCTATGGGAGGCCCATAAAGCATACTTTAGAGGCTTATGTATTTCAGCTGGCTCCCGCTTAAAGAGGGATTCTGCAGCTCAAAGACTCGATATTCTTTCACAGCTACCTAAAGCAGAAAATTTGCTACTGGCCTCTCCTACGGTACTGCATCTGCGCACAGTCACCTCTTTACGCGAAAGGTTAAAATCTCTTGATATGAACAAATGCTCCAGATCCTTACTCTGGGCTAAACCAAAATTTTACGAATTTGCTAATAAACCCCATAGGATGCTAGTAAATAAGCTCAAACCGTGTCCGTTTCACTCTTACCCAGAATTTCTTACCCAGGCTGATGGAACCCCAACTCACTGCCCGCAGACGATGTCCAAAGTCTTTGGGACATTTTATACTAAGCTATATAATTGCCTAAACACAGACCCCAAGCTCCTATTCTCCCAAGATTTTGATTCCTTTTGTGGCCCTTTGAAATTGCCCAAACTGTCATCATCCCAAACGGCTACCCTTAACGCTGCTATCACGCCAGAAGAACTAGCTAAAGTTGTTAAAGAGCTGCCTTTACAAAAGCCACCGGGTCCAGACGGCTTACCCTATCTTTATTACAAAACCTTTCTCTCAATTCTGAGTCTGCATTTAATAGACCATTTTATTTCTCTACAGAAGGGCATGACCCCTCACCCTCAATTTTTACATGCCCACATTACAGTTCTCCCAAAACCTGGCAAGCCCCCATCATTACCAGATAACTACAGGCCCATAGCTTTACTCAATTTGGATTATAAAATCTTTACGAAAATCATAGCTAACAGACTTTCCTCTATAATACCTAGCCTTATTCATAACGATCAGGTAGGCTTTGTCTCAGGCAGACGCGCAGGCGACAACACTAGACGCACCATTGACCTGATAGATTTACTCAACAAAACATCCCGCTCTGCTCTTATCCTGAGCTTAGATGCTCAAAAAGCGTTTGACAGACTCGGCTCGCCGTATATGTTTGCCACACTCACGCGATTTGGGTTTACGGGCTCTTTTATGTCAGCACTTCAGGCCCTATATTCCCGACCCACCTCTCAGGTACAACTGGCATCCTTCTTATCCCTATCCTTCTTGCATAGTAATGGCACTAGACAAGGGTGTCCCCTTTCCCCCTTGCTGTTCATATTGTGTTTGGAACCCCTAGCTGAAGCCATCCGTATGCACCCTGACATATGTGGGGTCTCCTTGCAAAAGAGAGAGTACAAATTGTCTCTTTTCGCTGACGATATATTGCTTACCTTAACAAAACCACATATCTCTCTCCCAAACCTTCACGCTTTATTAGATACGTTCAGTAAACTTTCTGGTTACAAAGTTAATACAGCCAAGACAGAAGCCCTTCCTATACATATCCCCCCCCATGCTTCTTACCACATTACAAAACAACTTACCCTACCATTGGTGCTTTGCCTCTCTTAAATATCTAGGTATACACCTGACGGCATCTTATTCCACTCTGTACCAAGCCAACTTTCCCTCCCTAATTTCGGAAACACATGGCTTATTCCGTAAATGGGCGGAATGTCCTTAGTCTTTTCTGGGTAGGATAAATGTCCTCAAGATGGCTATACTCCCAAAGTTTTTGTATCTTTTTGAAACATTGCCAATTGCACTCCCTATGATACAACTCCGAAATTTTCAACAGTCTTTTACTAAATTTATTTGGGGTAATAAAGCGCACAGGATTGCTAACACAGTGATATTTGCTCCCCGCTCTTAGGGGGGGTTGGGAGCAACCGATATTGGTAAATACTACTATGCTACTCATCTTACAGTGACCGTCTCTTGGTCGTCACGCTTTGCAACGAGTAGATGGTCAGAGTTAGAACTCAGTGTTACTAGCCCTGTACATCCTTGTTCAATGCTCTGGGCCGACTTGACTTCATTCATATCTCAGCTCAGACGCATATGTCTAGGTCCAATGCTATTTACTCTTTCCATCTGGAAAAAATGTAACAAGAGGTTCTCTCTCTCTTCTCCATGTCCAACTCTCTTAAACGTAATTTTTAACCCTGATATCCCAGATAGCCTATCCTACAATAACATGTATCCATGGTCTCAAGCAGGCATTTTTCATCTCCGCCACCTAGTACATCCTGTAACTCATAAATTATTCTCCTTTCAAGATCTCCAAAACAAATTTGACATACCCCAAAAACTTTTTTTTTTCATATCTCCAATTTAAACATTACTTCCATTCTATATCGCCTGCCTTAGCCTTACAAAGACCCAACTCTTTTGAAACGTTATGTGCTCACGGCCCTTACCAACCTGGTCTCATATCCTCTGTATATAAGATCCTCCATGACTCAAATCTGCCTACGTTAGATGCTCATGTATATATGCAGAGATGGGCCACGGTGCTTCCGACCCCTATATCCCTCCCTCATTAGCTAGAGATTTGGACCTCCATATCTAAAGCTTCCAGATACGTGGAGCAGAGAGAGACAGCTTATAAGGTCCTCATGTTCTGGTATAGGACCCCAGAGGTTATCCATAAATACGATCCCTCTTTGCCACAGACATGCTGGAGGTGCTTACAGGATATAGGAACACACTACCATATTTTCTGGGAATGTTCTTTAATTTTGCCATTTTGGTCCTTGGTCCAATCAGTGCTCCAGTCCGTGTTAGCAATAGACATTCCAAAAGACCCAGCCCAGTACTTGTTAGGTCTCCCAGTTCCTGGAATACCTAAACATGCCAAAAAATGTATGACATATATTCTCTTAGCCGCCAAGAGAGCAATACCTACCCATTGGTTATCCCCCAACCCCCCTACACAATCCCAGTTGATCTTGGCTATAGCACAGATACGTAGAATGGAACATTTGACAGCGGTGATTCACGATTCTTTGCCTCAATTCTCAAATGAATGAATGAATGAATGAATGAAAACTTATATAGCGCGGCACATGCGAACTGAATCGCCTCTGGGCGCTTGTTGTTCCAGTCTCCTTTGATATCAAAAGAGAAAAGTCTTGACCTTTTTCCTAAATGCTAGGTGGTTCTCCTCCAACCGAATGCTGGTTGGTAAAGCGTTCCATAGTCTGGGACCTTGGATCGCAAATCTTCTCTCTCCTTTGGACTTGAAGTTGGCTTTCGGAACCTGGAGCAGGTTCTGATTCGTGGATCGCAAAACGCGATTTGGATTATGCGCTTTTATTAATTCGCATAAGTAAAGGGGGGCACTCTCGTGGACACATCTATGGGTAAGACAGAGAGCTTTAAAAGCAATTCTGTCTTTGACTGGCAGCCAATGAAGGGATCTTAGTGAAGGTGAGATGGATTCCCAGGGTTTTTTCCCAGTCACAAGTCTGGCGGCCGTATTCTGAACGACTTGCAGACGAGCGATTTGGTACTTGGGGAGGCCGAGGTAAAGGGCATTTGCATAATCCAGCCTGGAGTTTACAATAGCTCCCACCACGACCGCTAGGTCTTCTTTAGGGATGAACGGAGTGAGTCTGCGTAGTAGGCGCAGTAGATGGTGAGATCCGCTGACCACTGATCCTATTTGTGCGTCCATTGTCATAAAGGAGTCAAAAATGACCCCTAGGCTTTTGACTTTGGCGCTAGGGGTGATGAGTTTGCCCAAAATAGGCGGGGGGGTCCACGCTGTTGAAAGTTGATTCCTACGCTTGGCGTGAAACAGCAGAAGTTCTGTTTTCGCTCCATTGAGTTTAAGATAACTCTTTGTCATCCAATCCTCTATCAAAGAGAGGCATGTCTCTAGATTGAGGTGGTGATCCTGTCTGTTGCAGATGCGGAAATACAGTTGCGTGTCATCTGCATATGAGTGATAAAGCAGTTTTTGGCTGCTAATAATCTCAAAAAGAGGACGAAGGTAGATGTTAAATAGCACTGGTGACAGCGGCGATCCTTGAGGGACTCCGCATGTTACTGTGCGTTTTTTCAGACGTAAATGGTCCTAGCTTCACTGTTTGCGATCGGTTTTCCAAAAAAGAGGAGAACCAAGATAAATCGCCTTCTGCGACCCTGGCTACTTCAGTAAGCCGAGTCAGTAACAGATTGTGGTCTACAGTGTCAAAAGCTGCACTTAGGTCCAACAGGACCAGGAGACAAGATTCTCCTTCGTCTGCGGCCTTGAGAACATCGTCCCATACTTTTAGCAATGCTGTTTCCGTCCCATGTCCGGGACGGAAGCCTGATTGCAATGGATCAAGTAGCTTGTGGGTATCTAGATGCTGTTGCAGCTGTTGTACCACTACTTTTTCCATTATCTTAGAGAATACGTTGAGGCTTGTTATGGGACGGCGGTGGAGTGGGTCCTTGGGGTCCAGGGAGGGTTTCTTCAGGATGGGTTGGATTATACCCTCTTTAAACTGTGAGGGCACTATGCCCTCCAGGAAAGACTGGTTGATAAGCTGCGTAATGGGAGGAGCCAGGATGTCGGCGCATTCCTTCAGCAGTTTTGTGGGGATAATGTCATTTGGCGCTGCGCCATTGCGCAGAGTACAAATGACATTTTTAGTGGACTCAACGGAGATGGGTTCTAGGGTAAACTTACCTGATATCGAAGAATTACTATGGGTGCTGTGTGAGAGGCTACAGGGGGGGCTGAGGGGAGAATAGTTTTGCTGAATGCTTTCACGGATTGCCTCGATTTTATCAACAAAATAATCCGATAGCTCATTGCAAAATTCTTGTGTGTCAGAACTGGGGGCCTCAATACATCCTGGTTTCATGGTCTGGGTGACCATCTTGAAGAGTTCGCGGGGGCGGTTTTGGGCGCCGTTGATAGCCTCCGAGAAATAATTCTTCTTGGCTTGGAAAATTCCTTTGTGGTATTTTCTTGTTGTCGCCTTGTAGATGGATAGGTTTAGCTCTGAAGAACATCTTTTCCAGGCAGATTCTGCCCTTCTGCGTTCTTGCTTCAGTAACGACAGCTGGTTGTTAAACCAGCTGCGGTTGTTTTTTCCGAATGCGGGTTCTTCGTTTCGGCGCTACCAAATCGGCTGATTGTAGCATGGCCGAGTTGATGGCTTCCAATGTTTCAACGGCCGTTTGATGCGGCTGAGTTGTTTCTATTTTTTTCCTTAAAGTCGTTCTGAAGAGTTCCGAGTGGAGCTTCTTCTGACATCTAGTCCAGTGTGTTGTCACTGGATTTGATGTTTTTGTTGTGGGGGGGATTGTGGAAATGAATTTAATTGCATGGTGGTCTGTCCATGGCAACTTTTCATTTTCCAAAATTTTTATTTCCAGATATTGTCTGAAAATAAGATCAAGTGTGTGGCCTGAAGCATGTGTGGGCCCACATACTAGTTGCTGTAACCCTAAATCTTCCAGGTGGTCAATACAGGCATCCGCAACGATGTCTTGTGAGGAGTTGGCCCAGAGATTGAAATCCCCTAACAGCAACAGGTGTTTGCTGTTTAGGGTATAAGTGGAGAAGAAATCCGTCCATGATGATAGCAGCTGCGATTTTGGGCCCGGTGGCCTATAGCAGAGCAGAATGTGGATGGTCTCCTTTGAATTTGCTTGCAGTTGCAGAGTAAGGGTTTCCATGAATGGAAGAGGGTTTTGAAGGGCTGGTTTTGTGATTGCAAGATGAATCTTGTGGATCACCGCCAGGCCTCCCCCTCTTTGCCCTATTCTGTTTTCTGTGATAATACGGTAGTTTTCTGGCACCAGTTCTCCTAGAATGGTGTTACAGTCGGCTGTAAGCCAGCTCTCTGTAATAAAGAGGCAGTCTAAATCGTGTTGTAGAATGAAGTCATGGATTTCAAGTCTATGTTTTACTGCCGATCTTGTGTTGATCAAAGCACATAAAATGTGCTTGGGCTGGGGTAAACGGCTAAAATTTTTGATGGTCGATCGTCGATCGATCCTCAAAAGTTGCTCCATTCTTAGGGTCTTTTTGGTGATGGCTGGCAGTATTGCGGCGCAACTCCTCAGATCCCAAATGGTTTCTGCGGAGTACCGCAGATTAGCCATGGTAGCCAATCACCGGGCAAAGTAGTTATTTTTTGGAGACGATGGGGGGAGGATTCAGTGAATCCTCCCAGCTTGATCCAGAGGAAGGCAAAAAAACCCTAGCCGTGCTGTGCCAATTTGCTTTGGTAGGGGAAAAAATTCCTTCCTGATCCCTGAATGGCGATCGGGCGAAGCCCCTGGATCAAGTATTATTAAATTATGAAACAGGGGGGTGAGAGCTGTCACTGCTGCTGGGGTGTGCCAAGATGGCCGCCGACTGAGAGCAGGACCAGGGACCCAGGCTGATGTATAGTCAGCTGGAAGGACTGGGATGGGGGGGGACTGGTTGTTGAGGGGTGGATGAGTCCTGCAGGGGGCTGGGGGCGAACTCCTGGGAGGTTTCTGGTGGCTTGGAGGGGATTCTGTTTGTGAAATTGCGGCGCGGAGTTAGGCCGCAGGTGAAGCCGTGGACTTTCCTGGATCGCGGCCCCGCGTATGAGAGAGGCCTGGCGCGGAGGTCCCGAAAAAACGACCTGGAATGGCAAAAAATTGCCGTGGAGAGGAGGCAAGTAGGTGACTCTGAATGGTGATGGCTGTATGGGGGGCGTATGGACCAGAGTGAAGGAGCGGGGGAGCGGCTGGTTGTTGGGGGCGGCCGAAGCTGGAGGAAGCGGATCGCGGGGGGGTTGTATCTCCGCTGGGGGAGATTAGGCTGCCGGCGTGGCTGTCCTAACAAGGACGGCCACCTACAGGTCCTGGGGAGGTGTAGATCGCCCTGAGTAGCAGGGGCTTACCTGGAGGGTGAGAAGCGGCCAGAGAAGGCGGATGAGAAGGATCCTTGGGACAACTCCTCCTTCAATCCTGAATCGCTTTCCTGAACTATTATTAAGGTCTCTTAGACAACCAGTTCCTGCATGTTTGGATGATTGGCCTGCATACCCTTATTACCATATATATACTATTACTACATATATGCTACGTCTAGATCCATGGTGTACCACCCTCCCTTGATTTAATTTTTTCTTCTGATTTTGACATCCTCCACTTAGACGCTTGTCTTCTTCTATATGAGATGATGATACTTTTCTGTATTATGTTCACCTTTTCATGTTTTTGTAAAAAAATGTCAATAAAAATACAATTACAAAGAAACACAGGGGGGCTCGGTTGAAGAAAAACAGCTTCTTTGGAGCTGGCAGCCATTAGGGATGAGCCGAACACCCCCGCGTTCGGTTCGCACCAGAACCGTCGGCCGTTTGCACGAACATTTAAATTCAAAAACGATCATTTTAAAGAACAATATTCAAGTTATTGTTGGAAAACGTCTTTGAGAACCCGGGTCTTGGGCCAGGGAACATGTATCAATGGAAAAAAGTTTAAAAAACTGACGTTTTTTCAGGAGCAGGACTCCGGAAAAAACGACCGTTTTTAAAACTTTTTTTTCCATTGATACATGTTCCCTCGGACAAGACCCGGGTTCTCAAAGATGTTTTCACAGGCAAACTATAGACACCCAGCAGGTACAATATTTAAAGGAATTTTTATTTTATTTTTTTTATTTTTTTATGCATCATTAAAATCACTGCTCCAGTGATATTGTACCTGCTGGGTGTCTATACCTGTGATAACGTCTTTAATTAGCACAATCACCTGCCTGGCAGTAAATTAGGAAGAACTGATCTAGCTAAGCTATACAGTGTATAAATATATGTACAACTCTAAGGCCGCGCTCACACGATCAAATCTATCTGCTGGAAACGGTCTGACAGACCGTTTCAGCAGACAGATTCGATCGTGTGTACGGGCGGACAGACAGATTTGGCCAGCCGACAGATTTTAAAGCATGCTTTAAAATCTGTCTGCTGGGAACCTGTCCGCCCGACATGTCTGCTGGTTAGTACGCTAACCAGCAGACATATCTGCCCGCACATGCGTCGAATGGATCCGACGCATGCGTACATACGGTCAAATAAATCTGTTCAAATCGGTCTGACAGAACGATTTGATCAGATTTGTCTGCTGGGCTGTTTTGGTTTGATCGCTGTACACATGATCAAACCAAAATCCCCGCCGGCAGACAGTGCGGTGACATGGCGATGATGTTGACACCGCCACGTCACCGCACCAGGAAGTAAAACACTTCCGCGCATGCGTCAAATCCAGTCTGTCAGACCGTTTCCAGCAGATAGATTTGATCGTGTGTACGCAGCCTTAAGGATGTATATATATCCTCTACACACTGTAAATTAAGCTAAACTGACTAGCCTGCCTGCCTGCTCTATCTAGCTATATAAAAAGACTATCTCTCTGTCTCTCTGACTGCTCTCATTAACAACTGCAACACACTACACGAGGCCACCCAGCAGGCAGCCTTATATAGTGTGGGGCGTGTGCTAAAGCCCTGAGCCATAATTGGTCAAAGCCACCCTGGCTTTGGCCAATTATGGCTCTCCGTTTTTTGCGCGCTGTGATTGGCCAAGCATGCAGGGTCATAGTGCATGTTTGGCCAATCATCAGCATGCAATGCCGCAGTGAATTATGGGCCGTTGCGCGTCACTCGAATTTGACGCAAACGACCCGTTTTGTTCAAAATTCGACTAACGTACGAACAGACAATGTTCGAGTCGAACATACGTTCATATCGAACACGGAGCTCATCCCTAGCAGCCATCTTGCTTAAAGAAGAACTACATGTCTCAGAGGGAGCAGCAAAATCGTTGTCAGGGGTGTATGATGCAGGTCAATCCACAATCCTCTGATGACTGGTGACACCCCTGTCAGGGGTTTTCCCTCAATAACTGAAGAAGGGTTCTCCACAGCATAAACTCCAACAGGCAGCTATTTGCAGTGTTCCTTCTCTTTCTGATCCTAAGCCGAGACACCATCTACCACTGACGGTGGGGCAGACATGTTGGAAGGGGCAGCTTGGTGTACTTGGATTTCTCCACCAGTACTGGCTTTGCCGGTCTGTACCTCCTTTGCCCATCCTCAGGGATTTCTGATGGATCATCTGAAAAAACAAACCTGTCTGCCCTTGGGGGTAACTCCATCTGCTAAATAAACGTTAGGGTGCCATGTTCACTCTCAACCCCCTGGCTGGTTGCCACTAGCAATTCCCAGGCCTAACATGAGGTGCAGAGGCAGAAGAAGGCGGGTTGTCTGTTACCTGTGGCTGCTGATCCACAGAACTCGCTGATGTATGTCAAATCTCCTGTTATTGTTAAACTTTTCTGCAAAAGCTCCACTTCTGTCTTTCAACTTTTCCAATAATAAAGATTGTTTCTTTACCTTCTCCTCCTCTGCTGTAACTCTGGCTTCATTGGAGAAAGTGCAGCAGGCCGTGGCCCAACTTAAGCCCAACGTAAGCCAGGGAAGCCGCCTGGTGTTGACGGTCTCCCTGTTGAGTTTTATTCATATAGATCTTCTTGCTCTATGGCTTACTTCTCTTTTCAAACTATTTCTCCAGCAGGGGGTGATGTCAGAGGCAGTGGTGGTGCTGGTGCCCAAACCCGGTAGAAACCCTAAGGAATGCTCCTCTTATAGGCCAATATTACTTCTTGTGGATGCGAAAATCCTGGTGAAGATATTGGCCAATAGGCTATCAGCAGTCCTGGAGGACATAATCCATGTCGACCAGACTGGCTTCATGCCGGGTAAGGGCACAGACATTAACCTCCGCCGCCTCTTTCTGAACCTCTCTGTCACCCATGCCAACAGTGGGAGTAGGGTTTTAGCCTCTCTCGATGCCGAGAAGGCTTTCGATTCCGTGGAGTGGGGGTTCTTATGGGAGGTGTTGGATAGATTCAGATTTGGCCTCCATTTTCTTCACTGGCTTAGAATATTATTTAGCTCCCCCAGGGCTAAAATACGTACTAATGACAGGTTGTCCACCTCCTTTCTCTGGCAAAGGGGTACTAGACAGGGGTGTCCACTTTCCCCCTCCCTGTTCGTCCTGGCCCTGGAGCTGTTGGCGATACTGGTTCGGAAATCTACTCTGGTCAAGGGATTAAGGGTGGGGCTGTTGAAGGAGAAGATTTCCTTGTATGCTGATGACGCCCTGCTTTATTTGCAGGATGCGGGTGGCTCTCTTGTGGCGGCCCTGGACCTGTTTAACGAATTTGGCCACTATTCAGGTGCGCGTATTAACTGAAAAACAAAAAGAAGGGTTGCGCTAAATTGACCACATAATAAATGTGTAAATAAATAAATGCAATAATTAAATAAAGATTGAATATATCAAATATATGTGATAATGATAGTATTCTGGTATACCAGGATTGCTCTCTAACACACCAGGGGCATGATGCCGTGTGTTGGTTGCACATATGGATGAAAACAGTCCCCAAAAAATAAATTCAGGGATGTGAATTAATCCCCATCTGATGACTAAATAATTAAATAAATAAATACTGTATATGAAAATGTCCAAATCCACACAACAGCTCCCAAGATGGGAAGTAGGGAAGATGAAGTTGAAGAGATTCCACCACCGGTTTGAATAGGGGTTGTTAGGATGAGGAGAATCCTGAAGGCACATCGGGAGAGGGGTAAGTATAAACTCTTACCAGATATCAGCTCAAAAACGGCATATCGGTCCACTCACTCCACTCAATCCGGGGATGAAGGACAGCAAACTCCACCGCTTCCAGCAAATCCTCGCCAGGTATGTGCAGGTAACAATCTCCTTACAGGGCACTCAGCTCGGCTCCAGGCTCCAAAACCAATGGGATGACCCAGGAAGAATGAGGGCTCAAATAGTGAAGTACCATCATAAAAGGTTTTATTTAAAACATGTGTAACAAGTAAACATAGCAAGTTGCCGGTTAAAAGCTTAAAAACAAGTTGCGCAAAACAAAATGTGCGCCCGTGCCTCCGGGGTCACATTCAACGTGATGACGTCAGTGCATGGCTCCGCCCTGACATGTTTTGTCATAAATTACATTATGAAAGGGCACGGGCGACGCACTGAACCGTCACCATTTTATCCACGGAGGAGCAAACCAAGCCTCACGCTTGTACAGTACCGACCAATGGGAGCAACCCCATTGTGTCTTAATGGGACAATGCGGGACGTGTGGGGAATAGGGGCGGGGGCGGATGTAAAGGAGGGGAAGTAGACCGACCCAGCACAGATAATAAACCTGTGTCGATTGTCAATCACCTCTCCCTTATTAACCCTCCGCAGCCGGGGGAATGATCTCCATCCATTCTTCCATCCCACCATGCTCACACATTGGAACTCATCGTATATTAAACTGTCTATTACAATATATGCACACAATACAGTAACACATATAAACAGTTTCTCTTATCAACTCCACATCTCATTAGGGGTGATAATAGGGAACATAAAATAGCTAAATAAATTACACCATATAATCCATGAGTATAATAGCAAATTAAACTAACATTCAGTAGAGCCATCTAGTGGATAAAGAATGGAAAAACAGGAATGATATTCCATCATATAAGTAAGCTTCCACCTAGGTACTCTGCATATCATAGATCTCAAATAAATCCATAACAATACAAATTAAGATATACCTGAGCACTTAAAAGGATAAATAAAGGGCAAGTACTATATAAATAGTCCCGAACAGGGACAATCGATCTCAGATCAGGGACACTCAATATCAAAGGAGTATTCCTAAAGGAAATAGATGTATAATCAATTTTTGTACTAGTGGATAACCACCAGTCTGGACCTAAGCTAGTACCACGTCTACAGTACTTTCACAGGCCCCAAAGTACAGATAAGTGGATGCAAAAAGAAGGAGGGGTCAAAAATTCTCAGGAATTATCCAGAAAAGCATTAACCTTAATCTCTACGTTCAGGCCTAAAGGCTTGAGACACCTGACCCGATAGATCCAACTTATCTCAAGTTTAGAGGTGGCTCTTCTTTTTGATCCCCCTTTCCAGTGGGGTTTTAAAATGTCAATAGCCACGAAAGAGGTACCACTAGGATCTCTATCGTGTACCTCTCTGTAATGCCGAGACACAGAATGATTTTTGTAGCCTCTCCTAATATTCCTAACAACCCCTATTCAAACCGGTGGTGGAATCTCTTCATCTTCATCTTCCCTACTTCCCATCTTGGGAGCGGTTGTGTGGATTTGGACTTTCATGTATTTATTTATTTAATTATTTAGTCATCAGATGGGGATTAATCCACATCCCTGAATTTATTCTTTGGGGGCTGCTTTCATCTATATGTGCAACCAACACACGGCATCATGCCCCTGGTGTGTTAGTATTCTGGTATACCAGGATTGCTCTCTATCATTATCGCATATATTTGATATATTCAATATTTATTTAATTATTGCATTTATTTATTGGTCAATTTAGCGCAACCCTTCTTTTTGTTTTTTGGTTTGTTTCACATGTATATCACGCATATGTATGTGTTGCAGCTTTAGTTATTGAGTTAACACATATTTTCATTATTTTTACCTTATCAATTTAACTATTTAATTATTCACTTCCCTTAGCGCAATATTTACCTTTTGTTTGCTTATTCCTGTCTTTGATATACTATTTGCAGCTTTGGGATTATTTTTGACTGTCACTGGTATTATTGTATATTCACCCTGGATGTATTTGAATATAGATCCTCACGTACCATTGTTAAGGATGGGGTCTTTGAGGTCAATAGTGAACCAGATAGTGATCTAGGGGGTCTATTTATGAGGTTGAAAAACCTCATGGTTGCGGAATTACACACTCAGTGGTATATTGCATTCCTAGATCAATATGTAGATGACTCGATGGTCCCCAGGAGGGGGAGTCCGAGCTAGCAGAATGGTTTCAATATTTTAATGAAGCTGGGGTTACATTTTTACAGTTTTTGGCTCAACACAAGAAGTGTAAATTAACATGTTTGGATATTGAAATCGAACTTATAAAAGAAAGACTTTCGCCTTTAAATAGCAGTGAAGAATACAAGGAGCGATCCTTGAGTCTGAAAAAACAGCTTGAAAAGGAGGAAGTTGAACCGAAAAACAAGAAAAATAAAAAGTTCAATAGAGATGTGGGTGATTACAAAACTGGAATGGTGTTTGAATGGCAAAGTAAAATTCAAGAGAATGAGGGGAGCTCTGGGGAGATGGATACTGCACCCCCTCACAGTCAAGATTTGGTGAATTTAGGTGACTCCTGTCAACCCCCTAACATGCCTAATAGACCTATTCTTCGCCCCAGGAGTGTATCATATAAATCCCCTGTGAGAGAACCACGACCCCAATCCTCCTATTCTCAAAAACCTCCTTCCAAGGACTCACAGCCTAGAGGTCCCCCTCCTAAATCTCCGGGTTGGAGGACCAAAACCAAAAATCGTTACCCGGATGCTCCCCATCAGGACAAAGATTTTGGTAGGCCACCATGGAGACCATTCGGAATGGAATATTGCAATGATTATCCCATCCCAGGTTAGTAATCGTTTTCAGCCCTTGCAGGATTACCGTCCCTATAGGGAACCGTACCAGCAAGGTTTGGAGCAATATCAACAATCAGATACCCCCAGTAGATGGAATGGGAATGTCAAACCCCCCATGTACTATCCTCCACCCATGCCTCCATTCTATCCACCTAGAATGGATAAATCTTTTGATTATCCGTACCAACATGAACATTGGAGAAATATGGACTATAATCAACAGTGGGATTTTCCCAGGTCCAATCAAAACCAACAATAAATCCAATAATTAAATAAATCAAAGATCAAAAAGAAAGAGAGAAAGAGAGTATAGCAGGGCAGGGGATCTTCAACCTCAGTACTATCACACTGACTCCAGAGGAAGTTTCCATTTTAGATAAAGGGTTGAAGTTTGCCCCTCCCCAGCCACTCAACAAATTTCAGGTACATATGGACATACATAAGTACACAAGAAAATTGAGCATTTAAATATTTTTTCTGTCTAAACCCGTCAAGCAATCCAGAATTGTTGATTTAGCTATTCAACACTCAAATCTCTCTAATGCCTCACTTTTCAACCCCCCGGGGGCCTTGCCCCAACGTTAAGGTATTTAGGGATGTCCTTCTAATAGACCTGGTAAAAATTAACATCAAGAAGCCCAGACTTGATAAATCCCTACAATTAGGGTTGGATCAACTATGTGAGGAAAAAAGTAGATGTAGATGTGCCCGGCCGTTTCATATACGCGATTTGCGTAAGGCTTACGTCCGGCGTAAAGTTACCCCTCATATAGCAGGCGCAGGTAATGCAAAGGTATGGGCCAGGGAACGACGCCATTGAATTTTACGTCGCGTATGCCGTTTACGTAGTACTACGTGAATAGGGCTGTGTGTAGGTTACGTTCATGTCGTAGGCATTGAGCCGACGTATCTTAGGGAGTATATGCAGCGTGATTCTGAGCATGCGCTCACATGCGCTGTTCAATCAGCCATTAATTTGCATGGGGTCACGCTTAATTTAAATAGATGACGCCCACCTCCTTCATACTTTGAATTAGGCGGGCTTACGCCGGCCAATTTACACTACGCCACCGCAACTTACGGAGCAAGTGCTTTGTGAATACTGTACTTGCCTCTCTAGGTTACGTCGGAGTAGCGTATATGAGATGCGCTACGCCGATCTAAAGATACGCCGATGTATCTGAATCCGGCCCTGTGATTCTGCATTTAGGTCTGGTGGTGACCTTAAACTCAGATCATCAAGGGGAAGTCTTATTGCAAGTATAAGGAGTAGGGATGAGCCGAACACCCCCCGGATCAGTTTGTGGCAGAAAATGCGAACGGACCGAAAGTTTGCACACTGTTAAAGTCTATGGGACCCGAACGTCAAAAATCAAAAGTGCAGATTTTAAAGGCTAATATGTAAGTTATTGTCCTAAAAAGTGTTTGGGGACCGGGTCCTGCCCCAGGAGACATGTATCAATGCAATTTTTTTTTTTTTTTCGGGAGCAGCGATTTTAATAATGCTTAAAGTGAAAATATAAAAGTGAAATATTCCTTTAAATATCATACCTGGGGGGTGTATATAGTAAACTAAGTGCAGTATGTCTGATAATATGGAATTTATTATTTCATTAAAACAGCCAAATGCGCTCATAAAAAGGGGAAGTGTAGACACACGAGTCGGGCTGTATCTGCTTGTCTTCCTGGACTCATGTGACTAACCTGAGTTGTAAGCCCCATCTCGTTCTACAGAGCATATATAAGTATGCCAGTCTCCTCCTCCCATTAGATCTGATGAAAATGCGGAAGCATTGAAACGCGTCATCACTACGAGCCCCTGTCTGACGTCACTTCCTGTCGCGAAGAGCCGTGTGCGCTCCAGGTCGAAAGCATGCTGGGGATTCTTCCTTCTGGAACGCCATTTTGGCGTTTTGGGTCCAAAAGTGAGGCCTGATCCCCTATATGGCCCCCTTTGGTAGTAGGTTTTCTACCTTTCCCCAGCTCGTCCCCGCCCCCACCATTTGTTTCAATTTTCTAATATTTTTCCCTTCTATATATCTTTCTTAGACCTCAATTTAGGCATCATCAACCCTATGCCCACCTGGGAGATCTTTGGAGCATAAATCAGTTAACAAGATACTTTACTATACTAACAGGATCCATCCCACTCATTTAGACAACCCAGGTAAATATTTTTTACCCTTCTCCCCGTCCTTTTTTTCTCCCCCCACATCATCACCGCATTCCCATTAGCTCACACTGTTTCTCATAACTTATACCCACTATAGTTTTCCACACACTGCTTCACACATACAAACATAGGCCCAGATTCACAGACAGCAGGCGCACATTACGCCCCCGTAGCGTATCCCCTGTACGCTACACCAACGCAGGGCTGAGAGGCAAGCATGGAATTCATAAAGCCAGTGCTCCCAATGTTGCACCAGCATGGCGTGGGTTTCAAAGGCGCAGGGCGGCGCAGGTGGAAGTAAGCGTGATCCATGCAAATGAGGCGTGACCCCATGCAAATGATGGGCCGAGCGCCAGACAAGTATGTATAACGAACTGCGCATGCGCCGTGACGTGAATGCATCTCCCTGCGCATTATCACAACCACGTTGGAACAACTGCCTAAGATACGCCGGATCACTGTGTACGCCGTTAACATAACCTACGCCCAGCCAGACACAAGTCCAACGTAAAATACGCCGGCTTGTGTTCCCTGGTGCAGACCTGAGCATTTCTGTTGCTGAATTACACCTCCTTTATGGGGAATAACTTTACGCCGGTCGTACAACTTACGCGCACAGCGCATAGCCTGTGTCGGTCACACGTACGTTTGTGAATCGCAGTATTTACCTCATTTGCATGTTTGAATGGCTAATCAATGGGAGCGGCACCATGCACCCAGCCTAAATGTACGTCCACCCTATGCTGGCATAAGCAAGTTACGTCGGCGGGGTGTAGCCTGGTTTTAGGCGCATCTCTGTTTGTGGGTCTGGCGCACAGATACGACGGCGCACATTTGCATTTACGTCGGCGTAACTTGTTATACGTCGGCGTAAGTGCTCTGTGAATCGGGGCCATACTATATATATATATTTTTTTTCATGCACATTTATTATCTCTCTTTTTTTATTATTATTTTCATGTATTCAGTTTTTTCGCCTTACCACACTCCCACGACATCTCACATTTCTTCATCGTTTCCTTTTTACTATTCATTTTATAAATATCCTTTTTTTTATGTATTTTCCATTTTTCAGTTTTTCTTCACCAACTCCTCACAGCTTTTTACCTTATCACTGCACATTCAATACCAACACTCAGAACATGTTTTCTCCATTTATACCTTGTTATATCTTTTGCTACACTAAGGCGGCGTACACACGACCGAGGTTCTCGCTGGAAACCAGCGAGAACCTCGCTGGAAGCTGCATTCCAGCGAGGACCTCGGCCGTGTGTACTTTCTCGGCGAGCATCCCGTCGGGAAGCCCGTCGAACAGAAATAGAGAGCACGCTCTCTATTTGCTCGACGGCCCGCCTGGATGAATGGCTGGTTGCCATTCCCGACGGGCGGGTCGCCGATTTCGACGGCCGGCAGAGAACCTCCACGGGCGGAACGATGTGTTCTGCCCGTCGAGGTTCTCTGCTGTGTGTACACGGCCTGACACTCTCTCACACACACTCACCAGCACATTTTATTGAACCTTAATTCCTATTCACCCCCTATCTTCCAGATCTCTCACTACACATACACAATTCTTCATCTCACACACTTTGCTTCTTTGCACGCCCATCCTTTTCTCTTCCTTTCCTTCCCCCTCTTCCCTCCCTTCTCTTCCTTTACCTGTTGACTATTTAGTATTTTAAAGGTTGTAATCCTTCTTTCATTCATATACTTTTCCAGGTTTTGGTGGTCTGCCCTTGCTGGGTCCGTGCTTCCTCCCTTTTGTCATCTGGTTCTGCTTGGCTCCCCTTGGTCACCCCCCCCCCCATTGCCTTTCACCCCTTCCCCACGCCTTGTTTGAGGTCTTGAAGTGCGACCTATCGTAGACGTAGAGGACGCCCACCCATTTGCAGCCTGGTCTTTTCCATCGACCCTCCCATTCCGCATGGTTTTCTGGGGTTGCGTTTTCTCAGTGATGGGGTCTGCGTGGACATTATTCTTTGGTAAATATACTCACCTACACCAATATGGCGAACAATGATTATATATATTCTACTGTATAATATTTATATGTTTGTTTTTTGTTTTAACAAATATTATCTTTATCAGGGGTGCCCAACCTTTTAAAGAGCAAGGGCAACTTAGGCAACTTGGTAACCAGTTGCGGGCCACAATGAGCAGCCCACTCGTCTCTATAGAGCCTGCTCTACTCTCAGCACACCAAACTCGCAGGTAATAACAGAAGTCCATGGCTCAGTGCAGGTAAACCACAGGTCCACTTCTCTACACCTGTGGATTAGTTTAAAAGCAGCCCAGTAACCACTGCAGAACAGATATGCCCATATATACACTGTGATTTTAGTAATAAACCTACCTTACCAGGACAGGAGGTCACGGGCCACATCAGCGTGCTCCACGGGCCACCTGTGGCTCCCAGGCCACTGGTTGGGCACCCCTGATCTATATGTATCTTTTTCCAGAGTTCATGTTTTCAATCTTTTGCCCCTGAAGAGACCTTCATTATCAAAGGTCGAAACGCATCAGGTTTCTACTGTAGCTCAAGTTTACCTACTTTATTGTTACATGAACTCATATAGTTGTATCTATTCATATGCATATATTTTTAAATTGTATTATGGAACTCATGTTTTCATCCCACCAGAACACCTTTTTTCACTATGTACCTTTTTTAAATAAATTGTTTCTTCAACTTTTGAACTTATTATCATTGTTTGCTGCAATTCAAAGCCCCTTGGGGTGCCTTTTTCTTCTACTAATATACAGATACTCCAGTCTCTGCTGTGGAATTCTGCAGCTCCTCCAGGGTTACCTTAGGACTCTGTGCTGCCCCTCTGATTAATTCCCTCCTTGCCTGGCCCGTGAGTTTTGGAGTGTGGCCGTCTCTTGGCAGGTTTGCTGTTGTGTCATGTTCTTTCTATTTGGTTATGATAAATTTGATGGTGCTCCTAGGGATCATCAAAGATTTGGATATTTTTTTATAACCTATCCCTGACTTGTACTTCTCAACAACATTGTCCTTTACTTGTTTGAAGAGTTCCTTGCTCTTCATCTTAGTGTTTGGTTAGTGGTGCCTCTTGCTTAGATGTTGCAGCCTCTGGGGCCTTTCAAAAAGGTGTGTATATGTAATGACAGATCACGTGACCCTTATATTGCACACAGGTGGACATCATTTCACTAATTATGTGATGTCTGAAGGTAATTGGTTGCACCAGAGCTTTTTATGGGCTTCATAACAAAGGGGGTGAATACATACGCACATGCCAATTATCAGCTGGAACACTGTAGTGTGCTGGAGAGTCTACTGATGCTGGCTAATGAGGGAACCATTATTGCAAAGGCTCTATTGTTGCTGGGGAAGTCTGTTGTTGCTTGTGGGGAGATATATTGTTGCTGGAGGGGTTTTATGTGGCTAGGGGGTCAATTGTTGCTGTTAGGGATCTACTGTTGAGGGCAGGTTTATTGTTGCTGACTACTGGAGGGTCTATTGATGCTGGCTGCTGGAAGATCTATGGAATTGTTTCTGGTAGGAATCTATTGTTACTGAAGGAAATATTTTGTATAGAGATGGGATCTATTGCATTGCCTTTCTTGGTATCATTAACAAAGTCCATGCAAATTACTTAGCACCACAAATTGATAATTGGCTCTGTATTCTCTAAAAGGGGTGGAAATGGGAGGTGGGTAGGGGATGAATCAAGGGACGGTGCTCAGAGGTGAGTGGGGGCAGACACAAGGGGTGACTCGAAAGGGGGGAGTACCTGCACTTATTCTTTGTATTCTATGAGAAAAAAAATAAACTGATAACATGTGCACCTTAACCTGAATTATTGGGATTAAAAACACTGCTCTTTAGAGTTCCTATGAAACTATCACTGTTTAAATGTCTAACAATGAATCTTAGCACATTTATGTGTTATGCTGGTATGTGATCTGACAGAAATATGACCTGCTCAGTATATATTATTTTTGTAATGTTATGCTTTGACCAATATACCGGTACTACTATTATTTTTGGTAGACTGGCTGTAATCAAACATCTCATGAACAATAGCAGCTGTGCAGCCTAAGGTTATGACTCAAGTTGAGTTCTCACATTTTTCTTCCCTGTGTATAAGCCATAGTAGTGACAAATCCCTTTTCTCTTGTACAATACATGATTTAATACCACACATAGTAAAACTAATTAAAGGACCACTAGACACATGGAGAAAATTGCTTAGAGGTTGCTAGCTATTTTTAATACTCTAACCAGGCTCCTTTGGGACACCATAAAGAAGAGGGAATACTTATGTCTTCCTAAATCCTCTCCATTGACAATTTTACACCATTACTAGAATTCAGACTGCAGAATAAATATCTTCCTTGATGCACTTTGCATCATGGTGTTTTTATGGGGGTAAGATATTTTTATATGGCATAGAGTGGAAACGTTGTCACTAATGAGTTCCAACAAATGTCCCTCATATTTAAATTCAGCACACTTCTAATAAAATGCTTAGTTAAACATGACAAAAAATTACTTTTCAAAGGGCTTTCCTGATTAAATTTGTATGTGTTTTAATAAATGTATGTTGTAGAACAGATTTATGGTGACATTGGGCACACAAGAAGTTGGTAATAAAACTATACATTATTTTCTTTCAAGCAGAAGTGTAAGAACAGCACCAGCAAGGGTAATGTTTTTTTTTTTTTTCTCTAAAGGGCTACAGTATGTAAATAAAAACATGCTTGGCGACAATAAAGGCAGTGTTAAACAAATCTGTTAGGCCGCGTACACACGAGGGGATATGTCCGCTGAAAACGGTCCGATGGACCGTTTCAGCAGACATCTCCGCTCGTGTGTATGGGCTAGCGGACAGATTTCTCCACCCGACAGATTTCAAAGCATGCTTTGAAATCTATCCGGTGGGAATCTGTCCGCCCGACATGTCTGCTGGTTAGTACACTTACCAGCAGACATGTCGGCTCCCACCACCGCCGCGCCGCTGCCGAATGGATTCGGCGCATGCGCGGAAGTGTTTTACTTCCTGGTGCGGTGACGTGGCGGTGACGCGGCGGCGTCAACGTCACCGCCGCGTCACCACTACGTCACCGCGCCGTCCGGCGGCGGGGAATTTGATCCGATGGTGTGTACACGCCATCGGATCAAACTCCCGATCGGACATATCCGATGGAAATGGTCCGCGGACCGTTTTCATCGGATATATCCGATCGTGTGTATGGGGCCTTAGGCCCCTTTGACACTGTCGGAATTGCAGCGGTAATTAGCCACTAGCGCTGCGGTTTTAACTCCCGCTAGCGGTCGAAAAAAGGTAATACCGCACGCAATGAGCCTCTGCAGAGGTGCATTGCCAGCGGTATAGCCGCGGTTACACATTGCTTTTAAAGGGGAAGGAGCGGTGGAGGAGCGGTAAGCACACCGCTCCTCTAACCGCTCCAAAGATGCTGCTAGCAGGACTTTTGGAACGGTCCTCCTAGTGCACCGTTCCAGTGTGAAAGCCCTCTGGAGAAACAGCAGCCGCTATTTTTAGCGCAATAGTGCCTGCAAACCGCCCCAGTGTGAAAGGGGTCTTAAAGTGTATGTAAACCCACGCTTATCCTTTCTAAACTGATCTATAAAGGTTATACATGCCTTCTGCATGTATCCTTACCTGTCAAATGTCTCCCCTATTATAAGAACTGAAAAACTGCAGATTCTGTGGGTGGGTCTGTTGTCTGGAGCTCGGTGGGTCAGTAGACTCCCCACCCACCTCTACACTCCCCTTGTCAACATGCATTTTCTCTTGTGTATTGCTTACACTAAATTCTGCTATGATCACTAACATCCAGTCAAAATCCAGAAAAGTAACCACATGACTTCATAAAAGGAGTGGGGTTGGGAATTAAAAAATAATGCCTGTCTCCAGGGCATGAGATATGTAAATAAACTGTCACTCACAACAAGGGGGCGGAACGGACTAAAGTTTTTCTCTGTAAGTCCGTTTTATTTCACTGATCAATAAGAGGATTGCTCAGAGCTGGATTAACTCTGTGTGGCAAGACTGGGCACAGATGATAGGAAATCTTATACTGTACATTGTGACATAAAAAAATAAATAATAAAACATTGGGTTTACATCCACTTTAGGGAAAGTAGCATCAACATCAGGAGAGAGGAAAACGTGGCTTATATCTGTCACTATCATTACAATGTGTATAATTTTATATATTTGGGGTTCACAACATTTTTAGCTGCATTAAATCTTATTATTTTTTTTCATTTCAATTGTCTTTATGGAGGTTTTACAAAAGAAATGGTGCATTAATAAGTAGGATACAATGCAGTTGTTCTGCCTGTAGTTGAAATGACATCCAAACAGTCTGTCTACATAATTGCTCCAGGTGGTTAAATATTCTTTTATATAGGAAACCTAAAGCCAAACTCCAAGCTCCAGACTTGCCCTTTACCTTTGATCCTCCATCGGTTGTGTTTTTTTTGCCTCCTGGAGAAGAAGTGTGTATATTGCTGTTTTTGTTTTTTTGAACACTGTTGGTTAAAAAACAAACAAAAAAATGTTTGATAAAAACTTTTTTTTTCATTTTGTTTTTTACAGTGAGCGGCTAAATTTGTGGCTTCTGAGTATCATTCACATTATTTAATATCGATGATACTTTTCACTCTGTAATCAAGTTTGTGTGCAATTCTTGTCATTGCTCCCTTCACAGCACAGCAGCTGCATAGATGATGTAATACTGCTGAATTTAAAAAAAAACAGACCACTAGGGAAGTGTGATATCCCAGATAATATAATAAACCCAAAGGACCCTTACAACAGAAGTGAGAGGAAAAATACCCCAATGTCAGTGATCAATGTAACTTAAAATGTGTTTATGATAAACGTAGCAAGACAATGCAAACCATCTCACTGGCATTCTCCAATTCCGCCAACAAAAGAGGAGTGGTTTTGCAGACTCAATAAAATAGAAAAAAATCGAAGAACTCATTAGCATCTCCCATGAAGAGCTACCAAAATTCACCTATGCATGGTACAGTTGGCAACACTACAAAACAACAAAGACATACCTGCCGAATGTAGGATGAATACACTCAAACACTCTTGACCTACCGAAACAATACCTACCAGCATAATACATGTTATATTCTCCTCTGGTCTCTTACATAATTATTTGTAAAAGAAAGGGACTTCTTTATCTACTTCTTATGTGACCCTACCCCCACAAAAGTTTCTAAAGTGCTTTATGGATTTGGTTCGGAAGAGAGAGGAGCCTGGAACTCCCCTCCCCTATCGCCCTCCCACCCCTTCCCCACCGCCCTTCCACCCCTTCCCCCACCTTCTCTTCCCCCTCTTTTATAGAAAAGATCTTACCAAAATTCTTCTTCACTTATAATACTATCTGTTAAGACTCCTTATACTGTACATGATAAAGTATATCCTTGTAATACGGTTTAGTCTCCATAGGCTATTGTTATGATTTCAAAAAGTTTATACAGTATGTTCTAATGCAACACTAGCTTTACTATGATGTTAGACTGTGATCATCTGTAAAATTATATTTTTGTATGCTTCTTTTACTTAAATAAAATGTATGGAAAAAAAAAATGTGTGAGGTAGAATATTTAGCAAAAAAGTGTTTCCTGCCCTGGTCAAAAAAATTTGTCTCCTGCCCTGGCCAAAAAATGTGTCTCCTGCCCCGGCCAAAAAAATGTGTCTCCTGCCCTGGCCATAACTACTCAAGACAAGTCAGCCACTGAAAATGACCAAATGCTTGAAATTGAAGGTTTCCAGTGATAATCATTTGAAAAAGTAAACAATAACAGCAAAAGTATTCAGAGAGGTGAGCATTACATACATATACAGAAAGAGTATGAAATATTGAAACAGAATATATGAGACTAATGCTTCTACTGCTAAACACTACTGTAACCGAATGCCAAATACTACTTTCAGCCTTAGAAAGTGTACCTATAATTAACCCCTTAAGGACCGCCGCATGTACATATATGTCGGCAGAATGGCACGTACAGGCACATTGGCGTACCTGTATGTCCCTCCCTAGACGTGGGATGGGGGTCCGATCGTACCCCCCCGGTACTTGCGGCAGTCCCCGTGGCTGTGCGAGCGATCCGGGATGAGGGGGCGGCTGTTTTTGTTCGCCCCCTTCAGATCGCTCCCAGCCAATGCGCGCACTCCTCCGCCCTCTTCCTGTGTAAACACAGGAAGGGGGAAGTGATGTAATCTCTCCTCTCGGCGGTATTTTCAACCGCCGCTGAGGAGAGAAGACATCACAAGTGAGTCTGCACAACACTACACTAACACCAGGACATGTAGGCACATTAACCCCCCCAGTGTCACTGAATGCAGTGATCATATATTTACTGATCACTGCATTTAGTGTCAGTGTGACAGGCAGTTATTGTTAGGTCCAGGGTAGCCCCCGTACCCCCCCTAATAAAGGTTTAACCCCTTGATCAGCGCCCTAGTTAACCCTTTCACCCCCTATTGCCAGTGTCACTAAGCGATCATTTTTCTGATCGCTGTATTAGTGTCACTGTTGCCGCTAGGTAGCTAGTTTTTTTTTTATTGCGATTATTTTTTTTACTAAAGACATGTGGCTGAATACATTTTGGCCTAAATGTTTGACTAAAATTTAGTTTATTCGATTTTTCTTATAACAAAAAGTAAAAAATATTGTTTTTTTTTTTCAAAAATGTCGCTCTATTTTTGTATATAGCGCACAAAATAAAAATCGCAGAGGCGATCAAATACCATCAAAAGAAAGCTCTATTTGTGGGAAGAAAAGGACGCAAATTTTGTTTGGGAGCCACGTCGCACGACCACGCAATTGTCTGTTAAAGTGACGCAGTGCCGAATTGTAAAAACGCCTCTGGGCATTTAGCAGCATATTGGTCCGGTCCTTAAGTGGTTAAGATTGTCTTTGACTGCTTTGTTTGCTGAATAATTAATACAGGTTGTTTCCCACCAAGGTATGTTCTTAAATCCGAAGTACAGCCTTCCTTACATCCTTCATAAAAAGTTTTACAAACATCGAGATGCACCAGTGAGATATTTTATTTATTTTTTATTAGTATTTTTTGTGTCCTTTATTTAAAGAACATCATAGCTGTGTAGTAAAATAGTATGCACCAAAGCATCACATTTGTATCCCCCCTATCAGATCCATAATGTTTATACCAGTGGCAGCTGGTACTCAACATTTTTTGGGGGGGCGCAAACGAAAAAAAAAAAAAAAAAAAAACATTGCAGCCTCACTGTGCCCATCAAACGCAGCTACTGTGCCCATCAAATGCAGCCACTGTGCCCATAAAAGGCAGTCACTGTGCCCATTAAAGGCAGCCACTGTGCCGATCAAAGGCAGCCACTGTGCCATCAATTGTCGTCCCTATGCCATGCCATCAATTGTCGCCACTGTGCCATCAATTGTCACCACTGTGCCATGCCATTGATTGTCGCCACTGTGCCATCAATTGTCACCACTGTGCCATCAATTGTCGCAACTGTGCCATCAATTGTCGCCACTGTGCCCAACAATTATCACCACCGTGCCATGCCAAACGCAGCCACTGTGCCATCAAACGCAGCCACTGTGCCATAAATTGTTGCCACTGTGCCATCAATTGTCACCACTGTGCTCATCAGTTGTCACCACTGTGCCCATCAATTGCAGCCACTGTGCACATCAATTGTCGCCACTATTTTTTAAAAAGGGTTCACTCTAGGGGCAATCAGGGGTTAAAACCTTTATTAGAAAATGTATGGGGGTACCTAATGCTATAAAAACCTAGCGGTCGAACCTCAAAAAAGAACTAGCTACCTAGCGGCACTAGCGACACTAATACAGCGATCAGAAAAACGATCACTTAGTGACGCTGACAATAGGGGGTAAAAGGGTTAACTCTAGGGGCAATCAGGGGTTAAAACCTTTATTAGAAAATGTATGGGGGTACCTAATAAAGGTTTTAACCCCTGATTGCCCCTAGAGTTAACCCTTTCACCCCCTATTGCCAGCATCACTAAGCGATCGTTTTTCTGATCGTTGTATTAGTGTCGCTGGTGCCGCTAGGTAGCTAGTTATTTTTTGAGGTTTGCCGCCATGTTTTTATATCGTTAGGTACCCCCATAAATTTTCTAACGCTATAAAAACATGGCCGCGAACCTAAAAAAATAACTAGCTACCTAGCAGCAACAGCGACACTAATGCAGCGACCAGAAAAACGATTGCTTAGTGACGCTGGCAATAGGGCGTGAAAGGGTTAACTAGGGCGGTGATCAAGGGGTTAAACCTTTATTAAGGGGGGGTACGGGGCTACCCTGGACCCAACACTAACTGCCTGTCACATTAACTGTCACACTGACACTAAATGCAGTGATCAGTAAATATATGATCACTGCTATCAGTGACATTGTGACAGGGGGCTGGGGGGGGGGGGTGATCGGAAGGGGTTAAGTGTGCTTATGTGTGTGGTGTCAGTGTAGTGTTGGTGCGACTTACTGTGATGTCTTCTCTCCTCTCGGCGGATTGAAAATACCGCCGAGAGGAGGGGCGACATCACTTCCTCTGCCTGCGTTTACATTATACAGGCAGAGGAAGTGACACGGCGGAGGCTCAGGGGATTGGCTGGGAGCGATCACGAGGGGGCAGACAAAAACAAACAGCCGTCACCTCATCCTGGATCGCTCCTGGAGGTAAGACGCTCGCCGCACGCAGCGGAGGGGGTCCAGATCGGACCCCTGACCCGCAAGAAGGCAGGGACGTACATGTACGCCCATCTGCCTGTACGTGCCATTCTGTGGACGTACATAGCCGTGCGTCGGGCGTTAAGCGGTTAAAGCATTTTTTTTTCTAGTTTAGGCCGATATGTATTCTTCTACATATTTTTGGTAATAAAAATCACAATAAGCATATATTGATTGGTTTGATTTATGGCATTTTTATTATTATTTTACTGGTAATGGCCGCGATCTGCGATTTTTGTTGGGATTGTGACATTATGGCGGACCTATCGGACACTTTTTTGTGACCATTGACATTTATACAGCGATCAGTGCTATTAAAATGCACTGATTTCTGTAAAAATTTCACTGGCAGGGGTAAACTCTAGGGGGCGATCAAGGGGTTAACTCTGTTTGCTAGTGTGTGTTCCAATTGTAGGGGGAGGGGACTCACTATAGGAGATGACAGATCAGGATTCCCAGCTAGTAGGAACTCACGGTCTGCATCTCCTCTCCTCACAGAACAGGGATGCGTGTGTTTACATGCACACGTCCCTGTTCTTCCTCTCGTGCATGCGATTCGTGAGTGGCTGGCTGGCGGTGCAGTGGGCATGCATGCACCTGCTATGCCGCTTAAAGGAGCCAATGTACAGTTTTACCGGCTCATAGGATTGTGCTGACCTGCTGCAGTATGACGCCGGCAGGTCAGCAAATGGTTAAACCCCTGCAGATGAAGCAGCTGATAAATAATGAAAAAGTCACTCCACATTCACCATGTACACAGACAAACAAACAGCTGGGGTCCAGGCATATAACCCACCCAGAATAATGCTGGATGCAGTGCAGTGCTTTTTTTTTCTGTGTCAAAAAAGCATGGAAAGTAGGTTATATGGGTTCCAATGTCATAGTTCACACCATCACAGCGCTTTTCAGTACCTGAAACAAAAGTACAAAATGCTGCCTTTTTCAGCACAGAACTGTACTGAAATTCAGTAAAATGCAAAAAAAAAAAAAAAAAACACGCATGCAGAAACACATCCAGAACAGAGCTGGAGGACATTTATGTGGTGTAAATTTGGCATGACTGGATGACAGCAGAATTTGGTAAGATGAGCAGCAAAAAAGATTACCGTACATATTAGTTAATCTCTTTGCAGGGAGGACAATTTCTCACTTTTCTTGAATAGTGACAATGTAACAAAGTGCATGTAGTCTAAAGCACTACAGTTCGTTTTCATCGGTCCAAACCGATCGTGTGTAGGCCCCATCGGTTAGTTATCCTTCGGTCCAAAAACAGATGGCCTGCTTTGAAATCGAACCGATGGACGGCAAACCGATCAAAACTGATCGTTAGTACGCACGAGCATCGGTTAAAAATCCATGCATGCTCAGAATCAAGTCGACGCATGCTTGGAAGCATTCAACTTCGTTTTTTTCATCACGTCGTTGTGTTTTACATCACCGCGTTCTGACACGATCGGTTCATGAACCGATGGTGTGTAGGCACATCAGTCCATCAGTCAGCTTCATCGGTGAACTGATGAAAACGGTCCGTCAGACCGTTCTCATCAGATGGACCGATCGTTTGTACAGGGTTTAACAATAAATTTGAAACAGTCCTGTGACCCATCACAGCACACATTTTGTTTTTAAAATGAAATAAAACATGGTTTAATCTTTAAGAATAAAACTGCACAGACAATCCAAACAGTTCACCACCTTCTATTTGGAAAGCATATGTTCCTTAATGTATGCGACAGACCCACGCATTATTTGAAAGCTGTGCAAATAATTTGTTTTGTCTTTTCCATGACTGCAAATGAGGGTAATGGTATCTTTTGTAAGTTCTCTGATCTCTGGTTTACTGTTCAAATCCTATTTTTTATCCCTTGTGTATAACAAGATTTTATTAAATCCTTTTCTTTTTTTATATTGTAACTGTGCTTGGTATGCTTTAGCTGACATTGTTGATTTATAGTGTTCATTTCTTAATTAATAATGATTAATACATTATAAATTATGTTAAATGTGTTTATATAAAATGTGTTATAAATAAACACATTTAAAATAATTTATAATGTATTCATAATTATTAATTAAGAAATGGACACTATAAATCAACAATGTCAGATAAGGCATACCAAGCACAGTTACAATAAATAAAACAAGGTTTCATTCAAATCTTGTTATACACAAGCGAAAAAAATTAGTCAACACACAAGTGCACTTCAATGTAACCAAAATCAGAAAGTTTGCCTAAGTTATCTTTAGTGTATTTTAGTTTTGGATAGAGGGGTTAGAACCCTTTGTATTACTATATATGTTCACTTTGGGAGCTTTACCCCTCTATTAAATTAGGGTTAAAAGTGAGAGAAAATTAAACATTTTCTTTCAAATCGTTTTATTGAATTTTATGCAATACAAAAAGTGTGGGAGGAACATAACAGAACCAGAGTACAGAAGAACACATGTGGTATAGTAGGCCAATTTAACCTTCTATAATGGAAAGTACAGGGTGAAATTCTGACAATAAGCCATTTTTTAACACTCTATCCTTAAAGAGTTTGTAAAGGATTTTTTTTTTATCTTAATAGCTTCCTTTACCCTAATGCAGTGCTGTTTTCATGTCCTCATTGTTCGTTTTTTTTGCTCTCAAATTGCTTTAATTCTTCTCTGATCTCCACACTTCCTGGTTGTCTGTTTCCTGATGACCACAGTACTGGGAGCTTTCTCTCTGTGGTCACTAAATTCAATGAGGTGTGATTACTGTGTGTCTAGTTTCTAGTTTTGTTTCCAAACCATCACTGCTCTATGAGTCTGTATGCTCTGTATAGCACAGAGGCAGGAAATAACATGCAAAGACGAAACTAAATGCAAAAACGAAACTTGAAACTACAGGTACATTATATGATTGATTTTCTATCTATTTTTAATCGTTTTTAAAGGAATCAGTTAACTAAAAAAACATTCCTTTACAACTCCTTTAAATTCAACATCAAAAATAAATTGTTTTTAAAATGTAAAATAGTTCTACAGATCGACAAACAAATGAAACAAGATAAACCCATAGAAAAGAGACAATCTCTAAAAGCAGAGAATGAGAAGGCAACAGAAATAATAAGGCGAAAGTTCTTGACCCGGTACCTTTATCATCACCAAGCTCTCCAACCTCAATCATCTCCAAACGGGACTTGGTGAGACCGCCCCAGCACCCCAAATGGGTACATGCTGTGCTAGGACAGCCACCTCCCGCGACTCCGGAGTGTAATGGTCATCATGGGCTTACCATGAGCTTTACCAACTAGCTTTCGGTTGGAGGAGAACCACTTGGCCTTTAGGAGAAAGATCAAAACTCGTCTCTTATGATGTTAAAGGAGAAAGGAACAACGAGCGCCCAGAGGCGCTTAAGAGTGGCAAAGGCACCAAGCCTATATTCCTCGATGGGAAGACCCCATGACTAAATTGCCTAGAGGAAACTAGTCTATGTTTCCATTTCCAACATATTGGGGGCCATAGTGTCTATTTGAAGGGGAGGGAAACAGAACAGAACAGAGGAGAGAAGCGAGGAAAAAGAGGAGGAGCCAATCAGCAGGGCGTAACCCAACCGTGTGAAGTGTCTATGTGTTTGTTATGCCAGAATCACCGGGCAGAGGGAAATGCCCATATGATGGGCCCAGGGCTCCCAGGTAGAATCAAACCGATCTTTAGAATCAAGCAAGAAAATTTTAAATTGTAAGTTGTCACCAGATAAAGGATAAAGGAGAAATCTTCCATGGCACACTCTTGTCATGGTAGAAGCTGTCTAAGAGAACATTTTCCTCACTTTGTAGATTTGGAGATTTCCTCTCACCTCCACCTATTTTATGGAATGGCATTTAATTGCTGTCTTTATTTTGTTTTTAAGGGAAAAAAAAAACACACAATGTATGTCAGGGGTGTCAAACTGGCGGCCCTCTAGCTGTTCCAAAACTACAAGTCCCATCATGCCTCTGCCTGTGGGAGTCATGCTTGTAACTGTTAGCCTTGCAATGCCTCATGGGACTTGTAGTTTTGCAACAGCTGGAGGGCCGCCTGTTTGACACCCCTGATGTATGTATTTTGAGGGACCTTTGGCGGGGTCTGTGCAATGTGTTTATTTTAAGGAATTTTAGTGAAATGTCATTTGCTGTCAATTCAAACTGTATACATTTTTTTCTTTGTAAATGGCATTTTTACTGTAGCACATCCTACAGCAAGTATGAAAATTGCATAGTGTAACCCCCAAAATACATACCAGACCCTTTGAGTCTTGTATGGTTTTTAATCACTTGCCGAATGTATAACATAGATATATGGTGGCAAGGTGGCTTTTTCGCTGGGTAAAGAGCATGCTCACACCGCTGGCGACACGGCTGTGCGGTGATTCGACACAGCAGATGTCAATCAGCGGGTGACGGCCAATGGATTCCCGCCGGCACCCATCGATTATCCTGAATTTACACAGGACAGAGACCTGCCTATGCAAACAAGTGGCCCAGTCCTGTCAGCAGGGAATACAATTCATTACTTGCCTTAATGAAAGCAGCATACTGTTTACACTAAAAGACACACATTTAACCCTTTGATTGCCTGGATGTTTAACCCGTTCCCAGTGTCATTAGTACAGTGACAGTGCAATTTTTTTAGCACTGATCACTGTATTAGTGCCACTGGTTCCCAAATAGTGTCAAAGTGTCTGTTTGTGTCCAAATGTCCGCCACAATACTAGTAATAAATAAATAAATACAATTTCCAGTATATATCCAATAGTTTGTAGACGCTGTAATTTTTGCGCAAACCAATCAATATACACTTAATGGGACTTTTTTTTTTTTTTACCAAAAACATATTGGCCTAAATTTATGAAGAATTTTTTTTTTATTATTAATTTGACAGAAAATGTATAATGTCACCCACATTCACACACCAGACACATTGTAGCCTGCACTCCTAACCGTGTGCAGATACTACAAAAAACACATGCCATTGGCCAACATGGCATTCCCTTACTGGAGGACGGCACATACTTCTGTGCCCATCTCTCCAAAACAAAAAAGCTCAAAATCTGAGAAAAACCCCCAAAAAAGGGGCACTCATTTGCCCTATCGTGGGCCAGGCATGGTGCCACAGCTCCGGCTCCTCAGTTGCCTGGGGGGAGCCCCGGGTGGAGGGGGTGGGGCATCAGGAGGAGGATCATCCCCTCCTCTCTCACTCCTGCCCGATGCTGGCTGCCTGCCCTCCAGGGCAAGGGCAATGCGCTCAAGGAAAGAGTTGGTCTCTGCATGCATCTGCAGCTGTCGCCTCGTCTGCCTCCCCTCCACCCTGATGGCAGCTGTGTTGGCCTGTACCACTGCCAGGCTCCTCACCTCCGTCACGAGGCCTGATGTTGTGGCCTGCAGCTCCCCAAGGCAGGTCACTATAGCAGCGCAGTTGCCACTCACATCCTGCAGGCTGTCAGAGATGCTGGTACTCTGATCAGCCTGCTGTGTGAGGGACTGCTGCACAGCCAATGTGCAGGCAGCCTGGGTCTGGGCCGAGGAGGCCAGGCTGACTGCCACATGGAGCAGATCACCCTCTATAGCAGCCATATGGCGGGTCTGGCGGCCCTGTTCCCTCTCAAGCCATTGTGGGAGGGATTCAGGAACACCCCTCGTCTTCAGCAATGCCTTACTGGGGGCAGAAGAGGCTTGGGGCTGTCTGTAGAGGGAGGCCCTTGAGGGGCTTTCCCTGATGGGGAGGCCCTTGAGGGGCTTTCCCTGATGGAGGAGGCCCTTGAGGGGCTTTCCCTGATAGGGGAAGGGGGGTGAGGGGCTTTCCCTGATGGGGGAGGAGGGTGAGGAGCTTTCCCTGATGGGGAGGATGTTTGGGAGGGTCCAGGAAT
Source organism: Rana kukunoris (assembly GCA_029574335.1). NCBI lineage: Eukaryota > Metazoa > Chordata > Amphibia > Anura > Ranidae > Rana > Rana kukunoris. The sequence goes on from JAJQKJ010001196.1 coordinate 193,605, forward strand.
GATGTTCTCCACCTCGAGGTATACACCTTTCTCAAGGTCCACATGCTCCTCCAAAACTTCCTCTAGAAGAGAGGTGTAGGCAATCTCCACTGGAGATGGCGTGGGTCGTCCAGCATCTGACCATGGCCCAGCTCCCTCCTGCACATCTGTGGATGCCACAAAGCATTCACATGTTGGTGGACCCTCACACTTGTCACATGTTCCCTTCCAACCCCTCACATGCTACACACCAGATAGGGAGTAAAACACACACTTACCTCTCCTCAAGGCCTGGTCAATGGAGTCATGGCCCTCCAGGCCCTCTACTTGCTCCCTCGCCAGACATCTGGCAATCACCTCCTCATCAGCAGTGAGCCTGATATCACTGGCAGGCCCACCTTCCGTGCCCCTGGCGTGCCTCCTCATCCTGGCCAGCTTGTCTCTGACCAGATGACGCAGGAGATCTCCTGGAGTATCTCCTCTTTCTTGGCCTTGCTGGTCTGCCCCATGGAGGTACATATCGTTCCTTGACAAGGCCGAGATCACGATTGCCTTCTCCTCCGGTGATTTTTTTTTCTCCTCTCCCTCCTAGTCACTGGAGCAGACATGACTCAAAACGCAAAAGTACCTACACCAAAAGTGCTGGTGTACTTTTGCGCTCGACGGGCGCATGTCTGGGCGTATTTATGCTCTGGAAGTAGGCGGTGGGCCGGCGTATCTCAGGGGTTTCGCCAGGCGTAGTTGTGAGCATGCGCATAGGGGTGCTAACCGTACGTCTGCGTCACTTTGCATGCGCTGTTCATGATACGCCGGGTGTAAAGCATTGCACCACGCTCAGACCATCATTTGCATAAGGTCACACCCACTTACACTTACGATGGCTTACGCCAACGAAATTACGTTACGCCGGCGCAATGTTAGGAGCATTTGCTTTCTGAATTCCATACTTGCCTCTCTGCGTTGCGTCGGTGTAGCGGAAAAGAGATACGCTACGGCGGCATAAATATGCGCCGAGGTATGTGAATCCGGGCAATTGTTTTTATTAATATTTAAGGTCATACATGTGCCTATTTAAATGTGAATGGTGTATAGTAAATGAATAGAATTCCACATATGTAATGCAGCTATACACCATTCATATAAATAAAAAATACATTTGTAGCCATTTTTTTTTAAATAAAAATACAAATATAAACCCTGTATAACTGTAATAGAACAAGTCCATCGGTAAAATCATATTTTAGGGTTTACAATTTCTTTTTACTAATAAATTAAAAATGATATAAAAATGACTTTAATAAAAGCATTTGAAGGGGCGTGGCTAGCCATGAAGGAAGATGGCTGCTTAGAGTGAGAGCTCTGTCACTCCAAGGCCCAATTTTAACTACTATATGGGTATTTGGCACCGTTTTTTTCTCTGAAGAACGGAGATTTCTCCCAGAACGATTCGGCTTCACTATCCCGGTTACCGAATCTCACAACGACCGCTAATCAATTGATTTTCATCGCAGCCGACATCAGGAGGGTAATATAATGGCGACGGCCCCCTCATCTAACCCTGTATCTCTCCATCATCATGATGGTATCGCTATATATCCGCCAGGTCAGAATTCACCCACAAATGATCACGGTTTACCGGCGGTCCATCAATTGAGCATTCATGATCTTCAATCGATGACAGCTGACATTAAGAATGCTCTTACGGTTGCCAGAATGGACCTTCTGAGAATGGACCTTCAGGTTATGAATGGACGGATACAGAAAGTGGAGGAAAATACTTTAATTCATCACAAATCGATCAAACGGATCGATTACCGGATTAATCTCCATAATCGTCAACTCCGTGACATGCAACGTCATGTGGAGGAAATTGACAATAGAGGACGACGCCACAACCTGAGGATCCGTGGCCTACCTGAATATGTCAACTAGGGTTGTCCCGATACCACTTTTTTAGGACCGAGTACAAGTACCGATACTTTTTTTCAAGTAGTCGCCGATACCAAATACCGATACGTTTTTTAAATGTGTCCCCCACTGTATTGCAGCCATGTCCCCCCATATACAGCCATGTCCCCCCATATATGCAGCCATGTCCCCCATATACAGCAGCCATGTCCCCCATATACAGCAGCCATGTCCCCCATATACAGTCATGTCCCCCACATATTGCAGCCATGTCCCCCATATACAGTCATGTCCCCCACATATTGCAGCCATGTCCCCCCATATACAGCCATGCCCCCCCATATACGCAGCCATGTTCCCCCCATATACGCAGCCATGTCCCCCACATATTGCAGCCATGTCCCCCACATATTGCAGCCATGTCCCCCATATACAGCCATGTCCCCCATATTGCAGCCATGTCCCCCACATATTGCAGCCATGTCCCCCCATATACAGCCATGTCCCCCCATAGATGCAGCCATGTCCCCCACATATTGCAGCCATGTCCCCCACATATTGCAGCCATGTCCCCCATATACAGCAGCCATGTCCCCCATATACAGTATACAGTTATGTCCCCCACATATTGCAGCCATGTCCCCCATATACAGTCATGTCCCCCACATATTGCAGCCATGTCCCCCCATATACAGCTATGCCCCCCCCCATATACGCAGCCATGTTCCCCCCATATACGCAGCCATGTCCCCCACATATTGCAGCCATGTCCCCCATATACAGCAGCCATGTCCCCCATATACAGTCATGTCCCCCACATATTGCAGCCATGTCCCCCATATACAGTCATGTCCCCCACATATTGCATCCATGTCCCCCCATATACAGCCATGCCCCCCCATATACGCAGCCATGTTCCCCCCATATACGCAGCCATGTCCCCCACATATTGCAGCCATGTCCCCCCATATACAGCTATGCCCCCCCCCCATATACGCAGCCATGTTCCCCCCATATACGCAGCCATGTCCCCCACATATTGCAGCCATGTCCCCCATATACAGCAGCCATGTCCCCCATATACAGTCATGTCCCCCACATATTGCAGCCATGTCCCCCATATACAGTCATGTCCCCCACATATTGCATCCATGTCCCCCCATATACAGCCATGCCCCCCCATATACGCAGCCATGTTCCCCCCATATACGCAGCCATGTCCCCCACATATTGCAGCCATGTCCCCCATATACAGCAGCCATGTCCCCCATATACAGTCATGTCCCCCCCATATACGCAGCCATGTTCCCCCCATATACGCAGCCATCCCCCCCCCCCATAGATGCAGCCATCTCCCTCCCCCATAGATGCAGCCATCTCCCTGATGATGATGACGCCGCAGTATGTACAAAGCCGCAGCCGCCGCGAACATTATAGGCACCTTTAGTTTCAATAGCTATTTTCCCTGCTGCGTGCCATGTAAAGGACACTCCCTCTTGCTCGGGATTGGACAGATCTGTCCGATCCCGAGCAAGGTGGAGTGTCTATACACGCGCCGTGGGAAAAACAGCTATTCAAACTAAAGGTGCCTATAATGTTGGCGGCGGTGGCTTTGTATATATGGCGGCGGGTCGGCTCTGCATATGTGACGGCGGGCCGGGGGCCACGGGGGGGGAGTATTCTATTTGGGTATCGGGGGTATTTGCGGGAGTACAAGTACTCCTGCAAATACTTGGTATCGGTCCCGATACCGATACTGGTATCGGTATCGGGACAACTCTAATGTCAACGATGACAGTTTACCTCAGGTTGTCTCTGACGCATTCAATGACATCCTTGGCAACACTAACAGCACTGTCATTTCCATGAAGCGCATACACAGAGCTCTGCGCCCCAAAGGCAAAGAATCTGATTCCCCTAGGGATGTCATTTGCTTTGTAAATGACTTTAAGATCAAAGAATCGATTCTAAGGAAAAGCAGGGATATGCGCGGAATACTTTTTGAGGGTCATCGATTGCAAATTTTCCAAGATCTATCTGCAATAACACTCAAAAATCGGAGGGATCTTCGTCCGCTATTGGAAGTGCTCAATTCCAAAAACATTCGGTATAAGTGGAAGTTTTCTTTTGGCCTCTTTGCATACCATCTAAACCAGTCTGCTCTGCTGAGAGTACAAGAGGAATTACCGGCTTTTTGCAAAAAACTTGGCTTGCCGCTGGTTGCATTACCTGATTGGTATGCGGAATTTGCGACACCAACTGAACAGGTCCCCACATCATCAGTGGAACCGATGGAAGCCCTGAACTCCCGGACTCGTCGCCAACGTTCATCTTCACCTTCATCTCCCGTGACCGGAGATCAATCACCTCACGATCATGAGCCGCATAATCCTCAGGCCGAACCCTTACCTCGTAGAACTCGCCGCGATCAAGCTTCTGTCACCCATTGAGCTTACTCTTTTAAGTGAAAGCAGAAATATTCTGGTATAACTATGCATTGCTTTAGCCTTTCTTTAACGATATACCCTTTAGTCTTAATAGATCATAGAGTATTTTTCCTTTGTTATTTATGGCTGAGCTCTTTTGTCTTGTACTTTGAGTAAGATCCCTATGCACCGTTTTTATTATCTCTAATAGCCCCCTTCTCCTTCGAGGTGCCCTTGTAGTAAAATCCTCCTTAGTCCTGATTTATATCTTATAAGGACTCAACTCCCTATCTAATTTACGTGTGACACCCTCTTTGTTCACACAAAAGCCCTATGTAATATGCATATAGCCATTTGATTCCCTTCTGTTATGTACCATTTATATGGGTTTGGGAATAGTTAAATGCTTTTATTTTTAGGAAGTTATTATATACTGTATTTGTCGGCGTATGGCGTGCACTTTCCTCCCCTTAAAATCAGGGGAGAATTGTAAGTGCACGTTGTACGCCGATCCCTTCTGTCTGAGCGAAGAGGAACAAGCACCGTATGTTTATTATGGTTGCCGTGGTGACTGGAACAAAGACGGTTTCCATCTGCTTACCACTGACACCACTGGCCAAAACCTGAATTGCAGACTGCATAGCTGTTTGGTGTTTACTGACACCCCTGGTCTTTGTTTGGAACTACATCTCCAGCAAATAAATAGGTGTGTTTCTGGAATACTAAACGTTTGTTTCCTCCAAGTGCCCCATAAATCACCCAGCTAGTTACATTTCTGCTTTAAGGGATATTTATTAATCTTTGGTAAAGCAAGGATTTAGATTTTGCTTCTAAAGTGGTTAATTTAAAAAAAAAAAAAAAAAAAAAAAAAAGGGGAAGAAGAGGAAAAGGAAAAAAAAAAAATGACAAAAAAAAAAATAAAAGGGAAAAAAAAGTTCCCTCTTAAATTGGGGTGCGTATTAAACGCCGGTGCGTGTTGTGCGCCGATAAGTGCGGTGCTTCTTTATACATAGCTGTCTTTGACATAGGAAACACTACTCCGCTACAATGAATAGATAGGAAAAATATGATGTTATTTATAGGTGGGGTATTTTGAAATACTTCCCATGTAACCCATTATTATATGTTTTCATGATTTTAACTTTGTTTCACATGTATATGCACAGAAGTATTTTGTAGATGGTTTTTCACTACTACATTTATATATATTTTTGAACACGTTCGAGGAGGTTATGTGATGCTATAATACGCATGTACACCCGATTTATTCATCCTATTTGGCAATGCTTACCCGCGAGAGTGGTTATTTGTTAATTAGGGTGATTGAATCTTTCTTTTCTCAAATCAACATTTATGTAGATTTGGGTTTCAAGTACGAACCCTTTTTCTTTTGTCCTTCCTTATTTAGCGCTCATGGGACGTTTTTGCCATATAATGCTTTACTTTTAGTCTTAATAGTTTAGCTACAAGAATATAAAAAAATTTCAGAAATAGTAAAGGTTGCTGAATTATAATATGACCAGAGCTGTCCCACATTCTGGACATTTGGACCGATATTGTGTTCCTATATTACCCTGAGCATTGATATTCCATTTTTATAAGGGCTTTGGTTGTGACAACCATCTCGTAATTTGATAGATCATTTTCTGTATATCTTCTGAATGGTCTAGCCGACCCCCATACAGTAGTCTCGCTTTTATCCAAAAGTGGGTTTTTATTTCTCACTACTAGTAGTAGACTACTATTTCATTCCGGTCCCCCCCCTCCCCCCACTTCTGCTGAACCCACTCAAGTTTATTAGTGAGTGGAATTTCACAGATAGTCCGGATACCCTTCCACCTGTACCTCTTCCCTTTCCCTCTTTTGTGATTGATTATTCCCCCTTTTAATACCTCTCCTTGTCTGCCGTTATAACTACATACCTCTCCTTATCCTATACCATTTTCTGTTCACTCCCAATTACATCATGACGACCAATACTATATCGAAAGATATCCCTCCAGTGAAGATCATCTCACTAAATGCCAGAGGTCTTAATATCCCGGAACGGAGATCCCAATTACTTCTATACCTGAAACATAATAAAGCGGACATTGTATTTCTCCAGGAAACCCATTTTCGTTCAAACTCGATACCCAAATTGACTGATCACAACTTCCCCACAGTTTTCCATTCCACTAACCCTTTACTGAAATCTAAAGGTGTCTCGATTTTGATTGCCAAAAACTGCCCCCTTCTTGTCTCTGCTTCCATCATCGATGAAGAGGGCAGGTACTTATTATTAAAAGGCACTATTTCAAATCATAAGATTACTCTAGCCCAGGGCTTTTTTTTCTAAAACAATAGGTGCTGGAACTCAACTACGACCCCCCCAAAACCCCCACACACACCCTCCAGATCACATCAAATAGTGGGTGTGGTCAGTCAAATTTCACGAACAGTAGGAGGGTCTTAAAGGGGCATTAAATACCAGCATTGCATTACATAGAGTGCAGAGCTGTCACTTGTAAACACAGAAAGCAGACTTCTGTGTTTACTATTGTGGAGAGCAGCCCCCCCCCAAGGGTCTGAGCCAAAGGTGGTGGAACTGAGTTCCCCCTGAAAAAAAGCCCTGCTCTAGCCAATATCTATGCACCAAACACAAATCAAGTTTCTTTTTTTGGATCCATTTCAGAACAATTAGCCTCATTTAAAAAAGGTGTGCTCATTTTGGGTGGGGACTTCAACGTTCCCCTTAATCCTATCCAGGATACCTCCACAGGTACTTCTTCAATAACATGTAGAAATATAAAGCAAATTAAATCCCACCTTCATGACCTCTTACTTCATGACACGTGGCGAACTCTGAATCCTGACGGCAAAGATTACACAGATACAGATACACTTCCTCGAATGAATATTTGGAGGCTTGACCTTTCCTTGCTCACTGATCCCTCTATAGCTCAGGAGGTGGGATGTAAAATTCAACTATTTTTTAATGAAAATAATCCATTAGATACTTCTCCTGTCACTAACTGGGAGACTCATAAATGTGTAATTAGGGGTATTCTTATCGCGGCCGCGCAGCCAAACGTAATAAGGAGAGAAAAAAGAGATACTCTGATCTTGCCTCTGCTATTCAGAAATTGGAAAAGACGCATAAACTTACACAAGCAGTGACGACCTTGACTGAACTTATTCAGGCTAGGTCCGATATGTTACATTTTTTAAACAAGCAAGTCAAATTTGCTCTGGCAAAGAAATCTTTTTATGAATTTGGTAACAAAGCTGGTAAAATGCTTGCCAAAGCCTTACAAAAAACAAAGCTAAAACAACGATTCACTCTATTTCTGATGCCCAGGGTAACAAATTACATTCACCCTCTGCCATAGCAAAACAATTTGTTGATTATTACTCAACACTCTATAATCTCCCTCATTCTGATCCTTCATTGTCCAAACACGACAGACGAGACTTGATTAGGAACTTCTTACAAAAATATGGCCCCAAACCCATCTCTGACGAAATGAGACTCCAAATGGATACACCTTTGAATAAGTCAGAGGTGAGTCTCGCTCTCAAGAAGATGAAACCTGCTAAAAGCCCTGGCCCTGATGGATTGACAGTAGGGTATTACAAAACATATGAGGAAATCCTCACGCCTTTTTTTTTGTCATCCTTCAACTCGTTTATTCATCCAATTGAACCGCCTCGTGATCTACTGTCGGCACACGTAGTAGTGATTCCGAAACCTGACAAGGACCACTCCTTAGTTGCTAATTATAGGCCGATTTCACTGCTAAATGTTGACCTAAAGTGGTTTGCAAAAACCCTTGCTAACAGACTGCTTCCAATTATACCTGACCTGATAAACCCAGATCAGGTGGGTTTTGTTCCTGGCAGAGAGGCCAAAGACAATACTCTTAAGGCCATTAATATTCACCATTGGCTCACTTCCTCCAAGACACCTGGATTCCTGCTCTCGTTGGATGCGGAGAAGGCACTCGACAGAGTGGCGTGGGACTTCATGACCGAAACGCTTATCGCTTTAGGCCTCCCACCTGCCATGTTAAACTTTATTTCTACGCTTTATTCCAAACCTACTGCTAGAATACGTGTGAACGGTCACCTGTCAGACGCCTTCTCTGTATCGAATGGTACTCGCCAGGGATGCCCTTTATCACCATTGATCTTTATACTCTCATTGGAACCACTGTTAAACTGTCTCAGGTCCAATCCTAGCATTAAAGGTGTAAAAATTAAAAATCACACATATAAATTGGCTGCTTTTGAAGATGATGTCCTTTTGTTCCTCACAGATCCGCTTACCTCTATACCCAACTTACTTGACGATTTTGCTAATTTTAGAACCCTATCGAACTTTCAAATCAATTTCTCCAAATCCAATGCCCTTAACGTTTCATTGCCCACAACACTGTGCAATTTATGCCAGTCTGACTTCCCCTTCTCTTGGAGTACCCAAGCCATTAAATACTTAGGTATATTACTTCCAATTTGTCTTTCCGACTTGTACTCCCTTAACTATACTCCCCTATTACAAAAAATTCGATCTGATCTCTTAAAATGGTCTTCAGGCCTCTTTTCATGGTTAGGGAGGGCTGCGATCGTAAAAATTAATATTCTCCCGAGAATCCTGTATGTCTTACAGACTGTTCCTATTGCGATCCCCCAAGCCTTCTTTTCTTCATTTAAGAAAATGTGCACATTGTTTATCTGGAATAAACACCGCCCGAGATTCAGTTATGATAGGCTTACTGCCCCGAAACCATCAGGTGGTATAGGTCTACCTGACATGTACAAATATTACCAAGCTTGTATTCTAACCAGAATTGTTGATTGGAATATTCATTTTGACCACAAAGATTGGGTTAGATTGGAACATTTATTCTCACCTATTCCTCTCTCTCAAATCCCTTGGATTAAAACCACTGATATTCCCTTGGCGTGTAAACAACATCCTTCGATCCATCCAACGATCCTTACATTTCGTCAAGCTTGCAATAAACACAAGGTTTCCTCTCCGAATGGTCCAATGACTCCTATTACACTTAATCCTGGTTTTACACCAGGAATGCATGAAGATTTTTTTACCTAAAAGTTGGCCCCATTCAAAAGTAAGGGCAGGACAGTTCTTCATTGGTGATGAGTTTATATCCCAATCCAAGTTGGCCGATAAATTGAAAGTGGAGTCATTTCCTTTTTGGACCTATGTTCAATTAAGGAATTTCTTCCTGAAACCTAACCCCAGACCGAATTGGTCGAGAGAAAAAAGTGACTTTGAAAAATGGTGTGAGAACGATGGACCTCTCAGGCACTTAGTCTCAGCTACATATTCTCTACTATTTTCCGATCAGACACCTAAAATTAATTGGGCTAATCAACTTTGGGAAAGAGATCTCTCGCTTGATTTGTCAGACACAGAATGGAGAAATATTTACAAATTTATTCACAAGGGATCCATTCATGTCCAAGCACAAGAAAATGCTTATAAGTTTCTATCCAGGTGGTATATGACCCCCCTTAAATTACATAGGATTAATAAATCTGTATCTAAAATGTGCTGGAGATGCAATAGTGAGACGGGTTCCTTTTTGCACATTTGGTGGTCCTGCAAAGACATCCAACCATATTGGAAAAAGGTCCACGAATATATATCCCATATAACTTCTCTCAATCTGGATTTCACCCCTACTCAATTTTTATTACATTATTCTCCCTCATTACCAAATGACTACTACCGATCCTTGGCAATGCATCTGATCAATGCTGCCAGGATGTGTATTCCAACTAATTGGAAATCAACCAAACCCCCTTCAATAATTGACTGGTTTAACCGCACCCCATGAGAAACATGGAGATGGAGGAGTTGATACATCAGGCGAGAGATACTCAAAAAAGGTTCTTGGACATTTGGTCTGATTGGCTGAGTTTTATTTCATTTGATGAATACAAATCCGTCACCTTGGGGGATTAACCTCCACTTTATTTAATTCTCTTGATCCATTTATATAACGGCAGACCCCTTCTCTTCATTCCTTTCCCATTTACTTTCCCTTAGTTATATTCAGAATGTTGTTATTTACTTTGTTTGTTTCAATATTCTGGTTTAACCTGCGGCCTGGATTCATGGAAAAATCATGAATCTAGACTGTATGCTCTTCGTTGATTTCTCTAATGCTCTAAATTGTTTGGTTCTCAACGTTTGATATGCTTACTTTATCCAAGCCATGTATTAAGATGTTACTTTACTGTTATCGTGTCTTTCTAACACTGCATTCTTCTGTTACATAACACGGCTGCGTCCGTGTTTCCATGTCTTTTTCACTGTATTATTTAAATTGTTTCTGTTTGAATTATTATTAATAAAAATCATTACAACAAAAAAGAAATAAACTATATAAAACACCACAGGATCAAGTGTAACCACATAACAAAAAAATCAGAACAATGTATCATCAAACTATAGTGATGAAGGATTCAATTGCCGAGTGATGTTTTCTGGTTTGTCACTGTTGTTGGTCTTGTGTTTTAGAAGGTCATTCTTAAGGTGCTCGACATGTTTCGCGGGACTTAGCCGCTTCGTCAGGAGCTTAAATACTATAATACAAAATAGAAGTAGATATAGAAACTGTATAAATACACAGACATCGTGCTCTGAAAAAAACTCTAGTCGCTTCATTGATTTTTTCCTCATGCCACATGTCATGAGACTACCGTCCTATGTAAAGGATACAGGGGATCTTTTAAAGAAATTGGATGGTCTCACCATCCCTCCTCATGCACTTTTTGTCACCATCGACGTAGAAGCCCTTTATTCGAGTATACCACACGAACTGGGCCTAAAAACCGTGGAAAAATTCCTTATGGAACATGACCACAGACAATGGAAGTTTCAATCCTTCATCATCAATTTACTTTCATTCATACTAAGACACAATTATTTTTCATTTCTCGGCTCCCACTACCTCCAGGTACAGGGCGTCGCCATGGGCACCTGTTGTGCACCGGCGTACGCAAACCTGTACCTGGGGGGGTGGGAGCGAGAAATATTTGCAGATGAATCATACCAACCTTTGCTAAATCATACCCTGTGCTGGTATAGATACATTGATGACATCTTTATTATCTGGACCGGGACACTTCCGGCTCTTGATGAATTTATGGCAAAATTGAACAGTAATAACCACAATCTAAAATTCACGTATGCCTGGGATAAAAATAGTATACCCTTCCTCGATGTGTCCATTTATAGAGATATCAACGACAATGTAAGCACTAAATTGTATCGCAAAAGCACAGCCGGCAACACTTTACTCCATGCTGATAGTGCACACCCACATCTAATACACAGCATACCTTATGCGCAGTATATCCGACTCCGGAGAAACTGCACATATGATATAGACTTCAAAGCACAGGCCAAAGAACTCCGTGAACGACTGTTGAAACAAGGGTATACCAAAAGTTTGCTTAGGAAAGCATATAACAAGGCCTTTAAAAGAGAAAGGACATCCTTGTTGTATTCTAAAACCAAAACCAAGATTAATCAGGAAACCACTAAATTTATTACAAAATTCTCGGTACATCATACCTTGCTGAGGAAATGTCTGGAGCGACACTGGCACTTTTTAAGTGAAGATGTCATTCTGGGGAAATACGTAAAAGCAAAACCTGAGATAATCTTCAGGAAAAGCTCTTCCATTGGAAACCGAATTACAAATAGTGAGTACAAACCCAAAAATAAGGACACAATTCCACCTAGTAGGGGCCTTAATATCTGTGGACAGTGCTCCTACTGCCCCTGGATTAAAACAGGCACAGTATTTCAACTGCCTAATGGCGAATTTTTCCGTCCCTCCTTCAGCGCCACGTGCAATACTGAAGGGGTGGTTTACTTAATGACATGCCGCTGTGGCGCCTTCTATGTAGGCAAAACCATACGCCAACTCAAACAGCGAATCTATGATCACATATACTACTCCCAATATGCCAAAATGATCACGCCAGTGAGCCGCCATTTGGGACTGTACCACAAATTTGATACCTCCATGATCAAATTCATCGTTCTAGAAGTCATTCCCCAAGACCCGCGAGGTGGCAATTGGGACAAGCGAGTCCTCCAGAGGGAAACTCTATGGATAGAATGCCTGGGGGTGACCAAACCCCCTGGCATCAACGAAGTTCTGTCATATCCCCCTTTTCTGTAGGATTCCCTTCTACCCTTATCATCTCTACAATCCTTTTTTCCTTTTTTTCTTCTTTTTGCTTTCTTTTTATTTATTTATTTTTCATATATGTTGATATGCACTATGATGGAATGATGATGTTGTCTGGACTAGAGAATAGGAGAAAGATACATAGAAAGGAACCAAATTGAATTTCTATGCGTATTTCGGAAAAACTTTGTAATGTTATAACAGTCTATTTTGTTTTTTGTTTCTTTTCCTTTTGTGACACATAAGGAAAATATATGTTTTTCTAATTTTCTTGTTCTATATTCTAGGGCAAGGTACAGGCATGTATTGTCTTTTGCAATTTCACCACATCAATGTAGTTTTCGCCCAATTTCTCATGCTCTATACCATACTACTCAAACTGTCTTTTTTGCAAAAACGGCTTGATCTGATACTGACACGCATATGGCCACCCGAGCCTCTGATCTCTGCCTAACCAGCCCATGTTCCCTCCCTCTGAGGGTGGGTTTCGGACGGCAGAGTTCAGAGGCAACCCGGATGTTTAACAACTATCCAGACGCACTTCCGCCCTTACCGGCATCCGGATGCCCACAGCATCCGAGGACGCATTCGCCGCATTGGCGCATGCGCGAAGTGCTTAGACGGCCGGTTTGCGTAACGCCCGACGTCATGTCCGGAGTCACGCAGACGGGGAGCACTTTAAAAACAAACGAGAGCCTGTCGCCACACAGTCGTATACTGAAGTGGCGAGGCAGCGTTATTTTGTGATACAGCGTCGAATTCTCCCTAATACCTGACAACACAAGGTTAGTTCCTTCCATACCTCTTATGGCATAGTCTATGTCTGGTAGGTGTGGCATTACCATTAGTGTCTAAGGCCTCGTACACACGAGGCAATCTATTTGTTCAAATCGGTCGGACCGACCGATTTGAACAAATCTGTCTGATAGGATTTTGGTTTGCTCGCGTGTACACACGAGCAAACCAAAATCCCCGCCAGCAGACGGTGCGCTCACGTGTCGGTGATGTGGCGGTGACGTTGACGCCGCCACGTCACCGCACCAGGGAGTAAAACACTTCCGCGCATGCGCCGAATCCATTCGGCGGCGGTGCGGGACGACATGTCTGCTGGTAAGTGTACTAACCAGCAGACATGTCGGGCGGACGGATTCCCACCCGATAGATTTCAAAGCATGCTTTGAAATCTGTCGGGTGGCCAAATCCGTCGGCTCGGCCGTACACACGATCGAATCTGTCTGCTGGGACGGTCTAGCAGACCGTTTCCAGCAGACAGATTTGATCGTGTGTACGAGGCCTTACAGTAATTTATCTTATTGAACTCAACAGCACACTTGACCGTGTCATTACTGGTCAGCTGTGTTGTCTGCGCTGACTCCAGTTAACCTGAACTCACTAGGAAGACACCTGTTGGTGCCCAATTTCAGTTAACCCGTTTACGCAGTAAGTTTCAGTGCCATTGATAATAATTCAATTGCTTCTTGCTATTTTTTATTTTTATTTTTATTTTCATACATATACAACAAATTTCATTATTATTTTCTGATAAGGCTACCCGTATAACTATCAACAGCCCAGACCTTTTCTTTCATTTATCAATACTAGGATACCTATCTTTTTTTGACAGCAGCTTTAGACTGCAATTACCATTAGTAGTGCCATCACTTTCTATGCTATAAGCCCCCTATATACTTAAATTAATGCAAAGTAACCCATGCATATGTGCATGCGTGTTCACACGTTTGTGTGTATGTACATTCCTTTTATACTTTAGTACAGGCATATACAGGCATTTCTCCATATGTCCCAATAACCTTATTAGTAACATATCTATTTTATTCCCTATTTCATTCAATATTTTTTAAGTTTTTTCTTCATTTATACTGATATTTTTCTTGAGTTCACGTGCTCCCCTATGCGTGTTAATGGATCAAAGTATGCCGCATTATGCTTTTTGACAGATTTGTAGGTTTCCCTCCGCCCGGCGGGGTGTTGCAGTGGAACCTTGGTATGACTGGTTGGGTGAAGGCCATATCTGATTTCCAGCACTACCAGTGAACTGGTAAGTCACAAACACAGACCAAATGCGAAAACTATGCTGTCCTGGCATTTTTTTCAGAGCACGATGTCTGTGTATTTATACAGTTTCTATATCTACTTCTATTTTGTATTATAGTATTCAAGCTCCTGACAAAGCGGCTAAGTCCCGCGAAACATGTCGAGCACCTCAAGAATGACCTTCTAAAACACCCAAGACCAACAACAGTGACAAACCAGAAAACATCACTCGGCAATGGAATCCTTCATCACTATAGTTTGATGATACATTGTTCAGATTTTTTTGTTATGGGATGGTTACACTTGATCCTGTGGTGTTTTATATAGTTCAGTTCTTATAATATTCTGTATGTTAGGATACTACCAGCATCCCTGTATATGAATTTTTATACCCAATATTTATATTAAAAATCAAATTTTACTAAATCTTTAGTGGTGCCTAAAAAGTCAATTTTTCCGTTCTCTATATTTCTCTAAGGCTAGTCAGTTTAGCTTAATTTACAGTGTGTAGAGGATATATATACATCTCTAGGAGTTGTACATATATTTATACACTGTATAGCTTAGCTAGATCAGCTATTCCTATTTGTCAGGCAGTAGATTGTGCTAGCTGCAGTGTTCTAACGTGTTGTATTGCCAGTGTGCTGTGTAGTAGCACCTAAACATACTCAGTGTTATTGTACTTGTCCAGTTTAATAGCACTTAAACCTAGTTGCTGTTACCGCACTTGTGCTGTGTAGTAGCACCTAAACGTACTCAGTGTTACTGTGCTTGTCCAGTTTAATAGCACTTAAACCTAATTGCTGTTACCACACTTCTGCTGTGTAGTAGCACCTAAACGTACTCGATGTTACTGTACTTGTCCATTTTAATAGCACTTAAACCTAGTTGCTGTTACCGCACTTGTGCTGTGTAGTAGCACCTAAACCTACTCGGCGTTACTGTACTTGTCCAGTTTAATAGCACCTAAACGTACTCGGTGTTACTGTACTTGTCCAGTTTAATAGCACTTAAACCTAGTTGCTGTTACCGCACTTGGTGGCTTGGCGGGATTAGTAGGGTAGGAAAGGGGGAGGAGACGGGAGTGAGTGTAGCGGTGTCGGTGGTCGGAGAGTTGCGGAGAGAGGACGGTGAATGTCTTGTACATGAATAGTGTGACGGAGGTGACACTGGCAGCAAGTCCTTCCATGTGATTTCATTTCCATGAGGAGCTCCTCTTTTACTTTGGACGCTTAGGATCGAGAACTCCGGATTTCCTTGGGTGCCTTTGATGTTCCTTCCATGGACAGTACCAGGTTGAGGATCTCGTTTATGCCCGATTGACCCGCTACCACTGGTCAGTGTGTCCAACACGTCCGGTAAGAGTACCCATTCTCTCTGATTGCCTTAGATTTTATGGTGGATATTCCATTTGAGCTTTGAAATTCAGAAGTGATATATCTCATCTCACATGTTCATCATAGCTGTATCACTGAACTATTTATGACATTTTTTCAATATCACTGTGGTGATTTTTGGACTCTTTTAATTGTATTTGGTTTATTATTGTATGTACCATTGCATGGTTTTATATATTTATATTTTCCATGTCATATGCACTTAGTTATATGAGATTCACTTCCACATGACAGCGTTTTCTCCCAGCGCCGCATTTTTTATTTTTCTATTCTTGTATACAATATGGTTCTATTGTTGATGCGGGCTGCTAACTTATTTATTTGTTTATTGCATTATTAGTAGCGCAATTTTTTCCCTTCACTTTTATATGTCTTTTTATATAGCTATATAGAGCAGGCAGGCTAGTCAGCTTAGCTTAATTTACAGTGTGTAGAGGATATATATACATCCCTAGGAGTTGTACATATATGTATACACTGTATAGCTTAGCTAGATCAGCTATTCCTATTTGTCAGGCAGTAGATTGTGCTAGCTGCAGTGTTCTAACATGTTGTATTGCCAGTGTGCTGTGTAGTAGCACCTAAACATACTCGCAGAACACAAAACACTATGGGTCTTGAGTAGGGATGAGCTTCGCGTTCGATGCGAACACATGTTCGCATCGAACATTGGCCGTCCGATCGTTCGTCGAAAACGAACAAATCGGGTCGTTCGCGCCAAATTCTAATGACCCATAATTCACTGCGGCGTTGCGCGCTGATGATTGGCCAAGCATGCACCATTACCCCGCATGCTTGGCCAATCACAGCGCCCAAAAAACGAAGAGACCTAATTGGCCAAAGCCTGTGTGCATTGGCCAATTAGGGCTCAGGGCTTTAGCACATGCCCCACACTATAAAAGGCCGCCTCCCAGGCGGCCTCGTGTAGTGTGTTCCGGCTTGCTTTGCAGTCAGACAGAGATAGATAGATAGATAGATAGATAGATAGATAGATAGATAGATAGATAGATAGATAGATAGATAGATAGATAGATAGATAGATAGATAGATAGATAGATAGATAGATAGATAGGTAGATAGGTAGATAGATAGATAGATAGATAGATAGATAGATAGATAGATAGATAGATAGATAGATAGATAGATAGATAGATAGATAGATAGATAGATAGATAGATAGATAGATAGATAGATAGATAGATAGATAGATAGATAGATAGATAGATCAGGGAGGCTACTAGTTAGTATAGTTAAATTTACAGTTTGTAGAGAATATATTGACATCCCTAGGAGTTGTCAATATATTTATAAACTGTATAGCTTAGCTAGTTCTGCTATTAGTATCTGTCAGGCAGGAGATTGTGCTTGATGCTCTAACGTGTTAGTCAACGTGTGCTAGTTAATTGGACATAGACGCATTACCTGTTATTGCAAGTGTGCTATTTATTTGCACAGAAAGGCAATTGCTGTTAATGCAAGTGGGCTATTGAATTGCACAGAAACGCAGTCGCTCGGACTGTGCGTGTGCTGTTTAATACCACCTTAGCGCATTTGGTGTCACCGCACGTGTGCTGTTACATATCACCTGAGCGCATTTGGTGTCACCGCACGTGTGCTGTTACATACCACCTGAGCGCATTTGGTGTCACCGCACGTGTGCTGTTACATATCACCTGAGTGCATTTGGTGTCACCGCACGTGTGCTGTTACATACCACCTTAGCGCATTTGGTGTCACTGCATGTGTGCTGTTACATACCACCTTAGTGCATTTGGTGTCACCGCACGTGTGCTGTTATATACCACCTGAGCGCATTTGGTGTCACCGCACCTGTGCTGTTATATACCACCTGAGCGCATTTGGTGTCACCGCACGTGTGCTGTTACATATCACCTGAGCGCATTTGGTGTCACCGCACGTGTGCTGTTACATACCACCTTAGCGCATTTGGTGTCACCGCACGTGTGCTGTTACATACCACCTTAGCGCATTTGGTGTCACCGCACGTGTGCTGTTATATACCACCTGAGCGTATTTGGTGTCACCGCACCTGTGCTGTTATATACCATCTGAGCGCATTTGGTGTCACCGCACGTGTGCTGTTACATACTACCTGAGCACATTTGGTGTCACCGCACGTGTGCTGTTACATACTACCTTAGCGCATTTGGTGTCACCGCACGTGTGCTGTTACATACCACCTTAGCGCATTTGGTGTCACCGCACGTGTGCTGTTACATAACACCAGAGCGCATTTGGTGTCACTGCACGTGTGCTGTTACATACCACCTTAGCACATTTGGTGTCACCGCACGTGTGCTGTTACATACCACCTGAGCACATTTGGTGTCACCGCACGTGTGCTGTTACATACCACCTTAGCGCATTTGGTGTCACCGCACGTGTGCTGTTACATACCACCTTAGCACATTTGGTGTCACCGCACGTGTGCTGTTACATACCACCTGAGCGCTTTTGGTGTCACCGCACATGTGCTGTTACATACCACCTTAGCGCATTTGGTGTCACCGCACATGTGCTGTTACATACCACCTGAGCGCATTTGGTGTCACCGCACGTGTGCTGTTACATACCACCTTAGCGCATTTGGTGTCACCGCACGCGTGCTTTTACATACCACCTGAGCGCATTTGGTGTCTCCGCACGTGTGCTGTTACATACCACCTTAGCGCATTTGGTGTCACCGCACGTGTGCTGTTACATACCACCTGAGCGCATTTGGTGTCACCGCACCTGTGCTTTTACATACCACCTTAGCGCATTTGGTGTTACCGCATGTGTGCTGTTACATATTACCTGAGCGCATTTGGTGTCACAGCACGTGTGCTGTTACATACCACCTGAGCGCATTTGGTGTCACCGCACCTGTGCTGTTATATACCATCTGAGCACATTTGATGTCACCGCACGTGTGCTGTTACATACCACCTGAGCGCATTTGGTGTCACCGCACACGTGCTGTTACATACCACCTGAGCGCATTTGGTGTCACCGCACGTGTGCTGTTACATACCACCTTAGCGCATTTGGTGTCACCGCACGTGTGCTGTTACATATTACCTGAGCGCATTTGGTGTCACAGCACGTGTGCTGTTACATACCACCTTAGCGCATTTGGTGTCACCGCACGTGTGCTGTTACATACCACCTGAGCGCATTTGGTGTCACCGCACGTGTGCTGTTACATACCACCTTAGCGCATTTGCTGTCACCGCACGTGTGCTGTTACATACCACCTTAGCGCATTTGGTGTCACCGCACGTGTGCTGTTACATACCACCTGAGCGCATTTGGTGTCACCGCACGTGTGCTGTTACATACCACCTTAGCGCATTTGGTGTCACCGCACGTGTGCTGTTACATACCACCTGAGCGCATTTGGTGTCACCACACGTGTGCTGTTACATACCACCTTAGCGCATTTAGTGTCACCGCACGTGTGCTGTTACATATCACCTGAGCGCATTTGGTGTCACCGCACGTGTGCTGTTACATACCACCTTAGCGCATTTGGTGTCACCGCACGTGTGCTGTTACATACCACCTGAGCGCATTTGGTGTCACTGCGCGTGTGCTGTTACATACCACCTGAGCGCATTTGCTGTCACCGCACATGTGCTGTTACATACCACCTTAGCGCATTTGGTGTCACCGCACGTGTGCTGTTACATACCACCTGAGCGCATTTGGTGTCACCGCACGTGTGCTGTTACATACCACCTGAGCGCATTTGGTGTCACCGCACGTGTGCTGTTACATACCACCTTAGCGCATTTGGTGTCACCGCACGTGTGCTGTTACATACCACCTTAGCGCATTTGGTGTCACCGCACGTGTGCTGTTACATACCACCTGAGCGCATTTGGTGTCACCGCACGTGTGCTGTTACATACCACCTTGCCACATTTGGTGTCACCGCACGTGTGCTGTTACATACCACCTTAGCGCATTTGGTGTCACCGCACGTGTGCTGTTACATACCACCTGAGCGCATTTGGTGTCACCGCACCTGTGCTGTTACATACCACCTTAGCGCATTTGGTGTCACCGCACGTGTGCTGTTATATACCACCTGAGCGCAGTTAGTGTCACTGTACGTGTGCTGTTACATACCACCTGAGCGCAGTTAGTGTCACCGCACCTGTGCTGTTATATACCACCTGAGCGCAGTTAGTGTCACTGTACGTGTGCTGTTACTTACCACCTGAGCGCATATGGTGTCACCGCACCTGTGCTGTTATATACCACCTGAGCGTAGTTAGTGTCACTGTACGTGTGCTGTTACATACCACCTGAGCGCATTTGGTGTCACCGCACCTGTGCTGTTATATACCACCTGAGCGCAGTTAGTGTCACCATACGTGTGCTGTTATATACCACCTGAGCACAGTTAGTGTCACTGTACGTGTGCTGTTACATACCACCTGTGCGCATTTGGTGTCACCGCACGTGTGCTGTTATATACCACCTGAGCGCAGTTAGTGTCACTGTACGTGTGCTGTTACATACCACCTGTGCGCATTTGGTGTCACCGCACGTGTGCTGTTATATACCACCTGAGCGCAGTTAGTGTCACCGCACCTGTGCTGTTATATACCACCTGAGCGCAGTTAGTGTCACTGTACGTGTGCTGTTACATACCACCTGAGCGCATTTGGTGTCACCGCACCTGTGCTGTTATATACCACCTGAGCGTAGTTAGTGTCACTGTACGTGTGCTGTTACATACCACCTGAGCGCAGTTAGTGTCACCGCACCTGTGCTGTTATATACCACCTGAGCGCAGTTAGTGTCACTGTACGTGTGCTGTTACATACCACCTGAGCGCATTTGGTGTCACCGCACCTGTGCTGTTATATAGCACCTGAGCGCAGTTAGTGTCACCATACGTGTGCTGTTACATACCACCTGAGCGCAGTTAGTGTCACTGTACGTGTGCTGTTACATACCACCTGTGCGCATTTGGTGTCACCGCACCTGTGCTGTTATATACCACCTGAGCGCAGTTAGTGTCACTGTACATGTGCTGTTACATACCACCTGTGCGCAGTTAGTGTCACCGCACCTGTGCTGTTATATACCACCCGAGCACAGTTAGTGTCACTGTACGTGTGCTGTTAAATACCACCTCAGCGCATTTGGTGTCACCTCAACTGTGCTGTTATATACCACCTGAGCGTAGTTAGTGTCACTGTACGTGTGCTGTTACATACCACCTGAACGCATAAATATGTCTGGAAGGACAACAAAGAGAGGCAGAGAGTCATGAGGGCAAGGAGGCTCTGCATGTAGAGGTAACGCTGGTGGTGGATGTGGTGCATCCTCTTCAGCACGTGGCCGTGGCCGCTCGTCCTTCTTTTCAGGAGCTGGCCGTGTTGAGCCTCAACATGCAGAGAAATTGGTAGAGTGGATGACCAAGCCGTCCTCATCCTCCTCATCCTCTCTCACACAGACTGATCTAAGTTTGTCTGGCAAAGCAGCTGCCAAGGTGTCCTCTTACCTCTGCACAATGGCTTCACACAATACTTCCCTAGTACCACCATGTCCTCCTGAGGAGTCCCCCGAACTGTTTCAACACAGTGTTGGGTACATGCTGCAGGAAGATGCGCAGCGTTTTGAAGACTCCGATGACGGAACACTGATAGAGGAAGGCATTGATGTGAGCCCAGGGAGAGGGGGTGGCAGAGAGGGACAGCAATTTGTCAGTGATGATGTTCCCCCAGCTGGAGCATACTGCCAGGTTGTTGACAGTGATGAGGAGGGAGGGGATGATGAGGTCACTGACTCTACCTGGGTGCCTGATAGGAGAGAGGAGGAGGAGGAGGAGGAGGACGAGAACGAGGCACAGGCACATTTCCAAAGAGGCAGGATGCCCTCCAGGGGTCAGCTTAAGGTCACACCCACTGCATTACAGCGCACATCTACGGCGCTTGTGCATGGCGCTGCTGTGTCTGACTGGTACAGCAAAAGTTCTTTGGTGTGGGCCTTTTTTGAAACATGTCCACAAGCTCGTACCTTTGCTATTTGCAACTTATGTCGCAAGCGTATCTCGCGTGGCCAAAACATCAACCGCCTGGGTACCACATGCTTGTCCAGACATATGTCGACCTGCCATGCAGCTCGTTGGCAAGCACACCAGAAAGACCCACACCAAAGACAAAAGCGTACCCCCCCTTGCCCTTCTGGGACCTCCAACCCCAGTATACCCCCAGTCCTCTCTGAAGCCTGCAGTGAAGGTGTAGAAATAGGTGTGTCACAAGCTAGTAGTAGCGGTCAATCTACTAATAGTACCAGGCAAATTTCCCTGCCCCAGCTGCTGCAGCGCCGAAAGAAGTACAATCCCAGCCATCCACATGCCCAGCAGTTGAATGCTAGCTTAGAGAAATTGCTAGCACTTCAACTGCTACCTTTTCAGTTGGTAGATTCTGCCCCCTTCCGTGAGTTTGAGCAATGTGCAGTACCTCAGTGGCAAGTACCAAAACACCACTTTTTCTCACGGAAGGCTATTCCAGCTCTCTACCGGCATGTGGAAGGCAATGTCCATGCCTCGCTGAACAGGGCGGTCAGTGGTAAGGTGCATATTACCGCTGACTCATGGTCCAGCAGGCATGGACAGGGACGTTACCTGTCTTTTACGGCGCATTGGGTGACTCTGCTGGCAGCTGGGAAGGACGCAGGGCACGGTCCAGTAGTTTTGGAGGTTGTTCCGCCACCACGCCTCCAAAACACTACTACTGCTTGTGACACACCTCCCTCCTCCACCCCCTCCTCTTCTTCTTCCTCTGTGGCCTCTTCCTGTGGTAATGTTTTCTCCGAACCAGCCGTGCTCCGTATGCGTACGAGGGGATACGCAGGAATGCAGGCCAAGAGATGCCATGCGGTGCTAGAGCTGGTGTGCTTGGGAGACAGGAGCCACACTGGGGAAGAGGTTTTGTCAGCCCTGCAGGATAAGGCTGAGAGGTGGTTGACGCCACGCCAGCTGAAGCCTGGAATGGTGGTCACGATAATGGCACCAACCTCCTCTCTGCTCTGCGACAGGGAAAACTCACCCACGTGCCCTGTTTTGCGCATTTCCTCAATTTGGTGTTGCAGCGGTTCTTGGGCAGGTACCCGGGCTTGCAGGATGTCCTGAAGCAGGCCAGGAAAGTCTGTGTACATTTTCGAAGGTCATATAATGCCACTGCTCGGCTGACTGAGCTCCAAAGGGAATACAACCTGCCCAAAAACCGCCTAATTTGTGACATGCCCACCAGATGGAACTCAACGTTGGCCATGCTGCAGCGGCTGCACACGCAGCAACGGACCATCAATGAGTACCTGTGCCAATATGGCAGCAGAACTGGGTCAGGGGAGCTAGGTTTTTTTTTTCCCATGCCAGTGGGCCTTGATCAGGGATGCTTGCACTGTCCTGTCACCATTTGAGGAGGCCACGAGGATGGTGAGCAGTGACAGTGCATGTATCAGTGAGACTGTCCCTCTTATTCACATGTTGGAGCACACGCTACGTGGAGTAATGGACAGGGCCCTTGAGGCAGAACAGAGGGAGGAAGAGGAGGACTTCCTTACCTCTCAGGGCCCCCTTTACCCAGACAGTGGTCCTGCTTGCCCACCTAGCACACAGGAAGAGGAGGAGGAGGAGGAGGAGGAGGATTGTATCAGCAGCATGGAGGTGGAGCCTAGCACTCAGCAGCAGCAGTCTTCAAGGGATCATTTACAGTCCCAAGGAGCACGTGGAGTTTTACGTGGCTGGGATGAGGTGCCTGTGGATCCTGTCGTCTTCAGTGACCCAGAGGACTGTGCCCCGAATGCCTCTGCAAACTTACGCTGCATGGCCTCCCTGATCCTGCAAAGCCTGCGTAAGGATCCTCGTGTACGTGCTATTAAGGAGAGGGATCATTACTGGCTGGCGACTCTCCTTGATCCACGTTACAAGAGTAAGGTTGCGGACCTTATGTTGCCATCGCAGAGGGAGCAGAAGATGAAACTTCTGCGGGAGGCCTTGCAGAAGGGTCTGTACAATGCGTTCCCAGAACCGGGGGGATTACCAAAACCTGGCTCTGGACAACGTCTTGCTGAGGCTTCGGTAAGTCACAGAAGGGGCGGTGGAGAAGGTGGTCGTCTGACCGATGTGTTCAGGCAGTTTTTTAGTCCGCAGCCCCAAGGTCTGACCGGTTCCAGCAACCATCGCCAGCATCTGGTTTACATGGTCCGGGAATACCTAGGGGCAAGATCCAACTTGGACACCGTCTTGAGGATGGATCACTGGCCAGAGCTTGCCCAGTACACAATTGAGCTACTGGCTTGCCCTGCATCCAGTGTTCTTTCAGAACGGACATTCAGTGCTGCTGGAGGCTTTGTGACTGATCACAGGGTGCGCCTCTCCACCGGCTCTGTTGATCGACTGACCTTCATCAAAATGAATCAGGCTTGGATCAACACCAGCTACCAAGCACCTGATGCTGATATTAATGAATAATATCTTTTTGTTGAAATGTCGGATCCCTTTTAGACTGCGCATGCTGATGCTGAGTGACTATCCTCTTATGCTGCTGATGGAATATCCTTCTCCTCCTCACTTTTCTTGCTGATAGCTAGTAAGAAATGTTGTGTTTCTCGGCTCCGCCACCAGTGCCTAAGGCACAATTTTTCAGCCCCTGTTTAACAGGGGCGCCTAATAACAATTTTTGATGCAATACTTTGCATGTGGCTTCTTGTTGCGCTCCAATTGGAGTTATTGGGAGGGGTTGCAGTGTTGTGTTGTGCCCAAGGCACAATTTTTCTGCCCCTGTTTAACAGGGGCGCCTAATAACAATTTTTGATGCAATCATTTGCACATGGCTCCTTGTTTGTGCTCTAATTGGAGTTATTGGGAGGGGTTGCAAGTGTTGTGTTGTGCCCAAGGCACAATTTTTCAGCCCCTGTTTAACAGGGGCGCCTAATAACAATTTTTGATGCAATACTTTGCACGTGGCTCCTTGTTGCGCTCGAATTGGAGTTATTGGGAGGGGTTGCAAGTGTTGTGTTGTGCCCAAGGCACAATTTTTCAGCCCCTGTTTAACAGGGGCGCCTGATAACAATTTTTGATGCAATACTTTGCACGTGGCTCCTTGTTGCGCTCCAATTACAGTATGTTTGAGGGGTGCCCTTTTTTCTAAAAAATTTCTTTCACAAAACAATAATGGCCCCCCACCACCGCTAAAATATTCGACATAATGTTGCCACACAGAACTTGCGCAAGTATTATTAATTACTTTTTTTTATAGTCCTCTCATGTTGTGCAGGGACATTTCTAAACACGTGCCACTACTATAGACACCCAGCAGGTGTGATATTTAAAGGAATTTTTTTTTCCCTTTTTTGCATCATTAAATTGCTGCTCCGCAAAAAACTTCCGTTTTTAAACAATTTTTTTCCATTGATACATGTTCCCTGGGGCAAGACCCGGGTTCTGAAGGACGTTTTCCAACATTAAATTGAATTTTGGTCTTTAAAATGATCGTTTTTGAATTCGAACGTTCGGGTCCCATAGACTTCAATGGGGTTCGAAATATTAGTGCGAACCCGCGGTCTGTTCGAACGTTCTGGTGCGAACCAAACCCGGGGGTGTTCTGCTCATCCCTAGTCTTGAGGATGGATTACTGGCCAGAGCTTGCACAGTACGCAATTGAGCTACTGGCTTGCCCTGCATCCAGTGTTCTTTCAGAACGCACATTCAGTGCTGCTGGTGGCTTTGTGACCGATCACAGGGTGCGCCTCTCCACCGACTCCATCGATCGACTGACCTTCATAAAAATGAATCAGGCTTGGATCAACACCAGCTACCAAGCACCTGATGCTGATGTAACTGAATAATTTTTTTGAAATGTCAGATCCCTTGAAGACTGCCTATGCTGATTCTAAGTGACTGTCCTGTTATGCTGCTGACTGAATATCCTTTTCCTCCTCACTGATCTTGCTGATAGCTAGTAAGAACATTTTTGTTTCTGGGCTCCGCCACCAGTGGCTAAGGCCCAATTTTTCTGCCCCTGTTTGACAGGGGCGTCTAACAACAATTTTTGATGCAATACTTTGCATGTGGCTCTTTGTTGCGCTCCAATTACAGTATCTGTGAGGGCTTGCAGTGTTGTGTTGTGCCTAAGGCCCGATTTGTATGCCCCTGTTTAACAGGGGCATCTAATAACAATTTTTAATTCAACCTTATTTTATTAAAGAAAGAAAGCAGAAAGACAAATATCGTCTCAAACATTACAAACAGCGAAATCGAATACATCAACAATATGTATCTTGTATGACAGAACATAAACATGTCTATGTTACATAGGAATGGGAGTAAAAGCATAAGTACGAGGACCACCACAAGGCAGTAAGTGCTGCAATCCCTGCATATTAAAAAAAGGGGAAAGATTTAGCTATTGTAGCTATCAATCATACTTCGGGTAAGTGAACAGTGCTACCCCGCGTACGGTGCAGTATATGGGAATGCATAGTAATCTGTATGGAAAAAATAACATATGGGATCAGATAGCGAACCAGTAACATACGGCGGGCCAAGGCCATAGTATGTGGTTTAATGGAGTCCTAAGAATGTAATCAGACAACGAGAGAAGGAGAAGAAGCAGGGGCAGACAAAGGGGGGAGAGAAAGTGGGGCAAGAATGGGGGGGGGGCAAGTATCACTCCATCATGGTACCCGGGCAACATCATCCAGGCCACCTTCAGCCCAGGAAATAAACTCTAATAACAATTTTTGATGCAATACTTTGCATGTGGCTCTTTGTTGCGCTCCAATTACAGTATGACATGGTTCAGATTCTACTTAACAAACCTACAGTCCTTGTCTTGTTTGCACCGCCTGTATACTGCTGCTCAAAGTATATAGGTCCAAAGGGTCTTGTCAGGGCCGATCCTCCCTATAGGCTCACTATGCAAGCCGCTTAGGGCCCCCGCAAAGCTGCAAAGGGCCCCCCAAATTACTAGAGGCCCCGTATGGTGAGAAGTCATTTTCGCCGCCTCATCCCGCTTCTAAACTCACTGACTGAGTCATTTCCGACAGCAGAACACCCCCTCCCCCGCTTCTCAACTTTCTTTAATGTGACATGTCACTGTTGTCAGCGCCCCCGCTTCTTATTTTTAATGTCATTTTGCTTAGGGCCCCAGGGAGGTCAGGATCGGCACTGGGTCTTGTAATGACCTGGGGGGAGTGGTGGCGGGGAAACTCATGCTATTTTTTTCAATGATTTTTATCCATTTTGCAGGGACCAAACATTACATTGAAGCCGCAAGCAGTATTACATTTATTTTTTCTTATAGTAATCTCATTTTGTGCACAGACATTTCTAACATGTGCCACTATTATAGACACCCAGCAGGTACGATATTTAAAGGAATTTTTCTTTTTTGTTTTTTTCACTTTAAGCATCATAAAAATCGCTGCTCCAGAAAAAACCCGGGTTCTCAAAGACGTTTTCCAACAATAACTTGAATATTTGGCTTTAAAATAAGCACTTTTGAATTCAAACGTTTGAGTCCCATAGACTTCAATGGGGTTCTAAATGTTCGTGCGAACGTTCGCTCTGTTCGACGGTTCGGGTGCCAACCGAACACGGGGGTGTTCGGCTCATCCCTAATCAGCACCATGGGTTCTTCTAAGCAGTTGTCTAGAAAACTGAATATAGTTGACGCTCACAAAGCTGAAGAAGGCTATAAGAAGATAGCAAAGCGTTTTCAGATGTCAATGTCCTCTGTTCGGAATGTAGATAAGAAATGGCAGTCATCAGGAACAGTAGATGTTAAAGCAAGATCTGGAAGACCAAGAAAAATATTAGACAGAACAGCTTGGAGGATTGTGAGAAAAGCAATTCAAAACCCACGTTTGACTGCACGATCCCTCCAGAAAGTGTGCAGAAAATCTATCGCGCCAATATTTAGTGGTAAAAAAGCTGCTACCCAAAAATAATCAATAGATTACAGACATTGGAAAATAGGAGCAAGGGTGCGCTAGTGTAAACTAAAACAAAATTACAAAATAAGTGATCTACTATGGATTTTTGTAAAGATGATCCAGTAAGATGTTGATGAAAACCTTTTACTAAATCACCGTAATTGGCATAGCCTGTGCTAACATGTGCAAATCATCAAAACAATACAGCACAGAAAGCATGTGTGGGAAATGTGCGGAAATTGTTCTAGAAGTCCATAGATAAATATATTTGCATATATTAATCTTGATTGCATTAGCTCATGCTGGTGCTCTTGTAAATCCCAGTTGAGGTCCACAAACAAAATTGCAAAATAAGTGATAACTAATAAGGATAATTATGTTAAGATGATCCAGTAAGATGTTGGTGAACAACCTCTCACAAAATCAACGTAATTAGCATAGCCTGTGTTAACATGTGCAAACCAACAAAACAAGACAGCACAGAAAGCATGTGCGGGAAATGTGCAGGAATTGTGTGCGGGAAATATGCGGGAATTGTTCTAAAAGTCCATAGATAAGTATATTTGCATATATTAATCTTGATTGTATTAGCTCATGCTGGTGCTCTTATGAAATTGCAGTTAGGGTCCACCTTTACCAGTAAGAACAGTCTTCACCCAAAGTGCACAAGTGAAATGGTTCCTTACCAGATAACAATGACCCTTAATTTGATACCAAAGTAAGGAGTCACATGCAGCTGTACAGGAAAACCTGTTGGATGAGATGCGTCCTGCTGCTTGGTATACTTGTACTCAGATGGATCCCAATGGTTGCATGGAATAACAAAAAGATGCCAACATAGTGTAACCCGTTTATTTAAAAAAAGTTAAAACAACATAAAAGTGCCAAATGGCTGCTTACTATTAGTAGTGCCCCAAAACCCGGCACTGAGGCTAGATCGTATGTGTAAAAGATCATCAATCCCGGGCATCTGACATGTGTCTCAGGCGTGTTTTCCAGCTAGCAGGTAGTCGGAATCAGCGGGATGGGAAGTGACGAATTAGCGTGCGTGGATGGATACCGCCTCGACGTACGTTTAGTTGTGAACGTCTTCAGGAAGCGCATCCTACCACGCTTGGATGGGTTGATTTATACACCTAAGACCCCGGTTTTATACAAAGTTCCCAAGGTACACAAGAATGCAACCAACCCCCCAGGGAGACCCATTGTGAGTGGGATTGGTTCTCTTTATCCTAGAATTGGAGAATATTTAGATCTATTTCTCCAGCCATTGGTCATTCTAGGCAGGTCGAACCTAAAGGACAGCAGGGATCTCATTCAATCCCTGTCTTCTTTAGAAATTTCAGAGGGGACTTGGTTGGCAACAGTAGATGTAGAGTCCCTCTACACTAACATCCGGCAGGGAGACGCTATTGAAGCAGTTACCCAAGCTTTAAGGACAGACACAAGGCTTCCAGAAGTCCAGGTTCAATTTTTAATTGATTGACTACGTCAAGCTATGGGTAACAACTACTTCTGGGCTTTAGGGCAGTTTTTCAACCAGGTTAAAGGTGTTGTAATGGGGGCTCGCTATGCCCCTAGTGTGGCTAACCTGGTATTGAACAAATGGGAGGAGGAAACTATTTACCAAGACCACCCAACACCCCTCATTTTTTACAAGAGATATATAGATGACATCATCCTTATGTGGGAGGGGACTTGGGATTCCTTGGAAATCTTTTTGGGCGGAATAAATAATAACCAGTATGGTTTGAAGTTCTCAGCAACATCTAGTTTAGTTTCCATTAACTATCTAGATTTGACCTTGGTCAAGAATGGAAACAAGGTGAGCACACGTACATATTTCAAAAGTACAGATAGAAATACCATTCCTAAAAGCCAGTACATGAGAATTTGTCGTAATTGTGATACCATCACTGATTTCCAAACCCAATCTGCAACTCTAACAGAGAAATTCATAGAAAAAGGTTACCTCCCACAATTATTAGAAAAAACAGTCCTGGATGTTACAAATATGGATAGAAAAGAACTATTGGTCTCAAAAAAGAAACCCCCATTCTCAGGCGATACAGCTTTCTTTTCAGGCTTCCACCGCCAATATAGAAGCATTGGAAAAATCTTCCGCAAACATTGGCCTATCCTATTGAAAGACAATGATTTAGCCACAATTTTACCTCCCAAACCCAGATTTATCTACAGGAGAGCACCGGGACTACGGAACATGATAGCCCCAAATGTACCAGATCCCCCACCCAAACCACTTACCTTTTTGGACGGGTCAGGATTCCATTATTGCACCAGGTGCAGATCGTGCAAAAGCACTATTAGAACCTCCAGAAAAATAACTAAATTCAAATCTAATGTCACACATCAAGAATATACAATCAAACCTCTAATAACATGCGACACTCACCATGCCACATATTTACTGGAATGTCTGTGTACGCTACAATACGTGGGGCGGACCACAAGAAAACTAAGAGTCCAAATTAACGAACACGTAGCTAATATTACCAATGGGTTCCCAAACCACAGCGTATCTAAAAACATCATAATAAGGAACCCAGCAAACTTTCCTTTTGCGGTATTGACAAGATTACCAAACACTGGAGAGGCACCAACATGGTACAGGCCATCTCCCAATATGATACCATGTGGATTCACCTACTACGGGTCATGCATTCGCAGGGCCTCAACATCGAGTTGGATCTTAACTGTTTTCTAACTAATAACTGATAACACACTATCCACTAGGGATGTAATGGCTATACTATTACACCATTTCCATCCATAAATACACATTTCCTCCATCCTCTTAATAACTTAGTCTTATCCATTATTTTCTACTACTAGCATGCATTTGGATTCCCAGTATAGGAGTTTCTAACCCTGCTACTTAAATGTATAGTTTTAATTCTATTTTAATTTTTAAATTTCAATATACAGTTGGCCTTTGTTGTGTATATATATCCCTACAACGGATATTCCCCCGAGGGGTTCCACAAAGGGTTAACTTATTTTAATGTGGCAGATAATTAACAATTTATGCCACCAATGGTATAGGTTTTATCTAAGTACATGGTGTTATAGTCGAATGTTACACTTTATTACTATGTAGGTATCGTTGCCCAATCGTATATGGAATTCTAACTAATGTTCATACAATTTGTGAATACATTTGCTGATTGTCGACACACATTCGACATGGTGTCGAATCTGCTACTGAGGCTGTGATTACCTTATCCCCGCCCATATCAATTGACAAACGTATAAATCAACCCATCCAAGCGTGGTAGGATGCGCTTCCTGAAGACGTTCACAACGGAACGTACGTCGAGGCGGTATCCATCCACGCACGCTAATTCGTCACTTCCCGTCCCGCTGGTTCCAACTACCTGCTAGCTAGAACGCATGCCTGAGACACATGTCAGATGCCCGGGATTGATGATCTTTCACCCATACGATCTAGCCTCAGTGCCGGGTTTTGGGGCACTACTCATAGTAAGCAGCCATTTGGCACTTTTATGTTGTTTTAACTTTTTTAAATAAACGGGTTACACTATGTTGGCATCTTTTTGTTATTCCATGCAACCATTGGGATCCATCTGAGTACAAGTATACCAAGCAGCAGGACGCATCTCATCCAACAGGTTTTCCTGTACAGCTGCATGTGACTCCTTACTTTGGTATCAAATTAAGGGTCATTGTTATCTGGTAAGGAACCATTTCACTTGTGCACTTTGGGTGAAGACTGTTCTTACTGGTAAAGGTGGACCCTAACTGCGATTTCATAGGAGCACCAGCATGAGCTAATACAATCAAGATTAATATATGCAAATATACTTATCTATGGACTTTTAGAACAATTCACGCACATTTCCCGCACATGCTTTCTGTGCTGTCTTGTTTTGTTGGTTTGCACATGTTAGCACAGGCTATGCTAATTACGTTGATTTTGTGAGAGGTTTTTCACCAACATCTTACTGGATCATCTTAACATAATTATCCTTATTAGTTATCACTTATTTAGCAATTTTGTTTGTGGACCTCAACTGGGATTTACAAGAGCACCAGCATGAGCTAATGCAATCAAGATTAATATATGCAAATATATTTATCTATGGACTTCTAGAACAATTTCTGCACATTTCCCACACATGCTTTCTGTGCTGTATTGTTTTGATGATTTGCACATGTTAGCACAGGCTATGCCAATTACAATGATTTAGTGAGAGGTTTTCATCAACATCTTACTGGATCATCTTTACAAAAATCCATAGTAGATCTCTTATTTTGTAATTTTGTTTTAGTTTACACTAGCGCACCCTTGCTCCTATTTTCCGATCCCTCCAGAAAGATCTGGCAGACACTGGAGTTGTGGTACACTATTCCACTATAAAGAGATACTTGTACAAATATGGGGCCAGATTCTCAAAAGAATTACGCCGGTGTATCTACAGATACACCGGCGTAATTCAAATTTCCCGCCAGCGTATCACTGTTTTCTATCCAGAAAACATGATACGCCGGATTTACACTAAGATCCGACTGGCGTAAGTCACTTACACCGTTGGATCTTAAATGTAATGTTATGCCGGCCGTTAGGTGGCGTTTCCGTCAATTTCTCATTTGACTATACAAATGAGCCTGATACGCCGATTCCCGAACGTTTTTGCGCCGCCTCGTCGTCGTTTACGTCGTTTCCGTAAGCGTAAACTTAGTTTACGAAGGTCAGTCGTATGCCACGTTAAGTATGGCCTCGGGACAGCGTTGTCTTTTTCCATCGTTTACGTCATTTTCCTAAGTCGTTCACGAATAGGGCTTTACGTAAATGACACTCACGTCGGCTTCATTGACGTTTTCCGACGTGATTTGGAGCATGCGCACTGGGCTATTTTTACGGCCGGAGCATGCGCAGTTCGATCGGCGCGGGGGGCCGGCTTAATTTAAATACAAGCCGCCCCCTTTGAATTACGCGGCCTTACGCCGGGCCATTTACACTACGCCGCCGCAAATTACAGAGCAAGTGCTTTGAGAATATGGCACTTGCTCCAGTAAGTTGCGGCGGCGTAGTGTAAATGGCATACATTACGACGCCGCGGATTCTAAGTGAATCTGGCCCATTGTCTTCATGGAAGATTCATCAGAAGAAAAGCTCTTCTACGTCCTCACCACAAAATCAGCGCTTGAACTTTGCAAATGAACATACAAGACAAGACAAGCCTGATGCATTTTGGAAACAAGTTCTGTGAACGATGAGGTTAAAATAGAACTTTTTGTCCAGAATGAGCAAAGGTACGTTTGGAGAAGAAAGGGCACAGAATTTAATGAAAAGAACCTCTGTCCAACTGTTAAGCATTGGGTTGGATCAATCATGCTTTTGGGTTGTATTGCAGCCAGTGGCACAGTGAACATTAGATTCAATAAAATTTCAGCAAATTTTGGATGGTAACTTGATGCCATCTGTGAAAAAGCTGAAGTTAAAGAAAAGATGGCTTCTACAAATGGATAATTATCCTAAACACACCTCAAAATCCACGGGGGATTACATCAAGAGGCGTAAACAGAAGGTGTTGCCATGGCCTTCACAATTTCCTGGCCTCAACATAATTGAAAATCTATAGATAGACCTTAAAAGAGCAGTGCTTGACAGACAGCCCAGAAATGTCAATTACTTTTATGGTTGTTTGTTGAATATACAGGATTCACTGTATTATTAGCAACACTTCACACAACTGGTGTTTTTATGAATATATGGGTTGATTTTAGCGCAAATACACTCCTTTTTAAACAAAAAGTAGAACATCTACTAAAGAAGGTTTCACAAGAATATTAAATAAATTCACAATAAAGATTCTGACAACTATATCACTGTAAAGTCTTTATACAGCTGGTAGGTCATCTATTTTTTTTTTTTTTTACCTCTTTAGATCCCTGTTATCTCTTTATTGCAGATCTATATTATCTACATCATAGTGCAGGGCAGGCTACAAAGCATCCATCTGCTAATTTCAACAGTGTTGCATCTCCTCTCTGACTTATTTTGAGATTTATTGCTATGTGGTCTAGATGGCTGTGTATATTTAGCTGTGGTTTATGCAAATTTTTGTCTGGAAAGTAAGTGCCAAGGAATGGCAACGTGTCAAAGTAAATAGCCGAGATGTAGGCAGTAGTGAACATTTTGCTTGAGTTTGATTTGATTATCCCTCTTGGAATATTGATCTTGTAACAAGAGGAGAGCACACAAGATATATAATGTGATAAATGTGTTTATTTATTTGCAGTTGAATGTTCAAATACATTGAGGACAACTGAGACTGATTGAAATTCATTGATGCCATACTTACTTTTAAATAAGTTGCATAGAAAATGTTTTATATCTATCTATCTATATCTATCTATATCTATACATATATATATATATATATATATATATATATGGGCCAGATTCAGCAAGACTTCCGCTGGAGTATTTCGATATGCGCCGCGTAACTGTGAATATGCGCCGTCGTATCTATGTGGCCGTACCCACCAAACTAGATGCGACAGAAAACGGGCCATTTCCGATCGGCTTTACTTTCCGACGCCAGAGTCTCGTCAGCGCATAATTTCGCTTGGCGCATCAGTCGCGCCTATTGATTTCCCCTGCAAATATGCAAATGAGGGAGATTTCCCGATTCGCGAACGGATTAGCACCATACGCTGGCTACATGCGCCGTGCGTATCTCGTCCGTCCGGCGCAAAGTTATTTCTACAAATAGCTGCTTTATCTTTACTCCAGACCCATGTGGAAGAAAAATATATTTTAAATATATTTTAAAAAAACATTCCTAATATATTTGCAATATATTTGAAATGCTACAATTTTGGCCAGATTCAATATATTTCAAAAATATATTTCAATATATTTGTGAATATATTATTGAATATATTGGGAAATGCATTGTGAAATATGTTGCAAATATACTCATACATATATGTTAAATGTACTTCTGAATGCATTTAGCAATATATTTATGCAGCCATAAATATATTGCAACATGCATTTTGGAATGCATTGTGAATATATTCAGACATATATTGCTAAATGCATTCAGAAGTACATTTAACATATATTTCTGAATACATTCACAATGCATTCCAAAATGCACTTTGCAATATATTTATGGCTGCAAAAATATATTGCTAAATGCATTTAGAAGTGCATTTAACATATATTTATGAATATATTTGCAACATATTTCACAATGCATTACCCAATATATTCACAAATATATTGAAATATATTTTTGAAATATATTGAATCTGGCCAAAATTGTAGCATTTCAAATATATGGCAATATATTTGGGAAAAAATATATTAAGAATGTTTTTTAAAATATATTTTAAATATAAATGTACTGAATGTAAAATAAAAAAAAATACATTCCTATTACATTTTGAAAGGCTGTGCATTTATATATTGTATTTTATATATTGTAGGCCTATAAAACCAGCAAATATTTGGAAATAAAAACAATAACACAGTACAATACACACAACTTTATTAGCATGTAAATATACAAAAACTACAACACAGAGAATAGAAAGTGGTGTTAACTGTGGAAAATGACATTAATGACATAAAAGTTTATTTGTGGTATTCTGATGGTTCCCCATGTTTCCCTTCAGGTGATATTTCAACACCGCAATTTTTCTTGTAACAGCGTCACTGATCACACCGTTTGAAGTCCCAGGAAACTTTGCCAAAGTGGCAGCTTTAAAAAGTAAATGTTAAATATTAGACTTATTAGATTTTCCCTGTGAATCAAAAGCCATATAAGACCCTTTTCACACTGTAGCGCTGCTAAAGCTCCGGCGGTTTTTGCAACACTTTTTAGGCGTTTTTTTTTAAAGGGAAAAAGTACAGTTTTAATGCGCTTTTAAAGTGCTTTGGAAGCGCTGCCCATTAATTTCAATAGGCAGGTGCGTTTTAGGAGCGCTATTTATAGTGCTCCCAACCCGCCCCAGATGCTGCTTGCAGGACTCTTTCTAATGTTCCGCAAGCACATCGCCCCAGTGTGAAAGTACTCATTGCACTGAAAAGGATGCAGTTTCATAAGCTTTTTAGAGGCTTCTAGTGCTAAAACGCCTGAAAACTGCCTCAGTGTGAAAGGGGTCTAACAGATGCAGCTGAGTAAATAAAACTAACCAAATTAAGCATGTATAAAAACATCAAAATATTGTAGACTTTTCAAAAATCTGTATAATAATCAACATCTTGCCTACAACTTGTCTTATTAGTTCAGACTACTACCAGACTGAGCAAGATATCTTATTTTGAAACAAAAGTCAAATTGGCTTACAGTCTACATGTCAAAGCTAATGTTTACATAGGGTCTAACTGTACCCGCTTCTCTCCATCTGTCAGCCGCTTGGAGGCACCGCCTTGAAAGTTACTTTTTATTGAAGTGGTTGAAAAGGTACAAAGGTTTTTACCTTCATGTATTTTATGCATTAAGGTAAAAAAAAAAAACTTCTGTGTGCAGCAGCCCCCCTATACTTACATGAGCCCCCTCTCGATCCAGCGATGACCACGAGTGCCTTGTCTCTCCAGGGTCTTGCACTGCTGATTGGCTTTCTGTAGTGGTGGGAGCTATTGGCTCCCGATGCCATCAATCACAGTCAGTGAGCTAATTAGGAGATGGGGCCAAGGAGCAGCTCAGTGTGTGTGTGTTGAAAAAACAGAGCTGTGGTTTAGGAGCACCGGCATGGGACGTGAGAAGAGAAGGATCTGGGCTGCTCTGTACAAAAACCCTTACACAGAGCAGGTAAAATATGTCATATTTGATATTTACAAAAAAGACAACGTTTTAATGTTTCGGTACCAAAAGAAATCCTACCTGTTTAGGCCTTGAGTACGACACTTGACAAGGAGATGAGCTCAAGTCTTTAAATGGGACAGAAGGTGATGCACACGATACACCCACACAGGATGAACTTCCACCATCATTCTTCAGTGCTATTAGCTGCGCTCTTGTTGTTTTCAAAGTATCCATTACGCCAGGTAACTCTATGGAAATGCATAAAAACATTTTAAGTAACATAATGGCCTATTT
Organism: Rana kukunoris; assembly: GCA_029574335.1. Taxonomy (NCBI): domain Eukaryota; kingdom Metazoa; phylum Chordata; class Amphibia; order Anura; family Ranidae; genus Rana; species Rana kukunoris. The sequence goes on from JAJQKJ010001196.1 coordinate 230,645, forward strand.
TCTCACCATATCCATTAATTTAATTTGTTAGAAATTGATGACTTGTGGAAAAATGTACTTTTACATGATTAGATGGTTTCCTCCAGTCTGCTGCTGACCCATCCCCTCCACCAGATCAAAAATATCCCAGGAGGGTTTCTCCCAAGGTATAAGTAAAGATGTTCCACAAAACAAAAATCTTACTTGTGCATATAGTATGTAGTTACCTCAGTGCACTCACTGATACTATAATGAATGTAGTACAGTAAGCTCCCAGTTACTGTTATTTCTGGTTGCTTGAGATCTAATAGTAACTCTCAAGCATCCACCTCCCATGGCACCCTACCCCCTCCCACTTAGCAGCTAAAGGGGGTAGGGATTGGGGGCATTGTTTTACCACCCCCAAATTCACATGCGATGAGCCTAAAAAGTGCTATTGCCAAATGCAACTAAGGGCTCATTCATAATGCGTTATGCAATGCTCCAATGGGCCTCTGAGAAATTATACAAGGTGGTCAGGAGGCAAAATGTTAACACCAATAATTGCAGTGAAAGGCACAGGATTGCAGTGCGGTAGTACGGCAATTATAGGTTTTAGTCAGGTGTGATGAGGCAACATTGGAGGACACTTTGCCCTGTGATTAGGGTTGTCCCGATACCGATACTAGTATCGGTATCGGGACCGATGCCGAGTATTTGCGGGAGTACTTGTACTCCTGCAAATACCCCCGATACCAAAATAGAATAATTCATATTGCAGCCATGTCCTGTCCCTCATACCTGTAGCTATGATATGTCCCCCACGTATGCCGCCGCCGCCGCCGCATACCGCCGTTAATCCCCCTGCATTATAGCGTAGCCTGCATTACAAGCTTTCGTTTTGAATACTTGTAAATGCCCGCGCCGCCATGTATAGACACTCCCCTTCTCGGGGATCCGTCCAATACCGAGCAAGGGGGAGTGGTGATGTTACGGGCGTGGGACACTCCCCCTTGCTCGGTATTGGACAGATCCCCGAGAAGGGGAGTGTCTATACATGGCGGCGCGGGCATTTACAAGTATTCAAAACAAAAGCTTGTAATGCACGCTACGCTATAATGCAGGGGGATTAACGGCGGTATGCGGCGGCGGCATCATAGCTACGGGTATGGGGGACATACATGGCTTGCAATATGGGGGACATACATGGCTTGCAATATGTGGGGGACATACATGGCTTGCAATATGTGGGGGACATACATGGCTGCAATATGTGGGGGACAGGACATGGCTGCAATATGTGGGGGACAGGACATGGCTGCAATATGTGGGGGACATACATGGCTGCAATATGTGGGGGGACATGGCTGCATTTGGGGACATATTTAAAAAAAGTATCGGTATTCGGTATCGACGACTACTTGAAAAAACATATCGGTACTTGTACTCGGTCCTAAAAAAGTGGTATCGGGACAACCCTACCTGTGATCTTTGACTTCTCCCATGTTGTTCGGGTAGATCTCCACCTCTCGAAGGTTGCCTACCTCTGCCCTAAAACACTGTAGAATGAAAAGGCAAATGATTGGTCAAACAGAAAATAAAGATAAAAATAACAAAGGCAGCAGAACTGGTGGAATAATAGACAATAAATAGATAAAAAATGAAAAGACTGCACCAATATAAAACATTCTATGAAAATTAAAATTGAAAATTTCACCAATACCAATTCACATTGAAAGACTGGCATCCAGGGGCTGATATGCCAAAAACGGTGCACAATAATTAACTAATACAAAAAAATCAGAGTGCAAGGAAAAATTTGTATATAAATTCACAAAATTAATGTCAAATTATATGTATAAACAATGAGAGGTTAATACGTCAAATCGGTGATCCCAAAAATTGTATGCCAACAGCACACAATTGGCAAACCAAACCTCTAAAATTCTTAATGATATCACCACAAAACTCAAACACTGATGACCAAATGAATAATGAAGGATGATGCAAATATGATGATCAGATACAGTGCCGGTTGAATGTGGCGATATATAAAAAAAGGGAAGGTGCCCACCACCATAATTAAGTTGTCTGCTTACCAAAGGCAAGTTGTCTCAGTTGTTGGTTTTCTTCTTCCAAGTGCTTATTCCGGTTTTATATTCACCAGTTGTCAGTCAGTCTTGGTCAGGTGCTTTGACAGCGGCTGGCGCCCCATCTGTCAGAATCCGCCAAAAAAAAAAAAAAAAATTAGCTTTCCATCTCCACACCCCCCATCCACTCCCCCCCACCCCACACACACACACACACCCCCATCTTTTTCAAACCCCCCGCCCACACACACCCCAGACACCGCTAACCTCCTTCTGCACAATTTATTTGATGGCAGCTGAATGTAAACAGCAGGGAGTGGGGGAACCATAGCCAGACTGCCATTGGCTGTTTCAATTTTAAAATTAGGCTGACTATTGTGCCCCCTTCCCACTGCCTGCTGTCAATCAGCAGAGGAAGACCTGAAGAAGAATGTTCTCCTTCAAATCCTCTCCTTTGCTGATTGACAACAGGCAGTGGGCGGGTGCAATAGCCCACTATTGGCTACTGCAAATTAAAATAGTCAATAGCAACCTAGCTATTGATTTCCCTGCTATCTGCTCTTTTTTCCTGTATTCTGCCAGTGGCCAGTGGCTGTAAGAATACAAAAAAAAGGCCTAGGTGTCAACTGATATCAGGCTACTTCTGGGGCAGCTGGATGTAATATTAGTACCTCATATTGTTATCGGCCTGAAAGGTGGCCCATAATTGGTATCTGTATGGAAAAATCCATATCTAATGGCACCTAGTAGCAGGGCAGATAATAATATGCAAAAGGGGAGGGAGACATAAAACATTGGTAGCACCGTGCCCTGACATTATGGGGTATATTTACTAAAGGCAAATCCACTTTGCAGTACAAGTGCACTTGGAAGTGCAGTCACTATAGATCTGAAGGGGACAAAAAAAAAAAAATGTTTTTCCTGTACATGATTGGATGATAAAATCAGCAGAGCTTCCCCTCATTTCAGATCTCTCTCTCAGATCTACAGTGACTGCATGTCCAAGTGCACTTGTAGTGCAAAATAGATTTTCCTTTAGTAAATCAACCCCTATGCTGCATGGTGAGTGGATATAGAATGGAAGCCGTATATTATATGCAGCAATGTGCACTGAAGTATGCTACACAGTTACTGGATATAACATGGAAGACATACATATTATATGCAGCAGGGTGACATGCTGTGCAAGAGGAGCTCTATAATATTACATTACTGTGCACATGCTGTATGGTAACTGGGAAGGTAAATGCACACAGAATGAGAACTTTTCAGCAGGAAATAGACAAATACAACTTTAACTCATACACCAAACTTTCACAATTCTAATATTATTTGATAGAAGGCTTACCTTTCATCCAGGAGAATACATCCAGCAGAATACATCCAAGACATTACAGAGAACTTCTCCACCATGCCATGCTTTCCTTTTCAGAGGCCTTACCAGGAACAGGAAGTGAGAGGTGAAAGTTCACCCCTCTGGTTCCCACAGCTCACTTCCTGTAACAGACCTCCTGTATTATGATTGCAGTCTCTCTGTTTAAAGAGTTTTCCCCAGGGCTGGATTTACATATTAGAAGATCGAAGGCACAGAAATCAGACCCATATCCCAATAAAAAAGAATGAGATAAAAGAAATTAGAAAAATATTTATACATGTAAGTAAGTTATGGAAGATGCATTCTATATATATATTTTGTATCTTCATTCTGGTATATATGTGTGTGTGTATATATCAGATATACTCTATATGTATATATATATATATGTGTGTATATATATATATATATATATATATATATATATATATATATACACACAGTATATACACACACACATATATATACTGTATATACACACACACACAAGAATGCAGCTCTCATCACTTACATATTTATCTTCCAGCCCAGCCTAGTATTGGCACATGACAACAGTGCAGCTTGGGCAAGGATATGACATTTAACCACTTCCTTACTGGGCATGTATACCCCCTTCCTGACCAGGTGAAATTTCAGCTTGCGGCACTGCGTCGCTTTAACTGACAATTGCGCGGTCGTGCGACGTGGCTCCCAAACAAAATTGGCATCCTTTTTTCCCCACAAATAGAGCTTTCTTTTGGTGGTATTTGGTCACCTCTGCGGTTTTTATTTTTTGCGCTATAAACAAAAAAGGACGACAATTTTGAAAAAAAAAATTTACAATATTTTTTACTTGTTGCTATAAAAAATAGCCCAATTTAAAAAAAAAAAATTCAGTTTAGGCTGATACGTATTCTTCTACATATTTTTGGTAAAAAAAAAATCGCAATAAGCGACTGGTTTGCGCAAAAGTTATAGCGCCTACAAAATAAGGGACAGAATTATTATTTTTTATTATTTATTTTTTACTAGTAATGGCGGCGATCTGCGATTTTTATTGCGACTGCGACATCATGGCGGACACATCGGACACTTTTGACACATTTTTGGCGCCATTCACATTTATACAGCCATCAGTGCTATAAATATGCACTAATTACTGTATAAATGTGACTGGCAGGGAAGGGGTTAACACTAGGGGGTGAGGAAGGGGTTAAATGTATTCCCTGCATAGTGTTCTAACTGTGGGTGGAGGGGGGGTGACTGGGGGGTGACCGATCTGTGTCCCTATGTACAAGGGACACAGATCGATCTCCTCCTCTCCAGAGACAGGACGCTGTCTCTGTGTAAAACGGCAATGAGAGATGATCTCATATGTTTACATATGAGATCATCTCTCATTCGCCCACAGATCGCATCGCAAAAGGCCACTATGATTGGCCGTGTCCAAGGGACACGGCCAGTACACAAGTTCCCCGCTGCACGCTCTGGAGCGCACGCTGGGAACAAAGAAAGGGGCTGCCGTGAAAACGCGGCAGCCCGGAGAATTAGAACCACCCTGCGGCCGCATATAGTCGTACGGCCGTAGGGAAGTGGTTAAAGCGGAGTTCCACCCAAAAGTGGAAGCTCCACGTATTTGCCTCTCCCCCCTCCCCCTACTTTGCCACATTTGCCACCTTTCGGGGGAGGGGAGCAGGTTCCTGTTTTTGACAGGTACCCTTCCCCCCTTCCGAGAGATCTCGCTGCCACGGATGCGTTCCCGATGATTTTCTGCACGCGTGTTTTTGATGCATTCCAGGACATGTTTGGTGTGTTTTTAAAGCATTCCAGTGCATTTTCCTCTCTTTTTTCCTCAACCTTAAATAAGGACATGTGTGTTGCAGTGCGTTCAGGTGCATTCTAGTGCGTTTTTGATGTGCTTTACAGTGTTCCATTACAGTCCAGTGCAGGAAAAATGCAGCATGCTCTACTTTTTATCTGGAACTGCAAGCACTGGTGTAAATTATGCCATTGAAAACCATATAACTTACTTTCCATGCAAAAATAAAATAAACGCACTGGACTGCATGTGGTGTGAATTGGCCCCTATAGGCAATGGAGGCAGCAGCACCCGAGAGCCAATGGAAACATTGGCTGGGATACCAACATCGCCGGATTCCAGGACAGGTATGTGTCCTAATATTAAAAGTCAGAAGCTGCAGTATGTGTACAGTATAGGGGGTTATTTACTAAAGGCAAATCCACTTTGCACTACAAGCGCAAACTACAAGTGCAAAGTACACTTGAAATTGCACTGAAAGTGCACTTGTAAGTGCAGTCGCTGTAAATCTGAGGGGTAGATCTGAAATGAGGGGAGGCTCTGCTGATTTTATCATCCAATCATGTGCAAGCTAAAATGCTGTTTTTTTTATTTTCCTTGCCCACTCAGATCTACAGCGACTGCACTTCCAAGTGCACTTTCCTTGCAATTTCAAGTGCACTTTGCATTTGTAGTTTGCACTTGTAGTGCAAAGTGGATTTGCCTTTAGTAAATAACCCCCTTTGTGTAGCTGCTGAGTTTTAATTTTGTGCTGGGGAGAACTGTAATATGCCAATTCCTTTTAATTGGCTGCTGGAATTACCCTTCGGCAGGTACTAAGTCCAAACAATGGACTGGACTTAGTATAAAAAGAATATACAGTATATATACTATATATATTATATTGCCAAAAGTTTTGGGACGCCTGCCTTTACACGCACATGAGTTTTAATAGCATGCCAGTCTATAACCGCTTCAATTCCTCTGAGAAGGCTGTCCTATGGGAATGTTTGACCATTCTTCCAGAAGCACATTTGTCAGTTCAGGCACTGATGTTGGATGAGAAGACCTGGCTCACAGTCTCCACACAAATTCATCCCAAAGGTGTTCTATCAGGTTGAGGTCAGGACTCTGTGCAGGCCAGTCAAGTTTCTCCACCCCAACCCACTCATCCATGTCTTTATGGACCTTGCTTTGTGCACTGGTCCAAATCATTTGGTGGATTATGGTGTGTGGGGGGGGGGATTATGGTGTGGGGTTGTTTTTCAGGGGTTGGGTTTGGCTCCTTAGTTCCAGTGAAGGGAATTCTTAAGGCCTCAGCATACCAAGACATTTTGGGAAAATGTCATGCCCCCAACTTTGTGCGAACAGTTTGGGGACGGCCCCTTCCTGTTCCAACATGACTGATCATCAGTGCACAAAGCAAGGACCATAAAGACACTGATGAGCGAGTTTGGTAATAATAGTGCAACTTCTGATTCATGAATTAAACAGAACATTGAATATTTATATCCAGAGTTTCTCTTGGTACCGTGTAAGCAGACAAGACCCTTGGACGGTGGAGGTGGATGTCTGTGAATGTTCTCATTCATTCAGGTCAATCAATATAACTGGACTTGCTGTATCTTAAGACGTTTTGCTGGTCCGCCGACAAGCGTTCTCAATTCAGAATGACTTATACAAAAATTCTTTGGGAATGGAAAGTGGATGCGAGAGGTTTATCTGCTTTGTATTAAATGGATTATGTGCTTAAAATCTTATTAAAAAAAATTATATTTTATTTAAATCTTTTGGTTTTTATTTTATTTTTTTTATTTTAAAAGAGTAAAATACAAAACAAAATGGGAGTGGGTCTCTTATAAATGTATTCAGAATGTTATCTATGACATAGTTACAAAAATATCAGACAAAATATATGTTGAAATGTCTTTATTAGACATTAAATATTTTCAGAAAAACATATTTTAAAAATATATTTTCTAATATATATCTTTGTAAAATACATTTAAATTATATTTTTGGAATGCATTTACAAGTATATTTAAAGATATATGTTTAAATGCATTTTTTTTATATGTTCAAAAATATCTGGACAATATATTTACAAACATATATTTTCACATATATGCCTTTGGAAAATATATTAAAATTATATTTTTGGAACGCATTTACAAATATATGTACAAATATATGTTGAAAAAAAATCTGAAGAATATATTTAAAAAATATATTTTCCAATATATGTCTTTGGACAATGCATTTAAATTATATTTTGGAATGCCTTTACAAGTATATTTAAAAATATATTTTTAAATGCATTTTTTTAGATGCTCAAAAATATCTGTCAAATATATTGAAAAAAATATATTTTAAAATATATGCCTTTGGAAAATATATTTGAATTTACATTTTTGGAATAGATGTAAAAATATATTCGCGTAGGCCAATATATTGTAAATATATTTAAAATATATATATTTTTTTAATAAATATATTGGAAATATATTTTTCTTCCGTATGGGGACGGCCACAGGTCAGCAGGAGAGCAGCTACAGCAGCGTTACCGACGATAAGAGCTAGCTGAGCACCCCCACTTGCAGGACAACACCTCTGTCCCTGCTTGTCTGTCAACTTTTACAGCCATGGAGGAAGACATCATAGGTCTCCATAGCCGAGATGACGGCTGACAGCTCCTGGACTTTAAAGTTCAGCTTTCTCCTGTGTTTGCGGGGAACGGGAGCAGCCATCTCAGAACAAAAGTAACTTCACTGCGGGGAGGGGGAACAGGATATACTTTAGTGCCGGAATGGCGCATCTACGGACGCATTTAAACGTCCAACGGAACACATTGCGCTGTCGTTTCCAAGGAAGTGGTGCCGACGGAAGTTGTGAGCATGCGCACTGGGATGCATTGACAGTCGACGCATGCGCAGTATGTTCGCCGCGGGATCGCGCCTAGTTTTAATAATACACGCCCCGTACCCGCCCAATTTGAATAACGCCGGCTCATTTTCGATACGCTGCCGCAACTTTAGGAGCAAGTGCTTCATGAATAACAGCACTTGCTCCTAAAATTTCGCCAGAGTAACGTAAATGAGAAACGTTACTCCAGATTAAAGATGCGCCCATCTACCTGAATCTGGCCCATAGATATATATATATATTTATATAGATTGATAGATATACACATCTATCTATCTATCTATCTATCTATCTATCTATCTATCTATATATCTATCTATCTATATATATATATATAGATATATAGATATAGATATATATCTATATCTATATATCTATATATATATATATGCACTAAGGTCTGCAGAATCTGCATCTAATTACTAGACATATCTATGATTTCATAGGTTTCATGTGTCACAGTCAGATACCTATGTCCATCTACATTTGTCTGCAAAAGAAAATATTATATTTCTAAGGCTAACAGCTGTAAAGTAGACATGTTGGAATTGAATGTCTACCTACTGTTTATAATTAAAAAATGCAATATTTATGGGTTGCCTTCTACCACAGGGGAGTAGTTATACAATTCTATAACAGGACGGCTGGCTCACTAGAGCTCAAAAATGTGTGTGTTGCAAATTAAAGTGGACCTAAACACTAGTGAAGAAATGGCCATCCCTACTATTGTTGTTTTCTGGTTACATTTACCAGTGTTTGCTTTTATATACCAGTACTCAATGAAAAACTTCTGTCAGTGTTCAAGATGTGTCCATTTAACACTAAGCTTTAGGGATAGGAGCTCAGTGTGAGAAGGCTAAGTGCTTTGAGTGAGACCCCAGGGCTGGAATTCAGGTCTAAAGGTTAGTATTCCTCTGTATTCAGTCTCTGTTAATGGTGGCTACATGGGCCTCATTTTGTACTATTCTAGAGTAATCACTGAAACAGAGAACACTAGAACCCCCCTTTTGTACTCTTGTGCTCCAGAAAAAGTTCTTGTGTGTGTGTTTTTTTTTGTTTTTTTCCTGTGGCTCATTCAGTGACTGCCAGCTGAGAAGCTGAAGGAGCCCCAAGAAGACATCCAGTATTCCACCTCCGCCTGTCCTATAGCTCACCTACCAAATTAGAATATAAATAGTTAAACTGCATTCCAACTGGACCAGCATTCCTTCAGATATTCAGAAGTGATACACTTAAGCCTAGTATACTCAGGCTGAATGTTGGATGGCATTGATCAGTTCAATAGAAAACAGCCAACATTTGGCCCGTGTATCCTGGAGTTGGCCTGACAGAAGTCTCCGTTTGGCTGGCTTCTGTTGAGGGGGCATCACCTTAAAAAGGTTTGCCGATCGGCTTCTGATCATCAATCTTAAACAATGGCTGAGAGCGCTGACTGGAGTGTTCTGGTGGGGGGGCTGTCCCACTGTCAGAACACAATAGAACAGCAGGGGAGATTGATGAACTAGCATCAGATAGTTAGTATAGAGGTTGCTCCACAACAGTTTTTTTTTTCCTTCAGCGCTGCTGGGTTGAATGAAAAAAAAAACTACTAGTGTGTACGAGGCTTTAGGAACAAGGTTACTCTGCGGAGAAGTCCCTATCATGCAGAAAGAAAACTTTAGGTGGGGGTACTCTAAAGATTTAAGAACCGCAGAACACCAAATGTAAGAACTTCCCCTTAGCGGAGGCTTGAGATCCACTGTTTGCCCAGGTACTGCTACAGTGTTGGGCAGGGTTGTTTCATTATTATTAGCATAAAGACAATCACTCAGGCAGTAACAATGTATCATATCTATGTAATATTTATTTATTTATTTTCTCATATAGTTATATGCTGTAGGTTAATAACTAGGATACAGTTGATTCCCATCTGTCTGTACCCCTGAAGGAGTATAAAACAGACATACACAAATGTACACTAGTGTTACAATGTTAGTGACAATGAGATCATGCCTCCTGAGCACTCTCCTTTGCATGTGGTTGTAAAAATGATAGTCAATGAGTGGCAGCCAGTTGACAGGAAGTAATAGCCTGTGGTTAACCCGATTAATATCCTGTCAGCCATCTGTCAACCCTTGCCTCCCTTTTCTGCCACTTATGCCTTCATGACAAACTAATCTGCTTTGTCTTAGCTGTATAGTTTTATCACATAGGCAATTCCAAGAAAGCATGCTTGCAGAAATATGTAATTAAACCTTAGCATGTGGGTTGTCTGCACTTTACCCAAGCAGTGTTTCATAATCTCAATAGGGTCTATATTTACCTACTTATGAAATGTAATTCTTCTGCTGTAAGCATAAGGGAGAAGAGGAAAACAGGACACACATTTCCTGGAGTAGCTTAGTAGGTCTTTACTGAGAAAATAAACAGGAGCTTTCTCTGCTCTACTTATGCAACATTGCTGTCAATCAGAATTATATATTAGAAGGTAAAGGTGTAAGTACATATTGAAGGTGCGTAAGTGATCTCTACCCTTCCTGACAATAGTGCATATACTTCTGTAGCTTCTATTAAATTATTGACATTATGCCTAACAAAATGATCGATCTGGTGCCACACACCCAATTTTATAAACTTCTCCCATCAACTCCTGAGATCATAAGTGTCATGTCCACTGTTACCTGTAAACCCTCTGTGTATTTCCCCCGTATATATTTTTACTGTATCCTAATTGAAATATCTATTATCTAGCAATTAAATATCCAACATCAGGATCTATAATACAGTATGTATATTTGTCAAAACAGATGGTAATACATATACAGGATCTGTCCATATGCTAAATCCCTGATGTTTGTTTTCATACATATCACACTATATCAAAATAACAAAGACAGATTGCCTCTTTGCCGGTTGTCACGTACAATCGGTGATCATAACAACAACTTACACTCTCCTTCTTTCCCGATTGATGATCATCACCAGCTGACCCATGTGTATAAACATGTTCCTCAACTGATGAGAAGTTACGTCTGTGAAGAAGCTACATCATTGGACACGGCGAAACGCGTCGACGTCATCAATCGACGCTGGTCACGTGACGCTGGACGTTGGATCTCCGTGTGTTTGGAATGGAGACGCCGCTTACCACTGCCTACACCAGCACGCAGTGAATGCAGAGAAGCGAGTGAAGGAGAAACAAATCCTCCGTGCAGACAACACAGCAGGTTTGCACACGCTATGAGCGCCTTAATCTAGCTCGGGACGTTACTCGAGGAAGTTCAATACTTTGGCAAAGAGCTGACTGCCTATTCTGAGCTTGATGTACAGATGATCTGAGAACATCGTTATAGCAGCTGATTAAGGTCTGTACGAACCCTTTACATATTTCCATTGGGATTACCAGGAGTCTAGATAGAATGTCTATCAGCAACTGAATGGGTTAAACACAGACAGACCTATCGGCTATCAGAACGCTCACAGTATAGCATACTCACTCTGACCATATCAACCATTTATCAGAAATTATTTCCAGCTAATTGCCGCACAAATAACTACATAAGTCTTCATTGCATCAGCCAATTCATGGGACTGTTCAAAGAATTGATTCATCAATAGTTTTTGACCATCTGTGCACATGTCTGATAACGAACTGCAATTGCATGATCAACAATGCCGCATAACCATGGTTTTCAGTGAATATACTCATGCATACTGTATTTGGCATACTCTCAAACAATAGTGCTCCCACTGCCAGAGTAGTCCCTCCAGCATCCCATATTTCCCCCTACCCAACACACGGGATTTAACTACTAAGTGAATGCACCAATTTGGTTGATTTTGACCAAGCTAATATTTGAAACACAGTTTCCCTTTGACATACATCATTTTGTCTACATTGTCTGTACAAACCATCAGACACAAGTGCTGCATTTCACTGATAATTGAATCTTCCACGTCCGGACCAGTCTCGTTATTCTATGTTGTCTTGTTGTCTTCATGTAAATCATTGTTTGTCTTATGTGAATGACAATTACCCAATTTATTGTCATGATTGCTAGAACAGCATTCTTTTAACTAAAATCCCCAGCTTTTGATACCTCAATAAATTATATTTGTATCATTTTCGGGTATTTGATCATTTCATTGTTGCCAATAGTAACCGCCTTTTTTCCAAGGCCTGATCTCAGACCGCTTCCCATCCCCCACCTTTCTATCCTTTTTCTTTGTATTTAGCTTCTATTAAAGGCAGAATTATTGCATAGCCAACTTAGGGCATGGCATAGGGCAGAAGGCTTCTAGGGGAGGCCCACAACCACCGACACATTTGTTCAGTTTTAGTTACACTTTTCATGAAAGATCTGAGGCCGCGTACACACGATGAGACATGTCCGCTCAAACATGTCCGACGGACCGTTTCCAGCGGACATGTCTCATCGGATTTTGGTCCGATGGCGTGTACACACCATCGGACGAAAATCCCCTCGGGCTGAGGACGCGGTGACGTGGCGGTGACGTTGACGCCGCCACATCACCACTCCAGGAAGTAAAATACTGGAATGGATTCGAGGCATGCACGGGGATTTCTGTCCGCTGGTTAGTGTACTAACCAGCGGACATATCCGACGGACATGTCTCCGGCAGACAAATTTCAAAGCATGCTTTGAAATTTGTCCGCTGGGAAAACATGTCCGCTAGCCCGTACACACGATCGGAGATGTCTGCTGAAACAGTCCGTCGGACCAGTTTCAGCAGATAAATTCAATCGTGTGTACGCGGCCTTAGACTGCCACCTTGCCTGCTTCACTAATTACTGTTTCTTTGTAGGTACACAGTTTGTGCATTTTGTTCATACATTAGAGTACAGTGTCCCCGCAGTTTACCCACTCTGGACATACCTAGAATTAAACTGCTAGAAAACTTCTCTTCTAGTTGTTGATTCTAGGTTTATCGAGAAACAGTGGTCAAAATGTTTTCTTTCGCTTTTCTGTCCCCTGGCCTTTGCCATTATGATACATAATCCTTTGTTATTGTAATACTAAGGCTAGCCAGGTGAATGGGGTAGGAGGGAGGAAGCCCAATTTAGTTGGCCTAGATGGACAAAAGTATGATCTTTGTCCTTCTCACAAAATACGTTTTTATTGGTAATATATAGTAATTTCAGCAGCATTGAAACATTTACTTGTGACAGGTACTTTACCTAATGTTACTCGAACAATTGATAGCCTACATACATAAGAGATATACTAAATTCAAAGTTACCTAGACACCGTGAATCCTCTACATTTCTGAAGCTACCAAACATAGCAGACCAACTAAATGTGACAACATATCTCCAAAGCGTACCCTACAAGAGAACACTTACTAAGGATATGCCTAGCTTACTTTATTTAATATATCTTATCATCCTACCTTCCCCTTTTTTTTTGACTAGGCAATACATCCCTTTAACAAGTAAATTCTGGATATACAAACTCCCTTAAGGGGACAGAATTACAACTTTAACATGATAGGTAATCTGTCCAGGCAGAGAGTAACTGTAATATCAGGTCTTAGCAAGAAAGAAAAGGGGAGACATCAATAGAGTCCAGCACAAGAGCCAACATCAGCTGCAGCTTCAAGAAGTTAAACCACTTTTGTCGTTCTGATCCTTATTCCACTTTCACGTGGCCCCCTTCTGGTTATCCTGTGTAGAAGCTTTTGAACCTGGGCATAGTGCTTAATGAAATGTCAATAACATCCTACCAGCCCCACAAACGTTCTGACTTCAATCATAATCGTTGGGCGGGTCCCATTACTGTTTGGCCTTTACTTGGGACTAAACAAACTCAATTTTACACTTAAATAGATGGTACTGCTAGGGTTTATATTTCAGGTCATACTGGTAGGGTCAGACCAACACAGCATCTTTGTGTGTAAGATGGTCCTCGAATGTGGCATAATACATCACAACAATGTCTATATAGATAGGAATACTATCCAGGTTTATGTCACCAAAGCAGTGTTCCTTTGCTCTCTAAAATGGGGTGGGTGAATTGTTCAAATGGCACTCTTTTGAACTGGTACAATCCTATGGAGTAATTGGCAGGTCCACTTGGCAACAGGGATCTGCCAATATCTGCTTTCTCGATATCTCCCTCCTCTCTCCTGTGGGTGTCTTCAATCCCATTGCTACAGCCCATGTCATCCTCCCCCTTTGAGAAAACATCTGACCCCTTATCCAATAGTTACCTCCTTCAAACTGTGTTGGTGTCAGTTTCTCGGCTGGTTAGTTGTAGGAGTGATAGTATTTGGTTTCCTGCCCACTGTCAGTTCATTCTTGCAAACCACTGAGTAAAATTCACTCTTGCCATGTAGCAACAACCGTGAAATCATGAACACAGAGCTCTGTGTGCCCCACCTTGGGGACAATCACATCCATCATTTGGGATAATTCTGTCACTGCTGTTCGAGGGAGCAGACGGCATTAAACAATCTTAGTGTTGAGGATTACTAGTGCCATACTTTTGTATTTTTTTATTTATTTTTTAGCAGTCATGTGCCTGCTATATCCCTATCTTCAGGGCAGTGGGCATGATGAAACTGATGATGTCACTGTGACATCCAGACTCCAGGTAGAAGTTATAATTGCCAGCCTCCCTCTAGGAGCCACATTTTAATCAACATTTTGGGGAAGCAACATAGCGGAATTTCCCTAAATATGAGAGGCTATGGGCACCGTGGTTTGATGTCTGAGGGCTTGCCCCAGTGGATCTAATCATGAATGGATAGACTTCTGGGACCTAATGCGGTTTGAGAACGCAGATTATAAGGGACATTGTTGGGAAAATGGATGCCGCCTGGTATTTCTTCCTGCTGTAAACTTGTGTTATATGGATTTAATGCAATGTGCGTTGTTGTAAAGATGAACCTGACTCTATATCGATCTTCCATAACAAAAACTTTTTGTTGGATAAAATAAAAAACATTTTAGGGAAGGCTGAGTGGTCTGGCTGGCTGTGATGTTACAGACTAGCAAAGAACTGGCAGGCATGTATTGTGTAGGCATGGTGTCCAGTAGTCCCAAAGCAGTAGTGTGTGTGGCTGGGTGACAATGCTACCACAGTTTTTGTAGCCTGGCCAGGAATAACAAGTATTAAATATAAATAACCTACACTGCTATTCTTAAAAGACAAAAGGTGAGCTTTTTCTACAAATTTGAGTATTTGGGTTTATAGTCACTTTAAATAGCATCCATTTTTTCATAAACCCACCACAAAACATGTTTTCATGTGGGTGTGATGTACTTGCTTCTGATTCAGCTGCTTGTGTATGCAAACTCTATGGGCCAGATTCAGGTAGAGTTAGGCTGGAGTATCAGTGATACTCCAGCCTAACTGTCACTTTAAGCCGGCGTTTCTGTTTTCTGTAACCAGAAAACAAGAAACGCCGGGTTGGAGTTCCGATGCGAGCGGCGTAATTGAATTTCGCCATCGCATCGCAACTTTAATTTAAAAATGGCGCCGGGGGCGTTCCCGCTGATTTACGCCGAAAAAATATGTTAATCAGCGGGAATCGGCAATTCACGATCGTATTCGGGCGCGACGCAGTGACTTTCCGACGTTTCCGTAAGAGATACGCGGCGTAAATAAATACATGCCCCCTAGGTGGAGTATCCTATGTTAAGTATAGCCGTCGTCATCGCGTCGGAAAAAAAAAAATTTGCGTCGCTTGCGTAAAACGTCCATGAATGGGGATTTGACGTCATTGACGTTCACTGACAGAATTTGGAGCATGCGCACTGGGATGCATTGACAGTCGACGCATGCGCAGTACGTTCGCCGCGGGATCGCGCTTAGTTTAAATAATACACGCCCCGTACCCGCCCAATTTGAATTCCACCGGCTCATTTACGATACGCTGCCGCAACTTTAGGAGCAAGTGCTTCATGAATAACAGCACTTGCTCCTAAAATTTCGCCAGAGTAACGTAAATGAGATACGTTACTCTAGAGTAAAGATGCTCCCATCTACCTGAATCTGGCCCTATGTATGAAATAGCTATGCAGAATTAAAGCATAAGCACAAAAAAAAGGTTTAATCTAAATACAATGCATGTTGATGCCAAGTGAGTATTACGCCATTTTGGTGTAATCATTTTGTTGGCTAGTGTCTTTGCTCGTGTAAGGGAAATAGATCATTCCCCTGATTATATGGCATCTGCCATGTACACAGAAACAAGGTTGACAATAGTATGGAAAATGATCTATAGTATGTATACATATTGGGCCAGATTCTCATATATTTTCGGCGGCGTAGCGTAAGCCATTTACACTACGCCGCCACTGCGTACTAGAGCAAGTGCTTTATTCTCAAAACACTTGCTCCGTAGTTTTCGCCGGCGTCTCGTAAATCGCCAAGCGTAAACCCGCGCAATTCAAATGGGGCGGCTTGTATTTAAATTAAGCGCGCCCCCGCGTCGAACGAACTGCGCATGCGCCGGCCGGGGAAAAAGCCCAGTGCGCATGCTCCAGCTCACGTCGGGAAGCGTCGTTGAAACCGACGTCAAAACGACGTGAGCGTCATTTACGCAAGTCCCTATTCGCGAACGAGTTAGTAAAACGACGTAAGCGACGGAAAAAGTCGACGCTGACCCGACGCCATACTTAACATGGCGTCCGACGGCACCCGACGGCATCCGACGGAACTTCGTAAGGTTACTCAGAAGCTGGGGTAACCTTACGAGTCCGTAAACGACGTACGCGACGACGGGGCGGCGTAAAAGCGTTCGGGAATCGCCGTACTAGCCTCATTTGCATATGCAAATGAAAAAACAACGTGAAGGCCACCTAGTGGCCGGAGTTGTCATTACACCTACGATCCGAAAGTGTAATGCTTTTACACTTGTCGGATGTAGAAGCTTATCTATGCAAAAGTGATGCTAAGCATCACTCGCATAGATACGAGGACAAAAAAAAGGCGATACGACGGGGTATCTGAGATACCCCGTCGTAACGCCTCTGAGAATCTGGCCCTTTATATATAGACTAATCGGCCCAGATCCACAAAGCACTTACTCCGGCGTATCTCGAGATGCGCAGCTTAAGTGTATATATGCGCCGGCGTAACTATGCGCCGCATCCACAGAACTATATACACCTGAAAATAGGCTTCTTCCGACTGACGTAACTTTCCTACGCCGGCGCAGGGTGGGTGCATATATACACTGGACGCATTTGGCTCTCCCATAGATTTCATATTCAAATATGCAAATTAGGGAGATACGGCGATCCACGAACGTACGTGCACCCGACGCCGGCTACGCGCGCGGCGTGTAAGTTGTACGTCCGGCCTAAAGTTACCCCTCATAAAGCAGGGGTGAGTCAGCAGCAGACATGCACAGGTCAGCCAGAAAGCAGCTGCAGCAGCACCGCTACGGACGAGCTAAGCATCCATACTTGCAGGTCAACAATCTGTATGCCAGGGGCATCCATGGTCATAGCTATACTACTGGCTTCACAGGCGCGTAGTAGGAGGGCATGGGAGAGTATATACCGAATGCGCATCAACGTCTTTGGCATGGGTGATTTGGCGGTGTATCGCATCTTCAGATTCAGCCCTGCTGCCATCCTGAAAATAGCCACAGCTCTGAAAGATGACCTCACCAGCCACACAGATAGCTCACATGCAGTGGAGCCACAGGTCAAAGTACTGGCAACACTCCATTTCCTTGCCAGTGGTTCGTTTCAGCGTACAAGTGGAGTGGTGGCTGGGATGGCACAATCCTCCATGAGCAGATGTGTGCACCAGGTTGTCCCCGCAATCCTCAGACGCATGTCCCACCACATCATCAGACCCACCCATGAGCATCTGTGGCAGAAGGCAATGCATGATTTCTACAGAATTGCTGGATTCCCACGCACCAACGGGGTCATTGATTGCACACATGTGGCACTACAGCCCCCCGTGCCACAGAGCACATGTACCGCAATCGGAAGCATTGGCATTCCATCAACGTACAGGTGATAGCCGATGCCAAATCCCTCATATGGCACGTCAGTGCCAAACACCCAGGGTCCAGCCACGACAGCTACATATACCGTCAAAGCACCATCCCAACGGAATTCGAACAGAACGTGTATGGGGACAGCTGGCTGGTTGGTGAGTGACATGGGAGTCAGGCATGACTGTCCGACCCCATGATGCAGACATCACAAGGGGCACATGCACGGCTAACATCCTCCTGTCTTTTCCTTTCCAAGAATCGGCATATGCACTTGGACCCCATCAGAGGCGGCTCTAGGCTTGGTGAGGCCTTAGGCAAACCTTAGATATGAGGCCCCACCAACTCCCATAATGGGAAAAAGAATTCAAGCGTTGAAAATTACCGGTAAAATTTGCATATATAAAGAGCCTTAAATCCTAGGAACTATGAAATTTACAGTTTCTAGAACTCGCTCTAACCAATTCTTCTTTAATCAAATAAATATATATATATATTACACACATACAAAAATCGATAACATTTGTGCAGCTGCTAGTTGCAATATGTATAAGGTATAACAAGAGTCAAAATCATATTTCTCCATTTACATGAAGGTCAACAGAGTTTCCCCTTACATCAGAGTGTGCAGGATTCCCCCGTACACTGCAAGGGGAAATTGGATGTAAGCGGGAATGTTGCAGACTTTGTTGTAAGGGGGAACTCTAATGTAAGGGGGGCTCTGGTGATGAGATCACATTGTATCTATATTAGATCACTGCATTCCCCTTTACATCAGCATTCCAACTTGCATTTAACATGAAAAATCTAATGTGGGGGGGGGGGGAGTCTGGTCACCATAGAGCACCTTCCCCAGAGTGAACGCACTAAGGTAAGGGGGGATAGAGATGGTCAGAGACTGCATACATGACACAGGAGATGGTCAGAGACTGCATACATGATACAGGAGATGGTCAGAGACTGCATATATGATACAGGAGATGGTCAGAGACTACATACATGGTACAGGAGATGGTCAGAGACTGCAGACATGGTACAAGAGATGGTCAGAGACTGCATACATGATAAAGCTCATAATCCCAATCGCACTCTGCGATCCACCAACCAAAATCTACTCCAGATACCGAAAGCCAACTACAAGTCCAAAGGAGATAGAAGATTCGCGGTCCAAGGTCCCAGACTATGGAACGCTTTACCAACCAGCATTCGGTTGGAGGAGAACCACTTAGCATTCAGGAGAAAGATCAAGACTCATCTCTTTTGATATCAAAGGAGACAGGAACAACAAGCACCCAGAGGCGATTAAGTTCGCATGTGCTGCACTATACAAGTTCTCATTCATTCATTCATACATGATACAAGAGATGATCAGAGACTGCATACATGATACAAGAGATGGTCAGAGACTGCATACATGATACAAGAGATGGTCAGAGACTGCATACATGATACAAGAGATGGTCAGAGACTGCATACATGATACAAGAGATGGTCAGAGACTACAGATATACTACAGGAGATGGTCAGAGACTGCAGATATACTACAGGAGATGGTTAGAGACTACATACATGAAACAAGAAATGGTCAGAGACTGCATACATGATACAGGAGATGGTCAAAGACTACATACATGATACAAGAGATGGTCAGAGACTGCATACATGATACAGGAGATGGTCAGAGACTGCATACATGGTACAAGAGATGGTCAGAGACTGCATATGTACTACAGGAGATTGTCAGAGACTGCAGACATGGTAAAAGAGATGGTCATAGACTGCAGACATGGTACAAGAGATGGTCATAGACTGCAGACATGGTACAAGAGATGGTCAGAGACTGCATAAATGATACAGGAGATGGTGAGAAACTGCATACATGATACAAGAGATGGTCAGAGACTGCAGACATGGTACAAGAGATGGTCAGAGACTGCAGACATGGTACAAGAGATGGTCAGAGACTGCATACGTTCTACAGGAGATGGTCAGAGACTGCATACATGATACAAGAGATGGTCAGAGACTGCATACATGATACAGGAGATGGTCAGAGACTGCAGATATATTACAGGAGATGGTCAGAGACTGCAGATATACTACAGGAGATGGTCAGAGACTCCAGATATACTACAGGAGATGGTCAGAGACTGCACACATGAAACAAGAGATGGTCAGAGACTGCATATATGATACAGGAGATGGTCAGAGACTGCATATATGATACAGGAGATGGTCAGAGACTACATACATGGTACAGGAGATGGTCAGAGACTGCAGACATGGTACAAGAGATGGTCAGAGACTGCATACATGATAAAGCTCATAATCCCAATCGCACTCTGCGATCCACCAACCAAAATCTACTCCAGATACCGAAAGCCAACTACAAGTCCAAAGGAGATAGAAGATTCGCGGTCCAAGGTCCCAGACTATGGAACGCTTTACCAACCAGCATTCGGTTGGAGGAGAACCACTTAGCATTCAGGAGAAAGATCAAGACTCATCTCTTTTGATATCAAAGGAGACAGGAACAACAAGCACCCAGAGGCGATTAAGTTCGCATGTGCTGCACTATACAAGTTCTCATTCATTCATTCATACATGAGATACAAGAGATGATCAGAGACTGCATACATGATACAAGAGATGGTCAGAGACTGCATACATGATACAAGAGATGGTCAGAGACTGCATACATGATACAAGAGAGAGATGGTCAGAGATGACTGCATACATGATACAAGAGATGGTCAGAGACTACAGATATACTATACAGGAGATGGTCAGAGACTGCAGATATACTACAGGAGATGGTTAGAGACTACATACATGAAACTGCAAGAAATGGTCAGAGACTGCATACATGATACAGGAGATGGTCAAAGACTACATACATGATACAAGAGATGGTCAGAGACTGCATACATGATACAGGAGATGGTCAGAGACTGCATACATGGTACAAGAGATGGTCAGAGACTGCATATGTACTACAGGAGATTGTCAGAGACTGCAGACATGGTAAAAGAGATGGTCATAGACTGCAGACATGGTACAAGAGATGGTCATAGACTGCAGACATGGTACAAGAGATGGTCAGAGACTGCATAAATGATACAGGAGATGGTGAGAAACTGCATACATGATACAAGAGATGGTCAGAGACTGCAGACATGGTACAAGAGATGGTCAGAGACTGCAGACATGGTACAAGAGATGGTCAGAGACTGCATACGTTCTACAGGAGATGGTCAGAGACTGCATACATGATACAAGAGATGGTCAGAGACTGCATACATGATACAGGAGATGGTCAGAGACTGCAGATATATTACAGGAGATGGTCAGAGACTGCAGATATACTACAGGAGATGGTCAGAGACTCCAGATATACTACAGGAGATGGTCAGAGACTGCACACATGAAACAAGAGATGGTCAGAGACTGCATATATGATACAGGAGATGGTCAGAGACTGCATATATGATACAGGAGATGGTCAGAGACTACATACATGGTACAGGAGATGGTCAGAGACTGCAGACATGGTACAAGAGATGGTCAGAGACTGCATACATGATAAAGCTCATAATCCCAATCGCACTCTGCGATCCACCAACCAAAATCTACTCCAGATACCGAAAGCCAACTACAAGTCCAAAGGAGATAGAAGATTCGCGGTCCAAGGTCCCAGACTATGGAACGCTTTACCAACCAGCATTCGGTTGGAGGAGAACCACTTAGCATTCAGGAGAAAGATCAAGACTCATCTCTTTTGATATCAAAGGAGACAGGAACAACAAGCGCCCAGAGGCGATTAAGTTCGCATGTGCTGCACTATACAAGTTCTCATTCATTCATTCATACATGATACAAGAGATGATCAGAGACTGCATACATGATACAAGAGATGGTCAGAGACTGCAGATATATTACAGGAGATGGTCAGAGACTGCAGATATACTACAGGAGATGGTCAGAGACTGCAGATATACTACAGGAGATGGTCAGAGACTGCATACATGAAACAAGAGATGGTCAGAGACTGCATACATGATATAGGAGATGGTCATAGACTGCATACTTGGTACAGGAGATAGTCAGAAATTGCATACTTGATACAAGAGATGGTCAGAGACTGCATACATACTACAGGAGATGGTCAGAGACTGCATACATACCACAGGAGATGGTCAGAGACTGCATACTTGATACAAGAGATGGTCAGAGACTGCATACATGATACAAGAGATGGTCAGAGACTGCATACATGATACAAGAGATGGTCAGAGACTGCATACATGATACAAGAGATGGTCAGAGACTGCATACTTGATACAAGAGATGGTCAGAGACTGCATACATGATACAAGAGATGGTCAGAGACTGCATACATGATACAAGAGATGGTCAGAAACTGCAGAAATACTACAGGAGATGGTCAGAGACTGCAGATATACTACAGGAGATGGTTAGAGACTGCATACATGAAACAAGAAATGGTCAGAGACTACATACATGATACAGGAGATGGTCAAAGACTGCATACATGATACAAGAGATGGTCAGAGACTGCATACATGATACAGGAGATGGTCAGAGACTTCATACATGGTACAAGAGATGGTCAGAGACTGCATATGTACTACAGGAGATTGTCAGAGACTGCAGACATGGTAAAAGAGATGGTCATAGACTGCAGACATGGTACAAGAGATGGTCATAGACTGCAGACATGGTACAAGAGATGGTCAGAGATTGCAGACATGGTACAAGAAATGGTCAGAGACTGCATACGTTATACAGGAGATGGTCAGAGACTGCATAAATGATACAGGAGATGGTGAGAAACTGCATACATGATACAAGAGATGGTCAGAGACTGCAGACATGGTACAAGAGATGGTCAGAGACTGCAGACACGGTACAAGAGATGGTCAGAGACTGCAGACATGGTACAAGAGATGGTCAGAGACTGCATACGTTCTACAGGAGATGGTCAGAGACTGCATACATGATACAAGAGATGGTCAGAGACTGCATACATGATACAGGAGATGGTCAGAGACTGCAGATATATTACAGGAGATGGTCAGAGACTGCAGATATACTACAGGAGATGGTCAGAGACTGCAGATATACTACAGGAGATGGTTAGAGACTACATACATGAAACAAGAGATGGTCAGAGACTGCATACATGATACAGGAGATGGTCATAGACTGCTTACATGGTACAAGAGATGGTCAAAAATTGCATACTTGATACAAGAGATTGTCAGAGACTGCAGACATGGTACAAGAGATGGTCAGAGACTGCATACATACTACATGAGATGGTCAGAGACTGCATACATACCACAGGAGATGGTCAGAGACTGCATACTTGATACAAGAGATGGTCAGAGACTGCATACATGGTACAAGAGATGGTCAGAGACTGCAGACATACCACAGGAGATGGTCAGAGACTGCATACATGATACAAGAGATGGTCAGAGACTGCATACATGATACAAGAGATGGTCAGAGACTGCATACACGATACAAGAGATGGTCAGAGACTGCAGATATGGTAAAAGAGATGGTCAGAGACTGCATACATACCACAGGAGATGGTCAGAGACTGCATACTTAATACAAGAGATGGTCAGAGACTGCATACACAATACAAGAGATGGTCGGAGACTGCATACATGATACAAGAGATGGTCAGAGACTGCATACATGGTACAAGAGATGGTCAGAAACTGCAGACATGGTACAAGAGATGGTCAGAGACTGCAGACACAGAACAAGAGATGGTCAGAGACTGCATACATGATACAAGAGATGGTGAGAGTCTACAGACATGGTACAAGAGATGGTCAGAGACTGCATACACAATACAAGAGATGGTCAGAGACTGCATACATGATACAAGAAATGGTCAGAGACTGCATACATGATACAAGAGATGGTCATAGACTGCTTACATGGTACAAGAGATGGTCAAAAATTGCATACTTGATACAAGAGATTGTCAGAGACTGCAGACATGGTACAAGAGATGGTCAGAGACTGCATACATACTACAGAGATGGTCAGAGACTGCATACATAATACAAGAGATGGTCAGAGACTGCATACATGATACAAGAGATGGTCAGAGACTGCATACATGATACAAGAGATGGTCAGAGACTGCAGACATGGTACCACAGGAGATGGTCAGAGACTGCATACATGATACAAGAGATGGTCAGAGACTGCATACATGATACAAGAGATGGTCAGAGACTGCATACATGATACAAGAGATGGTCAGAGACTGCAGATATGGTACAAAGAGATGGTCAGAGACTGCATACATACATGATACACAGGACTGATACATGGAGATGGTCAGAGACTGCATACTTAATACAAGAGATGGTCAGAGACTGCATACATGATACAAGAGATGGTCAGAGACTGCAAGAGATGGTCAGAGACTGCAGAGACTACATGATACAAGAGATGGTCAGAGACTGCATACATGGTACATGAGATGGTCAGAGAACTGCAGACATGGTACAAGAGATGGTCAGAGACTGCAGACACAGAACAAGAGATGGTCAGAGACTGCATACATGATACAAGAGATGGTGAGAGTCTACAGACATGGTACAAGAGATGGTCAGAGACTGCATACACAATACAAGAGATGGTCAGAGACTGCATACATGATACAAGAAATGGTCAGAGACTGCATACATGATACAAGAGATGGTCAGAGACTGCATACATGATAGAGGAGATGGTCAGAGACTGCAGATATGGTACAAGAGATGGTGATAGACTACAGACATTGTACAAGACATGTTCAGAGACTGCATACATACTACAGGAGATGGTCAGAGACTGCATACTTAATACAAGAGATGGTCAGAGACTGCATACACAATACAAGAGATGGTCGGAGACTGCATACATGGTCATACTGCATAGAGATGGTCAGAGACTGCATACATGGTACAAGAGATGGTCAGAAACTGCAGACATGGTACAAGAGATGGTCAGAGACTGCAGAGACACACAAGAACAAGAGATGGTCAGAGACTGCATACATGATACAAGAGATGGTGAGAGTCTACAGACATGGTACAAGAGATGGTCAGAGACTGCATACACAATACAAGAGATGGTCAGAGACTGCATACATGATACAAGAAATGGTCAGAGACTGCATACATGTCAGAGATGGTCAGAGACTGCATACATGATGGTCAGAGGAGATGGTACATACCACAGGAGATGGTCAGATATGGTACTGCAACTTGATACAAGAGATGGTGATAGACACAGACATTGACAAGACATGTTCAGAGACTGCATACATACAAGAGATGGTCAGAGACTGCAGGAGATTATCAGGACTCATACATACCACAGAGATGGTCAGAGACTGCATACTTATACAAGAGATGGTCAGAGACTGCATACATGGTACAGAGATGGTCAGAGACTGCATACATACAAGAGATGGTCAGGAGATGGTCAGAGACTGCAGACATGGTACAGGAGATGGTCAGAGACTGCAGACATGGTACAGGAGATGGTCAGAGACTGCAGACATGGTACAAGAGATGGTCAGAGACTGCATACATGGTACAAGAGATGGTCAGAGACTGCATACATGGTACAAGAGATGGTCAGAGACTGCATACATCATACAAGAGATGGTCAGAGTCTGCATACACCATACAAGAGATGGTCAGAGACTGCATACACCATACAAGAGATGGTCTGAGACTGCATACACGATACAAGAGATGGTCAGAGAGTGCATACATGATACAAGAGATGGTCAGAGACTGCAGATATACTACAGGAGATGGTCAGAGACTGCAGATATACTAAAGGAGATGGTCAGAGACTGCAGATATACTACAGGAGATGGTCAGAGACTGCAGACATGGTACAAGAGATGGTCATAGACTGCAACATGGTACAAGAGATGGTCATAGACTGATACTGGTACAGGAGATGGTCATAGACTGCATACATGGTACAGGAGATGGTCAGAGACTGCAACTTGATACAAGAGATGTCAGAGACTCATACACAATACAAGAGATGGTCAGAGACTGCAGACATGGTACAAGTGATGGTCAGAAACTGCAAACATGGTAAAGAGATGGTCAGAGACTGCAGACAGGGTACAAGTGATGGTCAGAAACTGCAACATGGTACAGAGATGGTCAGAGACTGCATACATACCACAGATAGAGACTGAGATGGATCAGAGACTGCAGACACAAGAGATAGAGACTGCAGACATACAAGAGATGCATACATGTGACAAGAGATGGTCAGAGACTGCACAGACAAGAGATTGTACAAGATACAAGAGATGGTCAGAGACTGCAGATATGGTAAAAGAGATGGTCAGAGACTGCATACATACCACAGGAGATGGTCATAGACATACTACAGGAGATGCATACACAATCAGAGACGGAGACTGCATACATGATACAAGAGATGGTCAGAGACATACATGGTACAAGAGATGGTCAGAAACTGAGACATGGTCAGAGACAGAGACTGCAGACACGGTACAAGAGATTCAGAGACTGCATACATGAGACAAGAGATGGTGAGAGTCAGAGACAAGAGATGCATACATGGTGGTCAGAGACTGCATACATGATACAAGAGATGCATACATGTCAGAGAGAGAGACTGCATACATGGAGGAGATGGTCAGAGACTGCAGATATGGTAGATGGTGATAGACAGAGACAAGAGATGCAGAGACATGGTACAGGAGATGGTCAGAGAGATGGTCAGAGACTGCATACTTGACAAGAGATGGTCAGAGACTGCATACATGGTACAGGAGATGGTCAGAGACTGCATACAGGTACAGGAGATGGTACAAGAGATGGTCAGAGACTGCATGGTACATGGTAGAGACTGCAGACATGGTACAAGAGATGGTCAGAGACTGCATACATGGTACAAGAGATGGTCAGAGACTGCATACATGGTACAAGAGATGGTCAGAGACTGCATACACGATACAAGAGATGGTCAGAGACTGCATACACCATAAAAGAGATGGTCAGAGACTGCATACACCATACAAGAGATGGTCAGAGACTGCATACACGATACAAAAGATGGTCAGAGACTGCATACACGATACTTGAGATGGTCAGAGAGTGCATACATGATACAAGAGATGGTCAGAGACTGCAGATATACTACAGGAGATGGTCAGAGACTGCAGATATACTACAGGAGATGGTCAGAGACTGCAGATATACTACAGGAGATGGTCAGAGACTGCAGACATGGTACAAGAGATGGTCATAGACTGCATACATGGTACAGGAGATGGTCATAGACTGCATACATGGTACAGGAGATGGTCAGAGACTGCATACTTGATACAAGAGATTGTCAGAGACTGCATACACAATACAAGAGATGGTCAGTGACTGCAGACATGGTACAAGTGATGGTCAGAAACTGCAAACATGGTACAAGAGATGGTCAGAGACTGCAGACATGGTACAAGTGATGGTCAGAAACTGCATACATGGTACAGGAGATGGTCAGAGACTGCATACGTGGTACAGGAGATGGTCAGAGAGTGTGCCGACATAATTGGGCTGAAATTGCACAGAACTCACAGCGTGTTCCTGTGTTTTTCAGTGTGAACCTGGACCTGTGACCTGGAACCCACACTTTGCTAACTTGCCTGGAAAGGGGGCATTAGTATGGGCACCTGGAGCAATTTGGCACATCTCTTTTGGGATGCCAAGGGCCACCTCCTCTGTGGTAGACAGCATCTTTAATTTGGGGGGGGGGGATATGTGTGCTAAGGGGGTGGATTTCATATTCAAGACCCCTTGCAGCATATGTGATAAAGTGCCCCCTAGAACATATCTTCTCCCCTAAAATTACTCAAAGTAAACTGTAAACCATAGGCATGACCCCCCCCCCCTCTGGAAGGCTCATTTACTTTGCATGATGTGTCATCTTGTCAGACGAGCAGCTTTGTCTCGGCTGCAGCGTGGTGAGCTTCCTTCCCCTCCCCCCTCCTCCTCTGTGTACACAGGAAACATCACACAGCAGGAGGAGGAGGGGGGGGGGCTCAGTTCACTCGTCTCACTCTGCACTGTGTTTGTCAGGGCCAGGCATCCGGGGACTGCAGAGAGAGATGTCGGCTGACTCGGCTCTCTCTCTCTGCCATACAAAGTGGAGCTTGCGGCCGCGTGCGGGAACAACAATAGCCAGGAAAGGGTGAGGCATGGGCAAATTAGGCGGCCTCACGGGGCCCCTGACTTTGCGAGGCCCCTGACTTTGCGGGGCCTAAGGCAGCCGCCTAATTTGCCTAATTATAGAGCCGCCTCTGGACCCCATCTCATGATTCCATTCCAGAATCCCCAAACCAGAGGAGAGAGAACATACAATGCTGCACACATATGTACCTGTACAGTGGTGGAGCAAACATTTGGGCTCCTGAAGTCCCGTTTCCGATGCCTGGATAAGTCCGGGGGGGCCTTGTTGTATTCCCCAAACTTTGTGTGCAAGATCATCGGTGCATGTTGCATGCTGCACAACTACGCCGTGAGTAAGGGCCTGGAGATTGACATATGTGATGACCTAACCCCCGAACCACACAGTCCCCCCCTGCCCGAGGCTACCCATTCTGCTGATGGAGCAGCAATCAGGAGTTGCCTCGTGGAACGTATCTTTGCACGTTAAACACACGCATTCATCATGGCACACAGACAATGCACGCATATACACCACTGTGGCACCTAGCTCACACACACCATAACAACCTCACATTGGTTTAGCCCAATTCCACCATGCAGGACTTGGGAGCAGCAACGCCACACCAAGGCACCAATTATGTCACTGTCCATTCATACCACATTCACACGGCCGTTGGGATAACCTCTCTCCGACGACCCAGGGTGACACACCTTACTGGCAGGAGTGTCATCCCCACATTCACACACCATTCACACTGTAGCCTGCACTACTGACCGTGTGCTGGGTCTACAAACAAAAATAACTCATAACCTGAGCATATTTTAAAAAAAAAAAGGCACTCATCTCCCCTGTCTTGGGCCATGCCTGGTGCCACGGCCCCGGCTCCTCAGCTGCATGGTGGGAGCCTCAGGTGGGGGGGGAATCAGGAGGAGGAAGAGCATCCCCTGGTCTCTCCCTGGCTGGCTGTCTGCCCTCCAACGCCAGGGCTATGCGGGTGAGGACCGCATTGGTCTCGGGCTGCAGCAGCCTTGACTGCCTCCCCTCCACCTGGATGGCAGCAGTATTTTCCCGTACGGCCTCTGCCAGGGTCTGGACCTCTGCCACGAGGCCATGCTGTCTGCCACTCGCCGCATCTGGATGGCAACCTCACCCAGATGGCGGGTCTGGCGGGCCTGTTGCCTCGCGAGAACTCAGACACCCCCCTCGTCTTCCTGGTAGCCTTCCTGGGGCCAGTAGAGGCTTGGGGCCGTCGATATGGGGAGGCCCTTGAAGGGATAGACCTGTTGGGGGAGGACCCTGAGGGGCTTTCCCTGATGGTGCTGGAGGTCTGAAAGGACCCAGCAAAAGGGGGAGACTCCTCCAAGTACAGAACCACATCTTGGTCCAAAATGACCTGCACCTCCTCAACCACCTCAAGAGGAGAGGTGTGGGCACTCCCCTCCACCGATGACTCATGGCTTCCCAAGGGGTCATGCGGCCCCCCGGCAGCAGATGGCCCAGCTCCCTCCAGCACATCTGTGGATGACACAAAACATTCACATGTTGGTGGACCCACACACTTGTCACATGTCCCCTTGCACCTTTTTTTCTGAATGTCCTTGCCTTGGAGGTCCGTACCTCATATCCAAGGGTATTGACCTCTGTTGTAATCTGCAACAGGATCTCATCCTTCCTGGCCTTACTAGTGGTGCCACTCTATGCACCATGGAGGTACTTATCATACCTGGACATGGCCCTGTTGATAACCTCATTCTCCTTGTCCGAGAAATTTTTCTTCCTCCTCTCCTTCTCAGTAGCTGGAGCAGACATGGTTCTAAAACAAACAGCAAACAAATGCTCGACGGGCACATGTCTGGGCGTATTTATGCCCTGGGCGTATCACAGGGGTTACGCCCGGCCTAGTTGTGAGCATGCGCAGAAGGGTGCGGGACATACATCAACATCACGGCACATGCGCCGTTCGTTCGGCCCTTGATTTGCATGGGGTCATGGTTCATTTAAATGGAACACACCCACTTCCTTCCTACTTTGAATTATGCTGGCTTACGCCTACGAATTTACATTGCGCCGGCGCAACGTTGGAAGCAAATGCTCTGAAGATACTTGCCTCTCTGAGTTGAGCCGACGTAGCGGAAATTAGATGCGCTACGCCGGCCTATATATGCGCCAATGTACGTGGATCTGGCCCCCCATATCTAAAGAAGAAGAACCCCACAGAATTGTTAACCTTGATGCTTTTATTGGCCTGGTAAAAAATACACACTTTATTCTAAATAATGTGGTTCCTGTACATTGTTTTGAAAAATATTAGCAGATATTGTCATGGCAGCTTGCCTAAAAGTTTGGAAACTCAGCCTGGAGTCTCCCATAACTTACACTAAATTGTCATTACCAAAGTCTGGAAATCAAATCAGCTATAAAATTGTTTTCATTATAAAATATTTATGGAGATGCTTTTTCCATCTTTATATTATCTGTGCATGTTATGTGTATCGAAAGACAATTTGTTTTCTTCACCAGTGTGACACTATGATGATCAATGTTTAATACGTTTTTTGAATTTCTTTATTAAACTGCCATTTTGTTTTGAACTGATAATTGAGTAGAGGTCTGTGTCATCCTCACTTAGTACATCCTTTTTTTTTTTTTTCATTTTAAATTATTGGGAATACAACATGAGGATTCACAGTCACACTGTAGCAAGGCAGTAAGACCTTGTTTTCCGGTGTGAAAAGCCCCATTGGTGCAGATGGTATCCCTGTTGTCATGATATCCAACCAGGGCCAGCCCTACCATGGGTCTATTGGAGAGGGTCACTTTGAGAGGGGCGGCAAATTAACACCCAAGATTTTTTCCCAGCAGTTTTGTGTATCATGCAGGGGTGGAGTGGGTCGAGGGGCAGGGTGACAACTGCCCCCTGGGCCGCTCCGCTGCCCTGTTAAAAGGCCACCTTGCTGCCCCCAACATGCATACTCATAGTAGACGGGCACAAGGGTGCTCGCACACAGTCTAACGCCGGCTGATAAACACCTAAGCACACATGAAGAGCTCAGGTGTGTCTGCTGCTGGGGTAGTACCCACAGGAGACAGAGCGCAATGAAAGATCCCTTCCCCACCAGCTCTGCGAGCTCTGGGCACAGATTGCGAGGCTTGCATTTCTATTGCGTGGAACTGAAGGAGGGGGTGTGGCTGGCACTGAAGACTGTTGGAGCACTGGAAGAGAGCAACAGAGAGGTAATATAAGTTAGTTCTGTGTGACAGGACACAAAGGGTGTCCATCATTTTTTCTAGTAGTGGCTGCTGATCTGCTGAATGGCCAAATGTTGCATAACCTGTCATGCTCAAAAATCACTATAGAGCCCTAGCTTGCCATTATACTAACCTAGCCCTCCCTTTACAAGCCTAGACAGCCCCTATACTACCCTAGTCCGCCCCTATACTTCCCAGGCATGTCTATATACTACCCTAGCCTGTCCATATACTTCCCTAGCCTGTCTATATATTACTCTAGCCTGTCCATTTACTACCCTAGCCTGTCCATATACTACCCTAGCCTATCTATAAACTACCCTAGTCTGCCCCTATACTACCCTAGCCTGCACATATACTACCCAAGCCTGTCCATATACTACCCTAGCCTGTCCATTTACTACACTATCCTGTCCATATACTATCCTAGCCTATCTATAAATGACCCTAGCCTGTCTATATATGGCCCTTGCACGCCCCTTGAATTTAACATAATGATATTTCATATAATTTTGCACATAGACAAGGTGATGTTGCATGTAAATCTGACTTCCTGATAAATTTTATTTTATTTTTAATTATCATGTAATAAAATAAAGAATGTGGGGCCTTTTGGTGGGCGTGATTTTTTTTTTGGGGGGGGGGGGGGGGGGCGGCAGCATTTCATTCTTTGACCCAGACTGCACAATGTCTTGGGCCTGCCCTGTATCTGACCAATGACATTACTGTGTGTTGGGGTTGGGGAGGCATAGAAAAAAATAGATACTCTGTGGACCTATCTGCAGCAGTGACTCTGCCATGGCTACCAAAACCAATTTGGTGTTGCACCTTTTTATTCCCAAACAAAGCACAAATAATAGATAGGTTAAAAAAAATGGGAGTTTTTTAATTTCAGAAATGTTAATTAAATAGAATGAAGTCTTTGGGAAAAACTAACTTAATGTGATTTTCTGAGGTTCCAAAGGGCTCAGTAGACCTTAAGGCCTGGTTCACACGAGAATCACATAACAATGGAAATCACATAATTGTCTCCTGAGGATTGAGAAGCTTATTTTCACTATTCTGGATCTGTTCTTGTGTCAAAACTCTAAAGCCTAGTACGCACCATGAGTTTTTTTTTTTTTTTTTTCAACCCAGCGGGTCGGAGCCACTGTACTAAAAATCCAATGTTAGAACATCAATCTCCCCTGCTGAGCTGTTGTGTTCTGACAGGGGAACACCCCCCGGTAGAACACTCCAGTCAGCACTCTCAGTCATTGGCTCAGTATTCTAATGGACAGTTGGCCACTGGTTTTCCAGCATGCACGTCCCATACACGGCAGAATGTTGGCTGTTTTTTATTGAACCGGCTAATGTCGCCAACATTCGGCCTGAGTGTACTAGGCTTAACTAGGCTTAACTCTTTGTTTATCAATGGGTCAATGCTAACATGTTGACCACAAGGTTGCATTAAGGTTGATTCTATTTGTCAGCAAAACCTTAATGGTCACATTTCATTGTTAGAAAACAAAACCAAAAACAAAACTTCATATCAAAGCAAAATTAGTCATTTGGTTGCAAAACCAATTTTGGTGAAATCATTCTGCTCATTCCTACTAGAGAGCACCACTTGGTATACTGTAGAGCTCCAACTGATATACCGTAAGCAGTTCTGTGTTCTTAATAAAGCTGTGCAGAATCTGTAAGCACTATAAAAATGAATAACATAAAAACATATGTTTGCACTATATAAATAGAGAAAATAATCTCTTAGGCCTCGTACACACGATCGGACATATCCGATGAAAACGGTCCGCGGACCATTTCCATCGGATATGTCCGATCGGGAGTTTGATCCGATGGCGTGTACACACCATCGGATCAAATTCCCCGCCGCCGGATGGCGCGGTGACGTGGCGGTGACGCGGCGGTGACGTTGACGCCGCCACGTCACCGCCACAGGAAGTTAAACACTTCCGCGCATGCGCCGAATCTATTCGGCGGCGGCGCGGCGGTGGTGGGGGACGACATGTCTGCTGGTAAGTGTACTAACCAGCAGACATGTCGGGCGGACAGATTCCCACCGGATAGATTTCAAAGCTTGCTTTGAAATCTGTCGGGTGAACAAATCTGTCCGCTAGCCCATACACACGAGCGGAGATGTCTGCTGAAACGGTCCATCGGACCGTTTTCAGCGGACATATCCCCTCGTGTGTACGAGGCCTTAGTGTTGGTGTTGGGGAAGAAAGAGTTTTTCAGTGGTAAATATACAGCCAAAATAACCTGGGTATGGCCAATTTAAAAGATGGAGATTGTTTTATAAAATTTAAATATTTAAAATTTATAATCATTCTTAGGCTTTAATAGGGAGAACATTTAACAAATAATAGTATGTGGTAGATGGTGTTTTATGCAAGTTAACATGTGCCACTTAAGTCTGGAATTACATCTTAGTTCAAGTGTCATGTTTCTTCTTTCTGCTATTTGGGCCAACAGTAAAACGTCGAAAGAGGTACGATAAAGCATTTGATGGAATTCTATATTTGACTTTATACAGTGGCATGCATACTTCAGCATTCGTCAAAGTATAATTTGATTTACAAGGAACAGAGCTTTGTCTTTTTTTTTTTTTTTCACTAAGCTGCAGACTTGAAAATAATTCTCCTTATTTAGTATTTTACCAAGGGGAAATTATATCGCTCTAAGGAAATAGTGGCAAATAATACTGATAATGTGAGAATAGGGAAAAATAAATTTAAATTATTAAGTCAAGCAGCAACACCTAAAAACATGTGATATACACGTAACAATATGGGAAACAAGGGGGGAAAAGGGTTGCGCTAGAGAACTAAACACAACCTGAATAATATGTGTGTAAAGTAAAAAGAGATATATATATATATATATATATATATATATATATATATATATATATATATATATATATATATATATATATATATATATATATATATAAATATGTGAAAGAAAAATTTACAGTAACTTATAAATGAATAAATAAAAAATTAAATTAAATGATATGTAAATATTCACACATACATTTCTGTACATAGAACACACAAAAGTGCAAAAGTGCTGTAAACCATACTCACTCAAGAGGTACAGACTAGTAACAATAGTCCAGTATAAAGGAAAAACACCATTGAGGGAGGTGAATCCAAAATTATGAAGACAATTGTCCAGTTGCAATTAGATCCAAAAGTTATGAAAGAAATGGAAGGATGCAGTCCACCACCGATTCATAGAAGATGGTTTGAAAGAAAGAGAGTCTTCAAGATCACACCAGAAGAGGGGTAAATGGGTACTCTTACCGGATACGCTGGACCCCCTGTTAGATGGGGTCAACCAGGCACAAAAATCCTCACAATCCTGTGTTGAGAGATTAAGCATGGATACACCCGTGGTTCCGTGGTCACGTTTAATGTGGTGACGTCAGTGCCTGGCTCTGCCTTGACATGTTTCGTCATGCACTGATGTCACCGCGTTAAACGTGACCCCGGAACCGCGGGTGTAAGTGTTCTTTTTGTTTGTATTTTTTTTATGAATTCCTGCCGGCAATTTTAAATCGTTTAGTGTATGTTACACTTTAAAATAAACCCCTGATTTTATGGTACTTCACCATCTCGAGCCTCCATTTGTCTTCCTCTGTGACCCCCTTGCAGGATACTTGATCTAGAATGGACCGCTCGGAGGAGCCTGTCATCCACACTGACGGGGTGAGGACCCGCTGGGAGCCGAGGAGTCGTATCCCTGCTTGATCTCTCAACAAAGGATTGTGAGGATTTTTGTGCCTGGTTGACCCCATCTAACAGGGGGTCCAGGGTATCCGGTAAGAGTACCCATTTACCCCTCTTCTGGAGAACCACTGGACCTCTGTTTAAAAGGATAAATGAGCATGTGAATAACAAAAAGAAGGGTTGTATCAAGCATAGTGTGTGTAGTCATTTTAGGAAAATGTACAACAGGAACCCATCAGGATTAAATTGTATTGGTATAGATAGGGTTTACAGTGATCTCCAAACAAATTTCACAGAATGAAACGTGGTGGATACATGAGATGGGATCAGGCTTGAATATAGATTTTGATCTAAATTGCTACATCTTGCTTATTTGTGCCCTTCTCAAATTTGAGCTCTGCTACCCATTGGGAATTGTTAATTTAATACTAAACAATACCTCCCGCTATACTAATCCTTTATTTAAGTTTTGATCTACGCAAATTTTTTTAAGGTTATTAAAACTCTTATTCAGATGTATTCTGAAGAAGAATTGTAAATTGGTTTCTGGAACACTGATAGAAATTTTGGGCCAGATTCACGTACATCTGCGCATTATTGGACCGGCGTAGCGCACCGCCTTTACGTTAGACTGGCGCAATGTAGCGGTGCAATCACCCTATTCTCGTCGGTTTTTACGCAAAAATTTGCGCCTGTGCAATGTTATTTCAGAGGCGCAAGGCAGAGTAATACAAATTGGGAAGGACGTGGGCGTGTTACATTGAAATGAGCCGTGACCCCATGCAAATGAAGGGCCGGCCAGCTCGCGCATGCGCGCTTGAAGCAGACCATGGTCAGCACCTCTGTGCGCATGCTCACAACTCGGGAACGGCGCAATCAGTGAAATTGGAAGTGGACTAGGGCAAGATAGTGAATTACGCAGACAGCATAAATAGACAGAGACAAACGCACTTCCTTTGCAAAAGTACATCCCTTTGTATCCCTCCCTATACAGCAAGGTGCTTTTGTTCTGTTGTTTATTAGCGTTTGTTTGTTTGTGACGTGTCTTTGAGATATTTGGGGACTGTTTTGCAGAGTGATTTTTGTCTTTTATGTGTTTTCTTTGTTGTTATTTTGTTTAAATTATATTTTTGCTGGGCATTTTTTGTTTTTGCTGGTCAATTTTTTTGTTTTTTTGGTTCTGTTTGTGTATGATTTGGGAATGTGGGGGTGACATTCCTGCCGGAAAATGGGTGTCACCCTCATTTGTGGTGGAGAAGTGATCCCCAGGTCCGTGTGAATGGTGTATGAATGTACAGTGATATAATTGGAGCCGTGGCATGGCGTTGCAGCTCCTGCATGGTGGGCTTGTGCCAATCCAATGTGATGTGTCTGTGCTAGGGACCACAGTGGTGTGCATGCATTCATTCTCATTGTGCCACAATTAATGTGTGTGTTTAACGTGCAAAGATGCCTAATGTGAGCTGTCTCCTGGCTGCTCTTCCCTCAGAAGACGGGGTAGCCTTGGTTAGGGGGGTTCCGTATAGGAGTCATGAGATGGGGGCCCAGTGTATATGCAGAGTCACCCTGAAGGGATAAGACAGGAGGATGTTAGTAGTGCATGTGCCCCTTGTGATTTCAGCATCATGGGGGGGACAGTCATGCCTGCCACCCATGTCACTTACCAACCAGCCAGCTGTCCCCATACATGTTCTGTTCGAAATCTGTGGGGATGGGGCTAGGATTGTATATGTAGCTGTCATGGGTGTCATGGGTGGTGTCATGTGTTGGGCTGGTGATGTCCTTCTGCAGGGTTGTGGTTAATTCCAGGATGGCATGAGGGGTGAATCTGAAGATGCGAGACACCTCAGAATCACTCATGTCAAAGATGTCTATGCGTGTGTGATATATCAAGTGACGAGTGAGGGGCTTGTATCAGATTAGATTATTATATCCATCAAGGTTTTAAAGGGCTATTGAAAGATAGTGAGACCGTGTTTGTAATTTGTATGTATGCTATGTATTGATGTATATATGTATGTATATTTTTTGTAAAAATGTTTCTTAAAGCAAAGCAAATGTTTTTGTAAAAAAAAAAATCCTCTCCCGTGCCCTCCTCCGTGCCCTCCTCATTCTTTGCTCATCTAAAGTCAGTAGTATAGCTATGAGCATGGATGCCACTGGCATGTTGGCATACAGATTGTTGTGCAACACGTGTGATTGCTCTGCTCCTCACTAAC
The DNA here is from genome assembly GCA_029574335.1 of Rana kukunoris. Taxonomy (NCBI): domain Eukaryota; kingdom Metazoa; phylum Chordata; class Amphibia; order Anura; family Ranidae; genus Rana; species Rana kukunoris. Next base: position 268,189 of record JAJQKJ010001196.1, read on the forward strand.
GGTGTTGCTTTCTCTGACATGTAGACGAATTGTCTAATTTTATACCACCTTTTATATGGTCTAATTTTAGACAGGCCGTGCAGCTGTTGCACACAGCGCTTAGCCTGCGCTGCACCAACGTTCTTTTGTGGATCCCCGTAACTCCCTCATTAGCATATTTGAATAGCAAATCAATAGTGTGTCTAGCGCAGTTTTGCGCGGATGGATTCGCCTGTCTATCGAAATTACACTGGACAAAAAAAAGTAGATTTCTTGCGTATCTCGTTTTGGGGATGCAGAGTATCGAAACGCATGCGCAAATTTAGACTTATGCCGCGCATCTCCTGTTACGCCGGCGTAATCGCGCTGTGAATCTGGCCCTATATCTTCAATATGGTTGTAATTCAATCTAGATGATAGTAGACATAGTACACAGCCGATAGTTTAATTTAATAAAGGGTTAATACTATCTATTTTAATCTACTTTAGATATGTATTAACATTTTTATATTGTCAAATTGTTAATTTGTGGTTTGATTGACTGAATTTAGTTTTGATCAATCAGCGCTATGCCATTTGCATTGTTTGCTCTAGACATATAAGTTTGCATAGATCGATTTTTGACCTAATATTATTAACTAAGGTTAATATGTTTTTAGCAAGTTTATATGTACAAATTTGTGAAAGTGGAACACCAATACGTACAGCAGTGTTCTAAAAATATTTAATTAGAAATATAGCGATTTTCGGAAGTGTTTGGATTAATTTGCTATTGACATTTTACTAGCCAATGATAATAAACTGTAGGGTATATAAGGCTTCAAGAAAATGGCGGTGGACAAGCTTCCTGATGATGCGTTTAACAAGAAATGCATCCATTTATAACATTGTATTCTCATACCATCGCTGTTAATTTACTTTTGGCGCTACACACTTTTTCTTAAGATTATTTATAAGTTTGGTATATTTATTTATTACAGGCATATGCAATTAGCGGACCTCCAGCTGTTGCAAAACTACAAGTCCCATCATGCCTCTGCCTCTGAGTGTCATGCTGTCAGAGCCTTGCTATGCCTCATGGGTCTTGTAGTTCTAAAACAGCTGGAGGTCCGCTAATTGCATATCCCTGATTTATTATATTTATCCTTAGCTGTACATGTTGGTGCTGACTTATAGCACTTTCAAATTTAAGTGCGCATTGTTTTATATACCTGATTTTACCTATCTGCAATAAACATATTGCGCTATGATTCTCAATATGTTTCTCCCAAGCTTTTATGTTTGATCACTGCCAAGGAGACATTTTGTGGCTTTGAGTCATCGGGCCAGATTTACAGAGCGATTACGCCGGCGTTACAGGAGATGTGCGGCGTAAGTCTAATTGTGCGCGTGCGTTTCGATGCACGGCACTCCCAAAACGAGATACGCAAGAAATCTATTTTTTTTTGTCCAGCGTAATTTCGTTAGACAGGCGCATCCGTCCGCGCAAAACTGCGCTAGACACACCATTGATTTGCTATTCAAATATGCTAATGAGGGAGTTACGGGGATCCACAAAAGAACGTTGGTGCAGCGCAGGCTACGCGCTGTGCGCAACAGCTAAATATCCTGTCTAAAATTAGACCATATAAAAGCTGGTATAGAATTAGACAATTCGTCTACATGTCAGATAAAGCAACACTGTTAGTGAGGAGCTGAGCAGTCACACATGTTGCCCAACAAACTGCATGCCAACATGCCAGTGGCATCCATGCTCATAGCTATACTACTGACTTTAGATGAGCAAAGAAGGAGGAGGGCATTGAGGAGGGCACTGAGGAGGGCACTGAGGAGGGCACAGGATTTTTTTTTTTTTTACTTTTTTTTTGCTTATATAAACTTTACAATTTAATCTAATCTAATACAATATTCTTATCTGATACAAGCCCTTCACTCTTCACTCTTCACTCTTCACGGGAGAGGATATATCACACACGCATTGACATCTATGGCATGAGTGATTCTGAGGTGTCTTGCATCTTCAGATTCACCCCTCATATGCCATCATGGAATTAACCACAACCCTGCAGGAGGACATCACCAGCCCAACACATGACACTACCCATGACACCCATGACAGCTACATATACAATCAGAGCCCCATCCCCACAGATTTCAAACAGAACATGTATGGGGACAGCTGGCTGGTTGGTGAGTGAAATGGGTGGCAGGCATGACTGCCCCCCCCCATGATGCTGAAATCACAAGGGGCACATGCACTACTAACATCCTCCTGTCTTATCCCTTCAGGGTGACTCTGCATATGCATTGGGACCCCATCTCATGACTCCTATACGGAAACCCCCCTAACCAAGGCTACCCCGTCTTCTGAGGGAAGAGCAGTCAGGAGACAGCTCACATTAGGCATCTTTGCACGTTAAACACACACATTAATCATGGCACAATGAGAATGCATGCATGCACACCACTGTGGTCCCTAGCACAGACACATCACATCCTCATCACATTGGATTGGCACAAGCCCACAATGCAGGACTTGTGAGCAGCAACGCCATGCCACGGCTCCAATTATGTCACTGTACATTCATACACCATTCACACGGACCTGGGGATCACTTCTCCACCACAAATAAGGGTGACACCCCTTTTCCGGCAGGAATGTCACCCCCACATTCCCAAATCATACACAAACAGAACCAAAAAAAATAATAATTTGACCAGCAAAAATAAAAAATGCCCAGCAAAAATATAATTTAAACAAAATAACAACAAAGAAATCACATAAAAGACAAAAATCACTCTCAAAGACACGTCACAAACAAACAAACGCTAATAAACAACAGAACAAAAGCACCTTGCTGTATAGGGAGGGATACAAAGGGATGTACTTTTGAAAAGGAAGTGCGTTTGTCTCTGTCTATTTATGCTGTTTGCGTAGTTCACTAATTTGCCCTAGTCCACTTCCAATTTCACTGATTGCGCCGTTCCCGAGTTGTGAGCATGTGCACAGAGGTGCTGACCATGGTCTGCTTCAAGCGCGCATGCGCGAGCCGGCCGGCCCTTCATTTGTATGGGGTCACGGCTCATTTCAATGTAACACTCCCACGTCCTTCCCAATTTGTATTACTCCGCCTTGCGCCTCTGAAATAACGTTGCGCAGGCGCAAATTTCTGCGTAAAACCGACGAGAATAGGGTGATTGCGCCGCTACATTGCGCCAGTCTAACATAAAGGCGGTGCGCTACGCCGGTCCAATAATGCGCAGATGTACCTGAACCTGGCCCATCGCTTCCATATATGCTGCTGGTTGAAAGAACCTAATATTGCTACAAAGCTTATTTATTTTAAAGTTCTGGTGAATTTGCATTTTGTATGCACGAATTGTGGTGGATAAAATTTGTTCTTGCACTTTTCCTTGGATCACAGTGAATGGACTTTTCTGTGAAGATTTATTGAGGAATTTCAAATTTCATTTGGACTATTTTATATACATTTTTATGGATTATAGCTAAAAAATATGCTGCGCTGCAAAAAAGAAAGTATATAGGTGAATAAATATACTTATGTGGACACCAAGTTCATTGGTGGATGGTATAAATTTAAAATAAAGTGAAACGCTAATGGGGTGAAACAGAAAAGTCCAAGCAAAATCAAAATCACATATGTGAAGCCAAAGTCCATCTGTGTCCTATAAACACCCGAAAAGTGTTGGAAGAAAAATCTTCAAGTGAAGTTAATCGAAGGCACCTCCACCTCTATATAAAATGCCTGCTTACCAGCTCCAACTTCAAAAATTGCATTTGTTAATAAATTGTGCTGCTCCCATTTGTCCTCAGCCGTCCACCTCCTCATACAGATGAACCAGTAACGATCAATGCCACATCCGAGGGTATGGAGAGAAGAAAACTCATAGAGTAGTACTGTAGGCAATCGCGTTTATTAAAATAAAAAATAAAACTCACATGATTCGTTGTAAAATTAAGCGTATTGTGTAAAGCCGGCCGGCTCAATATTATCGCTCGTTCCTTCCGGATTGTCGGTAAGCGGTGACGTCAGCACGCCGCTCTTCCCTACGTCGTTTCGTCACAGATGACGTCTTCCAGGGGTACGAGCGGCGCGCTGATCCACCGCTAATTATACATTCTGCGTGTCATTCGGAACGCCCAGTTCTGACATCCGGGAGTCATTGACACTGATCCTCCATCTTTAAAGAGGGATCCTTGCCCCTACTAATAATAGATTGCGGCTACACTGGCATTAAATGCAAGCCGATCCAAAACTCAAGGTTTTAAAGTAGCGGGGACTTTATGGTACATTGAGTGTGGACGATAAAGGTTAAAGATTAAATTCTAAAGTTAAAAATGAAAGCGACATATTACGATCGCTGTCAGTGCTCAGTAACATAGCATATCTACTAAGTAAAAATTAACAAGGACATGCACATGATGAGAAGCCAATTTAGTAGATAAATACAAACATTAATTAGTTCGTATAAACAGCCTCCACTATCAATATGATAGGGGACTATATATATGCTTCCGCAACTGAATAAAAGATTTTATATAAATAAGTAAATGATCTTAAAATTTATTTTATCTACAAGTTAGCTGATTCAATCTCAATGATAGAACTTGCTATGAAGCTTGTGGCAGCAAGCTAGGAAAGGAACAGAACAATTCTAAAATAGATAAATTAGGAAAAATATGCTAATGGGACCGGTATATAGCAGTCCCTATATACCCCTTGGTTTTCTAAAGGAGGGGGCCAATTTAATAGTAGTAGTGCTAATGAAATCTACCTACCACATTCAAATGTTCCGAAACATCGGAAGGGTTATATATGTACAGTATGAGTCCCGGATCTCAGGGCTGGTTCACACTAATATTAGCAACCTTTTAATAATATACACTTATAGTCTCATTCCAACATAATGTAAAATAGATGTCCTAACTGTTATCTATGAATGCATTTACATCTACATCAACATTCATTCCATACGGGGTATAAGTCCGTACTTTATGAATCCAGGCCATTTCTAGCCTGGACAGTTCCCTTACAAGAGATCCACCTCTCCAATGAGCATCAAATTTATCAATGCCAAGGAAGAGGGTCCCCTCTGGGTTACGGTTATGATGCAGATCATAATGTAGTGACACAGAGTGCTGAGAGAAACCTGACCTGATATTGGTCAGGTGCTCTCCCAGTCTTACTTGCATCTGCCTCTTAGTCCGGCCTATATACTGTAGTCCACATGGGCACTGTAATAAATACACTACACCCGTGGAACTACAGGTAATAAACGGCTCTATTAGATGTTCCCTAGAGGTACTAGTTGAAACAAATTTGAGGGTTTTCTTAGAGGTCACTTTATTTAACTTACATATTTGGCATCTCCGACATTGATGGTACCCTACGATGCCTCTCTGAAAAAAAGAGACCTTTTTGGTGGGAGGATCAACTACATTAGGAGCTATTTTGTCTCGCAGCGAGGGCACACCTCTAAAGATAACTTGAGGGTTCGGGGGAAGAAAGGTTTTGAGGACCCTATCATTCTCAAGTAAATGCCAATGCTTCTTGATTATTTTTTTGATGACATAATGTTGTGTAGAGTATGATGTAACAAATGGTACCACCGGACCAGTCTGATTAACTTTAGGGGCAGGATCCAAAAGAAGTTTGCGATCAGTCTCAGCCACTTCTTTTATAGTTTGTTCTAAGTGGTTTGCGATCGTAACCCTTCTCTACCAATCTTTTTCTTAGAATTTCTGTTTGAGAGTGAAAATCATCAAGGGTGGTGCAGTTCCTCCTCATTCTGGTAAACTGGCTCTTAGGTACAGATTTGAGCCAGTTCTGATGGTGGCAACTACCCACTGGAATGAATGAGTTTCTATCCGTCTTTTTAAAAAACGTTTTGGTTTTATAGGCACCCACATCCTTCATGATTGTAAGGTCCAGGAAATTAATCTTTTCCTGATCCGCCTCGTGTGTGAGATGGATCCCCCTCTCATTCATGTTCAACATATCGATGAAATCATCTAGCTGGGGTTTTAGTGCCATTCCATAGGAGGAGGATGTCGTCAATATACCTTGCCCAAAGTTTGATATGCGGACTGAGGTTATTGTAGACGACATCCTCCTCCCACTTGGCCATAAACAAATTCGCCAAGCTTGGGGCGTATTTAGCGCCCATCGCGACACCTTTAACTTGCCGGTAAAAGCTATGGTCGAACCAAAAGTAATTATGCCCTGCAGCATACTCCAGCAGTTCAAGAATATAGTCTCTCTGTTTTTGTGGTAAATCAGAGAGAGTATCCAAATAATATTTTACTGCTGTTATGCCCAAATTATGTGGGATAATTGTGTATAGCGAACTCACGTCCGCTGTCACTAGCCAAGTGTCAGTGTGAGGCTCAATCTGAGAGAGCAAATTAATCACCTGCCTTGTATCCCTTACATAAGATGGCATCCTTTGCACCAACGGTTGCAAAAAATGGTCGATATACTTGCCCACCCTGGACGTAACGGAATCTATACCACTTACTATGGGGCGTCCAGGGGGGCAAGTAAGGCTCTTATGAATCTTGGGGAGGCAGTAAAGGATCGGTATCCTAGGTGCCCTGGGAATAAGGAATTGTTGTTCCTTTTCATTGAGTATACCCAAATCTACCCCCTTCTTAACCAGCACCTCTAAGTTGTCTTGGTATTGTTGGACAGGGTTCCCCTTAAGAAGTGCATAGGTGTCACGATCGTCAATCAATTTCTTAGTCTCATTGATATACATAGATCTATCCATTAGGACTATCCCACCACCCTTATCCGCTGGTCTAATTACCAATTGTTTGTTGGTGCATAGGGAGTCTAACCCCTTAACCAGATTCTGGTCCATCTTACAATTAGAGACTTTGACTTTTTCCAAATCTCTCAGGAGTACATCTCTGAAAACTTTGATGGACGGGGCCAACGCCCCAGGGGGATTCCAGGTAGACGCATTGGACAATCCTGAATGTGAAATGAGGTTTTGTCCACTGGATCTATCTGAATTAGGAATACCAGCAAAATACCTTCTAATGTTGACTTTCCTGACATACCTGTGAATGTCCATGTACGTTTGGAATTTATTTAGTTTCTTTGGGGGGGCGAACTTTAGTCCCCGATCTAACAGGACCAATTCTGACTCTGTGAGAATATGGGAACTAAGATTGTAGATGCCTATGTCATCTACACTCTTGGTTTCTTTAGGTTTTGTCCGCCTCCCCCCTCTGCACCCTCTTTGCTTTCTACTGGTCTTTTGGTTCCTTGGCTGGCCCTGGGAAAACCCCAATGTTCCCCCGCATCAACACTGGGTTGATCAGAAGAGAAATCTCTAGAAGGGCCTAGCCGGTAAACCTCTTGTGTTTGGTTATTCCGCTCATAATTAACATGACTCGGAATGCGTGGGCCTTCTCTATCAATTAGAGGGTAAAAATGATTTCTCGTGTCTGATTCACTATCATCATCATAATTTACCCTGCCTGAATAATGGTGAACATTATGTGGAGTTCTGTGTCCTTGATTGGGACCATAATATTGATTTTCTGCCCCACTCCTTCCAAAACCACGTTCCCTTCGTGGGGAATCATTATAATACTGATTTTGGCTAGGATTTGTAGAACCACTGTTCCGGTCCACATTACTTCCTTGTTTGTTTCGAGAAGTTTTTATATGGCTAAAACCATTGTCGTACTGATAGTTGTTGGGAGGAGGGCCTACTCCCCTATTAGGTGGTGGATGTAAAGCCCTTTTCACCTTCTTAGCAATCTTTTTCTTTTTAGGGGTCTTACCATGATCATTTCTGATCCAGGTATTAACTCTAGGGGTAGTTATCTCGTGAGACAACTCTTCCCCTTGCATAATGGCCTCCATCCTAGAATTAGTTTCTGTCTGTTCATCAGCTGCTAGTTTTTTCTGCCACTCAAAAACCAAGCTAAGCTGATAATCATTAAAGTCTCTATTATATTTTTTCTTTTTCTTTAATTTCTGTTCCTTTTCTTCTTTATCCAAAATTTTAAGGAGATTGGAAGATCTATCTTTATATTCTTCACTCTCCTTATGGGGTAACATGGTTTCCTTTAATGTTTTTATTTCGCTATCCAGGCTAACTAATTTAGCTTGTTTTTTGCATACCAAAAACTTCAAAAAATTTAATCCGGCATCATTAAAATATCGGAACCACTCTTGAAGTTCTAGGTCTCCTTTTTGGGGGCTAACCTGCCATCTAAGGCTCCTTGGTACCATATTGAGTTTAATGTAGGTCTCCAAAAAAGCCACATCCCATTGGGTGTGAACCTCTGAGATGGTAAGGTTTTTAAGTCTAATAAACTGCCCGCTCAAATCACCCTCTTTATACATCTGGAATACACCTTCAGTATTAAAATTCTTAGATGCTCGGTATTCAAACACATCCATGATAAAGGGCGTGATTAGGCTATGCAATATCACTTATGGGCGTGAACGGACCCAAGCAGTCACAAAATAAATCAATAGCAATGAGACTGTGCACTCTGTGACAAAGTGAAATAACCGCTGCTGTAAAGTGGTATCTATTTGCAATGTATCTATGGGAAAAAATTACTGCGCAGGTCAATGAAAATAAAATAAAATAAAAGTGGTAATAAAAAAATGAATTAGATAATGCTGCTGCTGCAAAAAAATGTGCGATACACATAAAATACTATAGCTAAAAAATATGCTGCGCTGCAAAAAAGAAAGTATATAGGTGAATAAATATACTTATGTGGACACCAAGTTCATTGGTGGATGGTATAAATTTAAAATAAAGTGAAACGCTAATGGGGTGAAACAGAAAAGTCCAAGCAAAATCAAAATCACATATGTGAAGCCAAAGTCCATCTGTGTCCTATAAACACCCGAAAAGTGTTGGAAGAAAAATCTTCAAGTGAAGTTAATCGAAGGCACCTCCACCTCTATATAAAATGCCTGCTTACCAGCTCCAACTTCAAAAATTGCATTTGTTAATAAATTGTGCTGCTCCCATTTGTCCTCAGCCGTCCACCTCCTCATACAGATGAACCAGTAACGATCAATGCCACATCCGAGGGTATGGAGAGAAGAAAACTCATAGAGTAGTACTGTAGGCAATCGCGTTTATTAAAATAAAAAATAAAACTCACATGATTCGTTGTAAAATTAAGCGTATTGTGTAAAGCCGGCCGGCTCAATATTATCGCTCGTCCTTCCGGATTGTCGGTAAGCGGTGACGTCAGCACGCCGCTCTTCCCTACGTCGTTTCGTCACAGATGACGTCTTCCAGGGGTACGAGCGGCGCGCTGATCCACCGCTAATTATACATTCTGCGTGTCATTCGGAACGCCCAGTTCTGACATCCGGGAGTCATTGACACTGATCCTCCATCTTTAAAGAGGGATCCTTGCCCCTACTAATAATAGATTGCGGCTACACTGGCATTAAATGCAAGCCGATCCAAAACTCAAGGTTTTAAAGTAGCGGGGACTTTATGGTACATTGAGTGTGGACGATAAAGGTTAAAGATTAAATTCTAAAGTTAAAAATGAAAGCGACATATTACGATCGCTGTCAGTGCTCAGTAACATAGCATATCTACTAAGTAAAAATTAACAAGGACATGCACATGATGAGAAGCCAATTTAGTAGATAAATACAAACATTAATTAGTTCGTATAAACAGCCTCCACTATCAATATGATAGGGGACTATATATATGCTTCCGCAACTGAATAAAAGATTTTATATAAATAAGTAAATGATCTTAAAATTTATTTTATCTACAAGTTAGCTGATTCAATCTCAATGATAGAACTTGCTATGAAGCTTGTGGCAGCAAGCTAGGAAAGGAACAGAACAATTCTAAAATAGATAAATTAGGAAAAATATGCTAATGGGACCGGTATATAGCAGTCCCTATATACCCCTTGGTTTTCTAAAGGAGGGGGCCAATTTAATAGTAGTAGTGCTAATGAAATCTACCTACCACATTCAAATGTTCCGAAACATCGGAAGGGTTATATATGTACAGTATGAGTCCCGGATCTCAGGGCTGGTTCACACTAATATTAGCAACCTTTTAATAATATACACTTATAGTCTCATTCCAACATAATGTAAAATAGATGTCCTAACTGTTATCTATGAATGCATTTACATCTACATCAACATTCATTCCATACGGGGTATAAGTCCGTAACTTTATGAATCCAGGCCATTTCTAGCCTGGACAGTTCCCTTACAAGAGATCCACCTCTCCAATGAGCATCAAATTTATCAATGCCAAGGAAGAGGGTCCCCTCTGGGTTACGGTTATGATGCAGATCATAATGTAGTGACACAGAGTGCTGAGAGAAACCTGACCTGATATTGGTCAGGTGCTCTCCCAGTCTTACTTGCATCTGCCTCTTAGTCCGGCCTATATACTGTAGTCCACATGGGCACTGTAATAAATACACTACACCCGTGGAACTACAGGTAATAAACGGCTCTATTAGATGTTCCCTAGAGGTACTAGTTGAAACAAATTTGAGGGTTTTCTTAGAGGTCACTTTATTTAACTTACATATTTGGCATCTCCGACATTGATGGTACCCTACGATGCCTCTCTGAAAAAAAGAGACCTGTAAGGGATACAAGGCAGGTGATTAATTTGCTCTCTCAGATTGAGCCTCACACTGACACTTGGCTAGTGACAGCGGACGTGAGTTCGCTATACACAATTATCCCACATAATTTGGGCATAACAGCAGTAAAATATTATTTGGATACTCTCTCTGATTTACCACAAAAACAGAGAGACTATATTCTTGAACTGCTGGAGTATGCTGCAGGGCATAATTACTTTTGGTTCGACCATAGCTTTTACCGGCAAGTTAAAGGTGTCGCGATGGGCGCTAAATACGCCCCAAGCTTGGCGAATTTGTTTATGGCCAAGTGGGAGGAGGATGTCGTCTACAATAACCTCAGTCCGCATATCAAACTTTGGGCAAGGTATATTGACGACATCCTCCTCCTATGGAATGGCACTAAACCCCAGCTAGATGATTTCATCGATATGTTGAACATGAATGAGAGGGGGATCCATCTCACACACGAGGCGGATCAGGAAAAGATTAATTTCCTGGACCTTACAATCATGAAGGATGTGGGTGCCTATAAAACCAAAACGTTTTTTAAAAAGACGGATAGAAACTCATTCATTCCAGTGGGTAGTTGCCACCATCAGAACTGGCTCAAATCTGTACCTAAGAGCCAGTTTACCAGAATGAGGAGAACTGCACCACCCTTGATGATTTTCACTCTCAAACAGAAATTCTAAGAAAAAGATTGGTAGAGAAGGGTTACGATCGCAACCACTTAGAACAAACTATAAAAGAAGTGGCTGAGACTGATCGCAAACTTCTTTTGGATCCTGCCCCTAAAGTTAATCAGACTGGTCCGGTGGTACCATTTGTTACATCATACTCTACACAACATTATGTCATCAAAAAAAATAATCAAGAAGCATTGGCATTTACTTGAGAATGATAGGGTCCTCAAAACCTTTCTTCCCCCGAACCCTCAAGTTATCTTTAGAGGTGTGCCCTCGCTGCGAGACAAAATAGCTCTAATGTAGTTGATCCTCCCACCAAAAAGGTCTCTTTTTTTCAGAGAGGCATCGTAGGGTACCATCAATGTCGGAGATGCCAAATATGTAAGTTTAAATAAAGTGGACCTCTAAGAAAACCCTCAAATTTGTTTCAACTAGTACCTCTAGGGAACATCTAATAGAGCCGTTTTATTACCTGTAGTTTCCACGGGTGTAGTGTATTTATTACAGTGCCCATGTGGACTACAGTATATAGGCCGGACTAAGAGGCAGATGCAAGTAAGACTGGGGAGAGCACCTGACCAATATCAGGTCAGGTTTCTCTCAGCACTCTGTGTCACTACATTATGATCTGCATCATAACCGTAACCCAGAGGGGACCCTCTTCCTTGGCATTGATAAATTTGATGCTCATTGGAGAGGTGGATCTCTTGTAAGGGAACTGTCCAGGCTAGAAATGGCCTGGATTCATAAAGTACGGACTTATACCCCGTATGGAATGAATGTTGATGTAGATGTAAATGCATTCATAGATAACAGTTAGGACATCTATTTTACATTATGTTGGAATGAGACTATAAGTGTATATTATTAAAAGGTTGCTAATATTAGTGTGAACCAGCCCTGAGATCCGGGACTCATACTGTACATATATAACCCTTCCGATGTTTCGGAACATTTGAATGTGGTAGGTAGATTTCATTAGCACTACTACTATTAAATTGGCCCCCTCCTTTAGAAAACCAAGGGGTATATAGGGACTGCTATATACCGGTCCCATTAGCATATTTTTCCTAATTTATCTATTTTAGAATTGTTCTGTTCCTTTCCTAGCTTGCTGCCACAAGCTTCATAGCAAGTTCTATCATTGAGATTGAATCAGCTAACTTGTAGATAAAATAAATTTTAAGATCATTTACTTATTTATATAAAATCTTTTATTCAGTTGCGGAAGCATATATATAGTCCCCTATCATATTGATAGTGGAGGCTGTTTATACGAACTAATTAATGTTTGTATTTATCTACTAAATTGGCTTCTCATCATGCGCATGTCCTTGTTAATTTTTACTTAGTAGATATGCTATGTTACTGAGCACTGACAGCGATCGTAATATGTCGCTTTCATTTTTAACTTTAGAATTTAATCTTTAACCTTTATCGTCCACACTCAATGTACCATAAAGTCCCCGCTACTTTAAAACCTTGAGTTTTGGATCGGCTTGCATTTAATGCCAGTGTAGCCGCAATCTATTATTAGTAGGGGCAAGGATCCCTCTTTAAAGATGGAGGATCAGTGTCAATGACTCCCGGATGTCAGAACTGGGCGTTCCGAATGACACGCAGAATGTATAATTAGCGGTGGATCAGCGCGCCGCTCGTACCCCTGGAAGACGTCATCTGTGACGAAACGACGTAGGGAAGAGCGGCGTGCTGACGTCACCGCTTACCGACAATCCGGAAGGACGAGCGATAATATTGAGCCGGCCGGCTTTACACAATACGCTTAATTTTACAACGAATCATGTGAGTTTTATTTTTTATTTTAATAAACGCGATTGCCTACAGTACTACTCTATGAGTTTTCTTCTCTCCATACCCTCGGATGTGGCATTGATCGTTACTGGTTCATCTGTATGAGGAGGTGGACGGCTGAGGACAAATGGGAGCAGCACAATTTATTAACAAATGCAATTTTTGAAGTTGGAGCTGGTAAGCAGGCATTTTATATAGAGGTGGAGGTGCCTTCGATTAACTTCACTTGAAGATTTTTCTTCCAACACTTTTCGGGTGTTTATAGGACACAGATGGACTTTGGCTTCACATATGTGATTTTGATTTTGCTTGGACTTTTCTGTTTCACCCCATTAGCGTTTCACTTTATTTTAAATTTTATACCATCCACCAATGAACTTGGTGTCCACATAAGTATATTTATTCACCTATATACTTTCTTTTTTGCAGCGCAGCATATTTTTTAGCTATAGTATTTTATGTGTATCGCACATTTTTTTGCAGCAGCAGCATTATCTAATTCATTTTTTTTATTACCACTTTTATTTTATTTTATTTTCATTGACCTGCGCAGTAATTTTTTTCCCATAGATACATTGCAAATAGATACCACTTTACAGCAGCGGTTATTTCACTTTGTCACAGAGTGCACAGTCTCATTGCTATTGATTTATTTTGTGACTGCTTGGGTCCGTTCACGCCCATAAGTGATATTGCATAGCCTAATCACGCCCTTTATCATGGATGTGTTTGAATACCGAGCATCTAAGAATTTTAATACTGAAGGTGTATTCCAGATGTATAAAAGAGGGTGATTTGAGCGGGCAGTTTATTAGACTTAAAAAACCTTACCATCTCAGAGGTTCACACCCAATGGGATGTGGCTTTTTTGGAGACCTACATTAAACTCAATATGGTACCAAGGAGCCTTAGATGGCAGGTTAGCCCCCAAAAAGGAGACCTAGAACTTCAAGAGTGGTTCCGATATTTTAATGATGCCGGATTAAATTTTTTGAAGTTTTTGGTATGCAAAAAACAAGCTAAATTAGTTAGCCTGGATAGCGAAATAAAAACATTAAAGGAAACCATGTTACCCCATAAGGAGAGTGAAGAATATAAAGATAGATCTTCCAATCTCCTTAAAATTTTGGATAAAGAAGAAAAGGAACAGAAATTAAAGAAAAAGAAAAAATATAATAGAGACTTTAATGATTATCAGCTTAGCTTGGTTTTTGAGTGGCAGAAAAAAACTAGCAGCTGATGAACAGACAGAAACTAATTCTAGGATGGAGGCCATTATGCAAGGGGAAGAGTTGTCTCACGAGATAACTACCCCTAGAGTTAATACCTGGATCAGAAATGATCATGGTAAGACCCCTAAAAAGAAAAAGATTGCTAAGAAGGTGAAAAGGGCTTTACATCCACCACCTAATAGGGGAGTAGGCCCTCCTCCAACAACTATCAGTACGACAATGGTTTTAGCCATATAAAAACTTCTCGAAACAAACAAGGAAGTAATGTGGACCGGAACAGTGGTTCTACAAATCCTAGCCAAAATCAGTATTATAATGATTCCCCACGAAGGGAACGTGGTTTTGGAAGGAGTGGGGCAGAAAATCAATATTATGGTCCCAATCAAGGACACAGAACTCCACATAATGTTCACCATTATTCAGGCAGGGTAAATTATGATGATGATAGTGAATCAGACACGAGAAATCATTTTTACCCTCTAATTGATAGAGAAGGCCCACGCATTCCGAGTCATGTTAATTATGAGCGGAATAACCAAACACAAGAGGTTTACCGGCTAGGCCCTTCTAGAGATTTCTCTTCTGATCAACCCAGTGTTGATGCGGGGGAACATTGGGGTTTTCCCAGGGCCAGCCAAGGAACCAAAAGACCAGTAGAAAGCAAAGAGGGTGCAGAGGGGGGAGGCGGACAAAACCTAAAGAAACCAAGAGTGTAGATGACATAGGCATCTACAATCTTAGTTCCCATATTCTCACAGAGTCAGAATTGGTCCTGTTAGATCGGGGACTAAAGTTCGCCCCCCCAAAGAAACTAAATAAATTCCAAACGTACATGGACATTCACAGGTATGTCAGGAAAGTCAACATTAGAAGGTATTTTGCTGGTATTCCTAATTCAGATAGATCCAGTGGACAAAACCTCATTTCACATTCAGGATTGTCCAATGCGTCTACCTGGAATCCCCCTGGGGCGTTGGCCCGTCCATCAAAGTTTTCAGAGATGTACTCCTGAGAGATTTGGAAAAAGTCAAAGTCTCTAATTGTAAGATGGACCAGAATCTGGTTAAGGGGTTAGACTCCCTATGCACCAACAAACAATTGGTAATTAGACCAGCGGATAAGGGTGGTGGGATAGTCCTAATGGATAGATCTATGTATATCAATGAGACTAAGAAATTGATTGACGATCGTGACACCTATGCACTTCTTAAGGGGAACCCTGTCCAACAATACCAAGACAACTTAGAGGTGCTGGTTAAGAAGGGGGTAGATTTGGGTATACTCAATGAAAAGGAACAACAATTCCTTATTCCCAGGGCACCTAGGATACCGATCCTTTACTGCCTCCCCAAGATTCATAAGAGCCTTACTTGCCCCCCTGGACGCCCCATAGTAAGTGGTATAGATTCCGTTACGTCCAGGGTGGGCAAGTATATCGACCATTTTTTGCAACCGTTGGTGCAAAGGATGCCATCTTATGTAAGGGATACAAGGCAGGTGATTAATTTGCTCTCTCAGATTGAGCCTCACACTGACACTTGGCTAGTGACAGCGGACGTGAGTTCGCTATACACAATTATCCCACATAATTTGGGCATAACAGCAGTAAAATATTATTTGGATACTCTCTCTGATTTACCACAAAAACAGAGAGACTATATTCTTGAACTGCTGGAGTATGCTGCAGGGCATAATTACTTTTGGTTCGACCATAGCTTTTACGGCAAGTTAAAGGTGTCGCGATGGGCGCTAAATACGCCCCAAGCTTGGCGAATTTGTTTATGGCCAAGTGGGAGGAGGATGTCGTCTACAATAACCTCAGTCCGCATATCAAACTTTGGGCAAGGTATATTGACGACATCCTCCTCCTATGGAATGGCACTAAACCCCAGCTAGATGATTTCATCGATATGTTGAACATGAATGAGAGGGGGATCCATCTCACACACGAGGCGGATCAGGAAAAGATTAATTTCCTGGACCTTACAATCATGAAGGATGTGGGTGCCTATAAAACCAAAACGTTTTTTAAAAAGACGGATAGAAACTCATTCATTCCAGTGGGTAGTTGCCACCATCAGAACTGGCTCAAATCTGTACCTAAGAGCCAGTTTACCAGAATGAGGAGGAACTGCACCACCCTTGATGATTTTCACTCTCAAACAGAAATTCTAAGAAAAAGATTGGTAGAGAAGGGTTACGATCGCAACCACTTAGAACAAACTATAAAAGAAGTGGCTGAGACTGATCGCAAACTTCTTTTGGATCCTGCCCCTAAAGTTAATCAGACTGGTCCGGTGGTACCATTTGTTACATCATACTCTACACAACATTATGTCATCAAAAAAATAATCAAGAAGCATTGGCATTTACTTGAGAATGATAGGGTCCTCAAAACCTTTCTTCCCCCGAACCCTCAAGTTATCTTTAGAGGTGTGCCCTCGCTGCGAGACAAAATAGCTCCTAATGTAGTTGATCCTCCACCAAAAAGGTCTCTTTTTTTCAGAGAGGCATCGTAGGGTACCATCAATGTCGGAGATGCCAAATATGTAAGTTAAATAAAGTGACCTCTAAGAAAACCTCAAATTTGTTTCAACTAGTACCTCTAGGGAACATCTAATAGAGCCGTTTATTACCTGTAGTTCCACGGGTGTAGTGTATTTATTACAGTGCCCATGTGGACTACAGTATATAGGCCGGACTAAGAGGCAGATGCAAGTAAGACTGGGAGAGCACCTGACCAATATCAGGTCAGGTTTCTCTCAGCACTCTGTGTCACTACATTATGATCTGCATCATAACCGTAACCCAGAGGGGACCCTCTTCCTTGGCATTGATAAATTTGATGCTCATTGGAGAGGTGGATCTCTTGTAAGGGAACTGTCCAGGCTAGAAATGGCCTGGATTCATAAAGTACGGACTTATACCCCGTATGGAATGAATGTTGATGTAGATGTAAATGCATTCATAGATAACAGTTAGGACATCTATTTTACATTATGTTGGAATGAGACTATAAGTGTATATTATTAAAAGGTTGCTAATATTAGTGTGAACCAGCCCTGAGATCCGGGACTCATACTGTACATATATAACCCTTCCGATGTTTCGGAACATTTGAATGTGGTAGGTAGATTTCATTAGCACTACTACTATTAAATTGGCCCCCTCCTTTAGAAAACCAAGGGGTATATAGGGACTGCTATATACCGGTCCCATTAGCATATTTTTCCTAATTTATCTATTTTAGAATTGTTCTGTTCCTTTCCTAGCTTGCTGCCACAAGCTTCATAGCAAGTTCTATCATTGAGATTGAATCAGCTAACTTGTAGATAAAATAAATTTTAAGATCATTTACTTATTTATATAAAATCTTTTATTCAGTTGCGGAAGCATATATATAGTCCCCTATCATATTGATAGTGGAGGCTGTTTATACGAACTAATTAATGTTTGTATTTATCTACTAAATTGGCTTCTCATCATGTGCATGTCCTTGTTAATTTTTACTTAGTAGATATGCTATGTTACTGAGCACTGACAGCGATCGTAATATGTCGCTTTCATTTTTAACTTTAGAATTTAATCTTTAACCTTTATCGTCCACACTCAATGTACCATAAAGTCCCCGCTACTTTAAAACCTTGAGTTTTGGATCGGCTTGCATTTAATGCCAGTGTAGCCGCAATCTATTATTAGTAGGGGCAAGGATCCCTCTTTAAAGATGGAGGATCAGTGTCAATGACTCCCGGATGTCAGAACTGGGCGTTCCGAATGACACGCAGAATGTATAATTAGCGGTGGATCAGCGCGCCGCTCGTACCCCTGGAAGACGTCATCTGTGACGAAACGACGTAGGGAAGAGCGGCGTGCTGACGTCACCGCTTACCGACAATCCGGAAGGACGAGCGATAATATTGAGCCGGCCGGCTTTACACAATACGCTTAATTTTACAACGAATCATGTGAGTTTTATTTTTTATTTTAATAAACGCGATTGCCTACAGTACTACTCTATGAGTTTTCTTCTCTCCATACCCTCGGATGTGGCATTGATCGTTACTGGTTCATCTGTATGAGGAGGTGGACGGCTGAGGACAAATGGGAGCAGCACAATTTATTAACAAATGCAATTTTTGAAGTTGGAGCTGGTAAGCAGGCATTTTATATAGAGGTGGAGGTGCCTTCGATTAACTTCACTTGAAGATTTTTCTTCCAACACTTTTCGGGTGTTTATAGGACACAGATGGACTTTGGCTTCACATATGTGATTTTGATTTTGCTTGGACTTTTCTGTTTCACCCCATTAGCGTTTCACTTTATTTTAAATTTATACCATCCACCAATGAACTTGGTGTCCACATAAGTATATTTATTCACCTATATACTTTCTTTTTTGCAGCGCAGCATATTTTTTAGCTATAGTATTTTATGTGTATCGCACATTTTTTTGCAGCAGCAGCATTATCTAATTCATTTTTTTATTACCACTTTTATTTTATTTTATTTTCATTGACCTGCGCAGTAATTTTTTCCCATAGATTTTTATGGATTGATTATGAATTTTATTATTTTGGGTTATTTTGTATGAATTTGTCACATATGCGGAATGATCACATTTTTGAATTATTACATGAGTTAGCACCATTTTTTATTTATTTTTTCACTAATGGTGAAGTATCTCCACTCAGACCCACCAGCCCAATATACCTTATATATACTGGCCCAGGGGACAAATTCCCCCCAGCCCTGTCCACCCCTGCAAATGAGCCCCAAGAACTCCCTGATTAGTGTATAAGATCTGTGATGAGCCACATGGCATAACGTTTATACTATACAAACAATGATTTAGAAAACACAAACTTTGCAAACAAGGGCTATGTTGTTGCTGGAATCTTCATTCCATACATTAAACAATTAATTAAGTTATCTCAGACTCTTGTCCAGAGAGCACTAAAGTGGAATTGTAAAGTTTCAAGTTCAATTGCCACTATAAGCCAATTTCATTTTTATACCTCAGGTAATTCTACAGTATATAATACCATTTGAATCCATTTTTGCTTTATTTAGATACTGTATATATGCAGAACCAAGGATTAGCTTTGAGGTCGAGTCGAACTCATGTTCGACTCGAACATTGCCTGTTATCCCGTTCGGCGAACAGCGAACAATTTGGGGTGTCTATGGGAGAAAGCTAAAGTGCTCATTTTAAAGTCTTATATGCAAGTTATTTTCATAAAAATGTTTGGGGATCCGGGTCTTGCCCCAGGGAACATGTATCAATGCAAAAAAAAGTTTTGAAGTGCAGTTTTTTCGGGAACAGTGATTTTAATAATGCTTAAAAAATGAAACAATAAAAGTGAAATATTCCTTTAAATTTCATACCTAGGGGGGTGTATAGTATGCCTGTGAAGTAGCGCTTGTTTCCTGTGCTTAGAACTGTCCCTGCACAAAATGTCATTTCTGAAGGAAAAAAAGTCATTTAAAACCACTCGCGGCTATAATGAATTGTTGGTGAGTGACATGGGTGGCAGGCATGACTGTCCCCCCCCATGATGCACACATCACAAGGGGCACCTGCACTACTAACATCCTCCTGTCTTTTCCCTTACAGGTGACTCTGCATATGCACTGGGACCCCATCTCATGACTCCTATCCGGAACCCCCAAACCCCAGGAGAGGAAAGATACAATGAAGCCCACGCCTAAACACGTGCAGTGGTGGAGCGCACCTTTGGCCTCCTGAAGTCACGTTTCCGATGCCTGGATAAGTCTGGGGGTACCCTGTTGTATTCCCCAAACTTTGTGTGCCAGATCATCGGTGCATGTTGCATTCTGCACAACTTCGCAGTAAGAAAGGGCCTGCAGATTGACATACGTGATGACCTGACCCCTGAACCAGACAATCCCCCCCTAAGCGAGGATACGCCGTCTTCTGAGGGAAGAGCAGCCAGGAGACAGCTGACATTAGGCATCTTTGCACGTTAAACACACACATTAATCATGGCACAATGAGAATGCATGCATGCACACCACTGTGGTCCCTAGCACAGATACATCACATCCTCATCAAACTGGATTAGCACAAGTCCACCATGCTGGACTTGTGAGCAGCAACGCCACGCCATGGCTTCAATTATGTCACTGTACATTCATACACCATTCACACGGACCTGGGGATCACTTCCCCTGGTCCTGGGGAACCCTTCTCCACCACAAATGAGGGTGACACCCCTTTTCCGGCAGGAATGTCACCCCCACATTCAGAAATCATTCACAACACAAAAAAAAAAACCTGAAAAAAAAAAAAAAACAGGAACAAAAAAAAAAGGCCAGAAAAAAAAAATACCGCCACGGCCCCGGCTCCTCAGGGAAGACTCTTCGGGAGGGGGGGGTAATCCGGGGAAGGAGGAGCAGCCCCTGGTCTCTGCCCACCTGGTGGCCTGCCCTCCAAGGCCACAGCAAATCTGGTCAGGCCAGCACTTAGTGATGCCGTATTGGCCTGGATAGCCTGGATAGCCTGGGTGAGGGCCCTCACATCCTGCCCAACGTCTGCTGTAGTAGTCTGCAGTACGTTTAGGCAGTTTGTAAGAGCCAGGGAGTGGCAGTCCAGGTCCCCAAGCATATTCTTTATGGAGGACAGGCTCTCCTCCATCCGCCCCAAAGTCTGGCTGACCTGTCCCAGATGGCGGGTCTGAAGGGCCTGGTTCCTTCTCAGATTGGCGGGCAGAACCTCGGCCACACCCCTGGTCTTCTGGGGCAACTTCCTGCCTCCAGCTGATGCTTGTGGCTGCCTCCAGCTGATGCTTGTGGCTCCTCCTCCTCAAACTCCTCCTCCTCCAACTCCTCTGAGGACTCCGGCCTTGTCGGGGGGTCCTCATCAGGCTGTTGTCCCTGGGATGGTGCGGTCAGCCCAGATGGCCCAGCACCCTCCTGCACACCTGTGGATGACACAAAACATTCACAGGTTGGAGGATCCACACACTTGCCACATATTCCTTTCCCCCCCTTTCCCCACACATGCTACACACCAGGTAGGAAAACAAAAACCTTACCTGGCATCACGCCTTCATGACTGGAGTCATAGCCAGGCAGGCCCTCCACTTGTTGTCTATTAAAGGTCTGGGCCACCGCACGCTCCTCCACTGTCAGCCTAACAGGGCATGGTGGGCCCCCTTACTGTGCCCCTGGCATGGGCTGCCATTTTGGCCAGCTTCTTTCTGACCAGACGCCGGAGGTCATTGATTTTCTTGACGATCCCCTCGCGTGTCCGGGTCTCCCCCCCCCCCCTCAATGCATTCACCTGGTCAGTAATGTTCTGCAAAATCTCCTTTTTCCTGGCCGGGGGGGTGTTTGCACTCTCCGGGCCGTGGAGGAAACGCCCATATTGCGTAATGGCCCGGGAAATCATCAATCAGAAAAATTGCTCTTCCGCTTCCTTTCACTCATACTCATACTCTCGCTCAAACAATCAACAAAAATCACTTACAAAAACAACCAAAATCTATCAACCAAAAAGTCTCACAAGCAGTCACCAAAAAACACTTTCAAATATATTCTACCAAACACTAGATCAAACAGTCAACAAATATCACAAAGACAAGTCACAACGCAACAAACAACAGAATAAAAGCACCTTGCTGTATAGGAAGGGATACAAAGGGATGTACTTTTGCAAAGGAAGTGCGTTTGTGTCTGTGTATTTATGCTGTCTGCGTAGTTCACAAAGTTGTCCGGGTCCACTTCCAATTTCACTGATTGCGCCGTTCCCGAGTTGTGAGCATGCGCACAGAGGTGCTGACCATGGTCTGCTTCATGTGCGCATGCGCGAGCCGGCTGGCCCTTCATTTGCATGGGGTCACGGCTCATTTCAATGTAACACGCCCACGTCCTTCCCAATTTGAATTACTCCGCCTTACGCCTCGGAATTAACGTTACACCGGGCTAATTTCTGCGCAAATACTACGAGAATACGGTGATTGCGCCTCTACATTGCGCCGGTCTAACGTAAAGGAGGTGCGTTACGCTGGTCAAAATATGCGCCAATGTACGTAAATCTGGCCCAATATTTTTTACTTTTTGTTATAAGAAAAATCGAATAAACTAAATTTTAGTCAAACATTTAGGCCTAAAATGTATTCAGCCACATGTCTTTAGTAAAAAAAAAATCGCAATAAAAAAAAAACTAGCTACCTAGCGGCAACAGTGACACTAAGGCCTTGTACACACGAGGGAATAAATCTGCTGAAACTGGTCCGACGGACCATTTCATCCGAAAAATCCGCTCGTCTGTATGGGCAAACGGACCGTTTTGGCCGAATTTCTCCTGCGGAAAAATTTCAAAGCATGCTTTGAAATATTTCCGCCGGACACATGTCCGTCGGATATGTCCGCTCGTTAGTACACAAAAGCAGGACCAAAAACCACTCGTTCAGGTAAAACTCGCGTTTGTTTGGGACCTGGCACATTCGTCACCTAAACTCTCTATATAGTGTCCCGTTTCTAGCGTTTTTTTGTTCTTTGTTCTCTTGCTAGAAGAAACCCATTCTCTTGCTGATGCAATTTTGTCCCGATGTCACATACTGAAAGCTTGCATTTTCGTTAGTGTTTTTTCTATTTGACACTGTTTGCTAGCCAGATGTCCCCACATTTGTTTCCGTTCTCCACATTTTTGTTATGTCTATTTTGACTTAATGTTGAGCATATCATATTTATTTTTTTGGTGTGCTTTTTTTTTAGTTGTATTTTACGGTTTAGGAATATTTCCAAATTATGTTATTTTTGTTGTTTCATCATGTTTTTTTTTATTCCCTTTTTTTCCCCAACTTATGTCATTTTGTTGTTTCATCCTTTATTTTTTCCCTTTTTTTTGGGGGGGGGGGTGTTTTCATTTTTTGAATATTTTAAGCTTCTTTTGGGTTTACCAAGTTCTACCACAAAAGGTCCCCCCCCCCAAGGAGTTTGTGTCCTTTGCAAATGCCACATTTTATTTTACAAATGTCTGATGCTTACTCACCACAGTATAAAACACAATAGACAAGGTTTGAAAGTAACTACAAAAGCCATTTATTTCCGGCCAAAAAAGAAATTATAAATCACCAGAACGGCAGCACTTGATGAGATTGCAACATACATGCAGACTTGGGAATTACAACATGATTAAGGATACATTTAGTAACCTCAGGAGTCAATAACAAAAATCAGAATCAGCAGCACATGAACAAAGGAACCCAAGCTGTGCTACTCCAACGAGCTCAGTTTTTTGGACAATCAACTGGATGGCAGGGAATCACCTTCTCGACTTCTTTCCAGACTTCCTTCCAGCGAAACTTCCACGGGCCCTTGCAGGTGGGGGTGATGTGGCAGCAGGAGGAGGATGATGATGATGGGGAGCAGGCCAGGCCGGGTCACACAGCACAGTGTCCCTGCTCAGCTCGTCCCTTTTCATCCTGGCCAGGACCTGATTAATGATGTCCTTGGCCAGGCTTTTTTGCTCCTCCCCCCCTTGGTTGAGTTCATTGGCCACAAACGCACTGTAGCATTCCGTGGGGTTGAGGGGGGCCCTTATGATTTCAGCAGCCTCCCGTATAACCTCCAGGCTCTCGTCGTGCACCACACTCCTGCGCCTTCTTGCAGCTGGTGGCCTCATCTGGAGGGGAGGAACTTGGCTGATGGTGCTCAGCCTGGGCCTGGGGACCTGCTGCACCTCACTTGGCCCGGCCTCCTCCTGGCTGCCACTCCCCCCTTCTGCCTGGCTGACATGGGCCTCAGGAGCTGCTACCTCCTGGCTGGTCTCTTCTTCCTGTGTATAAAAAAGGGACATGTTGTAATATTTTGCACAATAAATCACACACATTTTCTTTCTCTAGACTGTTTTAGTTAGTATTAATTTTAATTAAACAGACTGTCCTTCTGACCCCTGCATTTGGCATCCCTGACACCTATTTGTAGGCCCACAACTTTGGTTTTTCGTCCCAAGGTTTGTTTTTTGTTTACCAGATCAACTTAACCCTACAATCAGCTCAGTGTGCAGTCAGACACCAAGAGAGCAGGACGCTCTCAAACGAGTCACTCTCTCAGGGATAGTGCAGGGTCCTCCCCACTGTGCGGTTCCAGGCCTCACAGACAGGCAGGCAGGATTTCCACCTCCCTGTCATCTATCCACCTGCCACTGGCCACTCGGACAAGCTCCTCTCCCCCCTCCAGGACTTCCACGGCTTTCCCCTGGTTCACCTGACCTGGTAAGCCACTCCTTGGGAGCTGCAGGCGGCCGTCCTTCTCAGGACAAGCCACAGTAGCTTCCCCCAATCCCCACGGCTCTTCCCCTCTCCTCACCCCCATACCCCTACCCCCGCTCGGGCGTCCTTTCCGCCAGCCATCCCCACAAACCGCCGCTACCATCGGGCGCAGTGTTTTTTTTTATCTCCGCGCCGGTCGGTGGAGATTCGCGGCAGCCGCGACTCAGGAAAGGCTGCGGCTCCCCACCCCCCAACAGTCGGCACTATTTCACAAATCGGGCCAGAAAGCCCCCCCCTACCCCAGCAGAGCCCCCTTGCCCTCCGATCATCTTTTTTAGCCCCCCAGGCGCCACTCAGCCTGGTACCCTCCCAGCCTGGATCCTGCTGCCAGGTCGGCGGCCATCTTGCTCCACCCAGCCCTATCTCCCCCCTCTCAAATTCATTAAAACTTGATCCAGGGCTTAACCCGATCGCCTCTTTAGGGGTCAGGAAGGAATTTTTTTCCCTACCACAGCATAGTGGCGCAGCATGGTCAGGGTTTTTTTGCCTTCCTCTGGACCAAGCCAGGATCAGAGGATTCAGTTATCCTTGTGAATCCACCCCCCCGTCCCTTGGTTCCACGGCGGCCATGGTTAATCGGCAATACTCGGCAGAGAACATTTGGGATCTGGGTCGATTTGCCGCAATTCTGCCGGCCGCCACCAAAAAAGCCCTAAGAAATCTGCGACTTTTGAGGATCGATCAACGATCGACTGCCTGAAATCGCAGCCATTTACCCCAGCCTAAGCACATATCATGTGCTCTGATCAACACTAGATCGGCAGTAAAACACCGATTAGAAATCCATGATTTCTTATTGCGACATGATTTAGACTGCCTCTTTATTACAGAGAGCTGGCTCACAGCCGACTGTAACACCATTCTAGGAGAATTGGTGCCAGAAAACTACCGTATTATAACGGAAAACAGAATAGGGCAAAGAGGAGGAGGACTGGCGGTGATCCATAAGACGCGTCTTGTGATCACAAAACCAAGCCTCCAAAACCCTCTTCCATTCATGGAAACCCTTACTCTTCAACTACAAGTAAACGGCCAGGAGACCGTCCGGATTCTACTCTGCTATAGGCCACCCGGCCCCAAGTCGCAGCTGCTCCCATCTTTGACGGACTTTGTCTCCACTTATACCCTGAACAGCAAACACCTTTTGCTGCTCGGGGACTTCAACCTCTGGGCCAACTCCCTGCAAGACCCCATTGCCGACGCCTGCATCGACCACCTGGAAGGATTAGGGCTTCAGCAACTAGTATGTGGGCCCACACATGCTTCAGGTCACACGCTCAATCTTATTTTCAGACAAGATCTGGAAATAAAAATCTTGGAAAATGAACCATTGCCATGGACAGATCACCATGCAATTAAATTCATTATTTCCGAATTCCCCCCCTTAACAAAAACATCAAATCCAGTGACAACACACTAGACCAGATGTCAGAAGAAGCTCCACTCGGAACTCTTCAAAGCCACGTTAGGGGAAAAAATAAACACAATTCAGCCGCATCAAACAGCGGAAGAAACACTGGAGGCCATAAACACAGCACTATTGCAGTCAGCTGACTTGATAGCGCCGAAACGAAAGACCCAGATCAGGAAAAATAACTCCAGCTGGTTCAACAACCAGCTGGCGTTACTGAAGCAAGAGCGCAGAAGGGCAGAAGCAGCCTGGAAAAGAAGCTCTTCAGATGAGAACCTCTCGATCTACAAGGCAATAACCAGAAAATACTACAAGCAAATCTTTGAAGCCAAGAAAAACTATTTTTCTGAGGCTATCAACGGTGCCCTAAACCGCCCCCGCGAACTTTTCAAGCTGGTCACTCAGACCATGAATCCAGGATGTCTTGAAGCCCCCAACTTGGATACACAAGAATTTTGCGATGAGTTATCGGATTGCTTCATTAACAAAATTGAGGCAATCCGGCAAAGCATTCAGCAAAACAATTGCTCTCCCAGCCCCCCCCCTCCCGTAGTTATTTACACAGCGCCGGCAGTAATTCACCACAGTTAGGTGAGTTCACGCTGGAACCCATCTCCATTCAGACCACAAAAAATATCATCGGCACTCTGCGCAACAGCACTGCGCCAAATGATATTATCCCCACCAAACTGCTGAAGGAATGCACCGACATCCTGGCACCTCCTGTCATGCAGCTTATCAACCAATCCTTCAGGGAGGGCATAATGCCCTCCCAGCTGAAGGAGGGCTTTATTCAACCCATCTTGAAGAAAGCCACCCTGGATCCTAAGGATCCACTCAACTGGTGCCCCATAACAGGCCTAAATGTTCTCTCCAAGGTAATGGAGAAAGCAGTGGTACAGCAGCTGCAACAGCATCTAGATACCCACAACTTACTCGACCCATTTCAATCAGGATTCCGTCCCGGACACGGGACGGAAACAGCATTGCTTAAGATATGGGACGACGTTCTCGAGGCCGCAGACGAAGGAGAATCTTCTCTTCTGGTTCTGCTGGACCTAAGCGCAGCCTTTGATACAGTAGATCACAAGCTATTATTGACTCGACTGGCCAAAATAGCCAAAGTCGCAGAAAGCGATCTACCCTGGTTCTCCTCTTTTTTGGAAAACCGATCGCAAATAGTGAAGCTAGGACCCTTCACTTCTGAACAACGCACATTATCGTGCGGGGTCCCTCAAGGATCTCCCCTATCGCCAATGTTATTCAACATCTATGTGCGTCCTCTTTTCGAAATCATCAGCAGCCAAAAACTGCTCTATCATTCATATGCAGACGACACGCAACTGTACTTCCGCATCTGCAATAAAAAGGATCACCACCTCAATCTAGAGACTTGTCTCTCTTTGATAGAGGACTGGATGACAAAGAGTTATCTCAAACTCAACGGAGCGAAAACAGAACTTCTTCTGTTTCACGCCAAGCGTAGGAATCAATCGGCAACAACCTGGAACCCCCCGCCCATTCTGGGAAAAATCATCATCCCTAGCGCCAAAGTCAAAAGTCTTGGGGTCATCTTTGACTCCGACATGACAATGAACGCACAAATAGGGTCAGTAGTCAGCGGATCTCACTATCTGCTGCGCGGACTACGCAGACTCACGCCTTTTATTCCCAAGAAAGACATAGCGGTCGTGGTGGGAGCAATTGTAAACTCCAGACTGGACTATGCAAATGTCCTTTACCTCGGACTCCCCAAGTACCAAATCGCTCGTCTTCAAGTCGTTCAAAATACGGCCGCCAGACTTGTGACTGGGAAAAAACCCTGGGAATCAATCTCACCTTCACTGAGATCCCTTCACTGGCTACCAGTTAAAGACAGAATCACCTTTAAAGCTCTCTGTCTAACGCATAGATGTATTCATGGGAATGCTCCCCATTATCTATGCGAAAAATTCAAAGTTCACAATCCCAATCGTATTCTACGATCCACCAATCAAAATTGGCTTCAGATACCGAAAGCCAGATACAAGTCCAAAGGAGACAGGAGATTCGCTGTCCAAGGTCCCAGACTATGGAACGCCTTACCAGCCAGCATTCGGCTGGAGGAGAACTACTTAGTCTTCAGGAGAAAGATTAAGACTCATCTCTTTTGATCTCAAAGGAGACAGGAACAACAAGCGCCCAGAGGCGATTTACTTCGCATTTGCTGCAATATATAAGTTTTCATTCATTCATTCATTCAACTCACTAATTCAAAATAAATAGCAGCACCAAAATATGTTGGAAAATACTATACCTCATCGAAGATGGCCAGATCTGACTCCATGTCAGCCAGCCCCGCTTCAGATTCTGCAGGGCTCCTGGGATCCGGGGAAGTTCCGCTGGGAGGAAGGCTGGAAGGTAGTGTTGAATCAGAAGGCCTGCCATTCAGTTCATCGTTCAAAAAACTAAGCTCTTTGTAGTACCAGAGCTTGGGTTCCTTTTTCTTAGCTGCAGCTGATCCTGATTTTTGATATTTGCGTTTTTTATAGACATTTTTGTAGCTTCTCCTGAGGTTACTAAATTTATCCTTAACCATGTCGCCTGTGCAACTTGGCACCCAAGTAGCAATCTCATCAAGTGCTGCCGCTATCCTCACGGTGTCTAAATATTCCGGGTGCTTGGTGTCCCAAAGAAGGGGCATATCCCGATATCGGTTGATAAGCTGCATTGTTGCCTCCTTCCCTTTGAGCAAATCCATTTTTAACAGCTTTCAGCTCCTAAAATTACCTTCAATAGTAATGTCTAGAATAGAAAATGACAAACAAACACAAAGCACAACTTAAAAAAGGCTCAGCTTTGATATTCTAAAAATATGTGCACATTCATTCATTTTAGAGCAACTACAGTATACAAACACAGTGGGCCAGATTCAGGTAGATGAGAGTATCTTTCCTCTGGAGTAACGCTTCTCATTTACGTTACTCTGAAGACCCTTTGTAACGGCTACGCCGTCACCATGAATAGGAGATGAAATGGTAACTACTTATTCTGGAGGATACTCAGATTAAACCACCTGGTTGCTCTATGATGTTAAACAGAGCTCTTGGGGTTATTTCATCACAACCTCCTGCGGTATATCTCCTATTGATGGTGTGGTACATCTACCATAGGTTATTTGAGAATCTTGGGTATATGTCTCAGTCACTACAAATATATGGTATCATGCATTCAAGAACATATCATAGTATGCAATCCAGGATGTAAAGTATTCTGAGTATACAGGCTTGATACAGTCAGCTGTGGGTACTTGCGGTTTAGATGTGACCAGGTGTGCGGTCCCTTCCTGAAGATTGATTAGTAGCAGGAGCAGGATGCCTCTATGGTACTGTAGATTGCGAGCTCTGTGGTCAAGCAGCAGGTCATAGAAAGTAACAGGGTCCGTGGGTAGAACTTGGTGCTGTACTGGTGGTCTCCTTACAAGGTGAGGACTCTGTGGGACTCTGGAGGAGGTCTTGGGTTACAGATGGCGGCGAGCGTCAACTACAATAACCAGACGCCGAGCCGTGATCAGAGGAGGTTTAAATAGGTAGCCTGTCGCGGGACACACGCTGGGCGCGTTCCACGTTCCAGCGTGGAGCGCAGGATTCGACGGCACGTCGGAAATGACGAGATGAGGAAGCTGGACGGGACGCAGGATTCGACGGCACGTCGAAAGTGTCGATGACCCGGTGCTGAATGGAGCGCAGCTGTCTAGGGATGATACAGCTGCGCTCGTTCTGTATAAAGTAACGCCTATGGTGTTACATACTCCCTCCTCAAGGGGCTCCCAAATATACACCCAGAAGGTGATGGTCTATCAGGGTATCTGCGGTGGAATTGTTTGACGAGCCGGGGAGCATGAATGTCGGAGGAGTCTACCCAGGAGTCATCAAGATGGCTGTAACCCTTCCAACGGATTAAATATTGCAGGGAAGATCCATGTCTCCTGGAATCCAGAATTTTCTGTACCTCATATTCAGTCTCGCCGAGAACCTCAACAGGAGAAGGGGGTTGAGGGTCTCTATTAGGGAACGGATTAGGAGTGAAAGGCTTAATGAGTGAGACATGGAAAGAAGGATGTATCTTCCAATCCGGAGGTAGAAGTAGTTTAACGGTATTGTTGTTGATGATATGTGAGATGGAGAATGGACCAGTGAATTGGCGACCGAGTTTTCTTGAAGGGATATTAAGACGTAGATTTCGAGTGGAGAGCCAAACCAAATCTCCAATTTTATATGTAGGAGGTGGAGTTCTGCGGGAGTCATAATACTTCTTTTGTCTTTGTTGCGCTGCAGTGAGATTAGAATGGAGTATTCCTAGGGTCCTCTTTAAGGTAGAGAGGTAATGTTCTACAGCGGGAACTTGGTTAGGGAGAACGGAGACTGGGCAGATTTGGGATGGAACCCATAGTTTGCATAAAAAGGAGAGAATCCGGAGGAAGAACTAGAAGCGTTATTATACGCAAATTCGGCATGAGGAAGAAACTGCATCCAGTCGTCCTGTAGATGGGTGCAATAACAGCGTAAATACTGTTCCAGTGTTTGGTTTACTCGTTCTGTTTGTCCGTTTGTTTGCGGATGATAAGCAGTGGACATTCGATGATCAATTTGCAAGGCCTGGCAAAGGGCTCTCCAGAATTTAGAAATGAATTGAGTGCCTCTGTCCGAGATAATCTGGGAGGGCAACCCATGTAGTTTAAGTACATTCTGAAGGAAGGCTTCTGCAGTCTCTAGAGCAGTTGGTAGATTTTTTAATGGGATGAAGTGAGCCATCTTTGTTAATAAATCTACTGTAACTAGAATTGTGTTGGCACCTTGGGACCTGGGGAGATCGACAATAAAATCCATAGAGACCACGTCCCAGGGTCTTTCAGGTATTGGGATTGAAGTAAGGAGTCCGTAAGGTGGCTTCCTGGAATGTTTGTTGGAGGCACATATCACGCAGGAATTGACATAATCACTGACTGTCTGTGAAAGCTTGGGCCACCAGTAATTTCTTTTAATTAAATGAATGGTTTTACTTATTCCTGGATGACCTGCCAGAGGAGCATCATGAAGTTGTTTGAGAAGTAGAGGTTGTAAAGAGGCAGGCACGTAGATCTTATTGTTGTAGGTGAATAAGCCGTTAGGTTCCTTTTTGAGACCCTGGGGGATTTGGGGTACTTCGCTAGGGAGAGATTGGATCAGTAAATCCAAGAAAGGAACAGATGCTCCAATGAATCGATCAGGTGGAATAATAGAAAGGGGAGGTGTTTCAATTGTCTGGTTGTCATGCATACGTGACAACGAATCAGCCTTGACATTCTCTGTACCAGGACGATAGGAGATGTTGAAATCGAACCTATCAAAGAATAGACTCCATCTGACTTGGCGGGCAGAAAGGGTTTTACAGGCCCTCAAATGTTGCAAATTGCGATGATCGGTGAGGATGGTAATGGGGTGTTTGGAACCTTCCAAGAGATGTCTCCAATTACTTAGGGCATCCTTTATGGCAAGGAGTTCTTTTTCCCCAATGGGGTAATTTTTTTTAGCAGGTAATAATGTCCTAGAGTAAAAGGCTACCGGATGTAGCGGTTCAGATAATGAAGCTTGTTGGGAGAGTACAGCTCCCAAAGCAAAGTGCGAGGCATCTACCTCTAAGGTGAAATAGTAAAGTGGGTTAGGAAGTTGTAGGATTGGTGCGGAGGTGAAACTGAGCTTCAGAAGGTCAAAAGATTTCTGTGCCTGAACAGACCAGAAAAAAGGCGTCTTGCTACTAGTGAGATTGTTTAATGGTTTCACGATCGTAGAGAAATCCTTAATGAATTTTCTATAGTAGTTAGAGAATCCGAGAAAACGTTGTAGAGCCTTCCTGGAGTGGGGAACTGGCCAGGATAATATGCACTGTACCTTCGATGATTCCATCTGTATTCCGTTTGGGGTAATTAGATATCCCAGGAAAGAAATGCTGCGCTGACTGAAAACACACTTTTCAAGTTTGGCATATAAAGAGTGTGTTCTCAATCTGGCCAAAACCCAGCGTACATGTTTGATGTGTTCTTCGGGAGAATCTGAATAGATTAAAATGTCATCCAAGTAAATCACAACACAAACGTCGAGCAAATCTCTGAAAATGTCGTTGATGAAATATTGGAAGGTTGCAGGTGCGTTGCATAACCCAAAGGGCATTACGGTGTACTCGTAGAGGCCATAGCATGTTTTAAAAGCTGTTTTCCACTCGTCACCAGACCGAATTCTTATGAGATTATAGGCACCCCTCAGATCTAGTTTAGTGAAGATCTTTGAGGTCTGGAGTCGTTCGATGAGTTCCGGAATTAATGGAAGTGGATATCTGTTCTTGATAGTAATGTTATTGAGTGCACGGTAGTCGATAATTGGTCGGAGTGAGCCGTCTTTATTTTTTACGAAGAACATGGCTGCACTCGCTGGAGAGGTTGAAGGTCTGATAAAACCTTTTTTGAGGTTCTCATCGATATAATCCTTGAGGTGTACAAGTTCAGGTTGGGACAATGGATAGATCCGAGCAGTGGGGATCGGTGCATCAGCTATAAGATCTATGGGGCAATCATAGACCCTGTGTGGGGGAAGCAAGTTTGCTTTGGTTTTGCTAAAAACGTCGGCGAAATCATGTAGATAAGGTGGAAGGTCAGGAGGGTAGATCTCTGTGAAAGAGATAGAACAATTAGGATAACAGTTCTCTTTACAGAAAGAGGATTGTAAGGTTAAGGAACTAGTAGACCATTGGATAGTAGGCTGATGAAGACGTAACCAAGGTAATCCGAGTATTATTGGAAATAGAGGTGATTGGATGACATCAAAAATGAGGCTCTCAGTATGACCTGGAGCGCAAGTCACCCAAAGGGGTGAGGTTTGGAATGTGATTGGACCTGTGGGAGAACTGGAACCATCAATGAAAGTGAGTGACACAGGGGTTTGCTTAATCACACAAGGTATTTTATTAGTATCTACAATCTTAGAGTCAATAAAGTTTCCACAGGCTCCAGTGTCGACCATTGCTTCAGTGGAGAAACTTTTTTGCTCCCACTGTAATGTAAGAAGAATAATAATGTAACGATTAGAAATTGTACCAGTGAAATTAAATTTGTTTTTGTGGTGATCTTTACCTTCCGAATTCCTTTTAAGAAGGGGACAGGTGGATACAACGTGGTTAGGAGCAGAACAGTACATACAGAGGTTTTGGTCTCTGCGGCGTTGTTTCTCCGCTGTGCTTAAAGGACCTTTAATCGTACCAAGCTCCATAGGAAGCTCCTTGGGGGGAGATCTGGCTCTCCTGAAAGGTGAAGGAGAAAACGCATTGGCACGTTCAGCTCTTCTCTCTCGAATACGTCGATCTATGGTAATGGACAGTTGCATGAGATCCTCTAGGGATGGTGGAAGTTCTACACGTGCGATTTCGTCTTTCAAAGTTTCTGTCAGGCCTAGCCGAAATTGGTTCCTGAGTGCGACATCTGACCACTGGGTCTCTCGGCACCAACATCTGAATTCAGAAATGTAGTCCTCCACTGGTCTTTTCCCCTGTTTGAGATTTCTGATGGAATTTTCAGCAGTCAACTGTTTGTTGGGATCCTCATAAAGGAGGGACATTTCTGCGAGAAAAGTGTCCAGAGCTCCAAGGAGATCTCCGTGTTCTTCTAGATAGGCGTCGGCCCAAACTCTCGGTTCACCCTGAGGTATGAGATGAGGGTGAGAATTCTAATCCTATCAGAATAGTAAGTACGGGGACGTAGCTCGAACATCAAGCGACAAGAGCTGATGAATTGCCGGAAAAATTTTCTATCCCCAGAGAAAGGTTCTGGAGAACAGACTTTTGGTTCTGGTCTCTCTCTAACCTGAGCAAGGTTCTGCTGGCGGAGAGCTTCATTTTCAAGGCGGAATTCATTTAAAGAGTTAGTTAGGGTATCTACCCTTTGAGTGAGTCCCAGTAGATGATTCGCTAAATCAGCGGGATCCATCTATGTATATATACGGTCTGGTTATTCTGTAACGGCTACGCCGTCACCATGAATAGGAGATGAAATGGTAACTACTTATTCTGGAGGATACTCAGATTAAACCACCTGGTTGCTCTATGATGTTAAACAGAGCTCTTGGGGTTATTTCATCACAACCTCCTGCGGTATATCTCCTATTGATGGTGTGGTACATCTACCATAGGTTATTTGAGAATCTTGGGTATATGTCTCAGTCACTACAAATATATGGTATCATGCATTCAAGAACATATCATAGTATGCAATCCAGGATGTAAAGTATTCTGAGTATACAGGCTTGATACAGTCAGCTGTGGGTACTTGCGGTTTAGATGTGACCAGGTGTGCGGTCCCTCCTGAAGATTGATTAGTAGCAGGAGCAGGATGCCTCTATGGTACTGTAGATTGCGAGCTCTGTGGTCAAGCAGCAGGTCATAGAAAGTAACAGGGTCCGTGGGTAGAACTTGGTGCTGTAACCTGGTGGTCTCCTTACAAGGTGAGGACTCTGTGGGACTCTGGAGGAGGTCTTGGGTTACAGATGGCGGCGAGCGTCAACTACAATAACCAGACGCCGAGCCGTGATCAGAGGAGGTTTAAATAGGTAGCCTGTCGCGGGACACACGCTGGGCGCGCTTCCGCGTTCCAGCGTGGAGCGCAGGATTCGACGGCACGTCGGAAATGACGAGATGAGGAAGCTGGACGGGACGCAGGATTCGACGGCACGTCGAAAGTGTCGATGACCCGGTGCTGAATGGAGCGCAGCTGTCTAGGGATGATACAGCTGCGCTCGTTCTGTATAAAGTAACGCCTATGGTGTTACACCCTTTCAGCGCAAGTCCTGTAATTCACATAGCAGTTGCGCGTAAACTTGCGCCAGAGTAACGATAATGCGCTGGCGTAACCCGACGCAAGTGGAACTGGGTGTGATCATATGTAAATGATGGGCGGAGCCCAGCGCAGAGGCTTACGTTCAGCGCATCATCCACGGAGCATGCGCAGTGAGTGCGGCTCCACTCGCCCCCCTTGTGCGCATGCTCACAACTTCCGTCGGCACCACTTCCTGGGAAACGTCAGCGCAATGCGTTCCGCTGGGCGCTTAAAAGCGCTGGCGGAAACGCCATTCCGGCGCAAAAGTAGTTCCATTTCCCCCCACCCCAGGGAAGATACTTTTGCCCTGTAATGGCTGCTCCCGCTACCCCCAAAGAGAGGAGGAACCTAAATTATAATGCCCAGGAGGTCACAGTGATAATATCGGCTATGGAGGCATTTAATGATTTTCTCCATGGGAAAAAAAGCAGGAAGACCAGCCGGGAGAGAAAGCAGGGCATCCTGGACACCATAGCTGCCAGGGTCAATGTGCTGGGTACTCCACCCGGAGTGCTTCAGACATTCAAAAAAAAATAAATGACCTGCGGCGCAAGGTGAGGGGCAAGGTGTCCACCATTAGGAGCCATGAGAGGGGCACAGGTGGTGGTCCCCCATGTCCTGTCACCCTGACCGCGGAGGAGGAGGTGGTCGCCCGCTGCCTGGACAGGGAGCAGTTGGAGGGGGTCCCTGGCTATGACTCCGTAGAGGAAGGCTCCAGACAGGTAAGTGATTTTTACCCCCTTTTTGGTGTGTTGCATGTGGGGGGGGGTGGGTACATGTGCCAAGTGTGTGGGACCACCAACATGTGTCTGCTTTGTGTCATCCACAGATGACGGTGCTGGGCCATCTCGTGCCGGCCAGTCCACCCCAACCCCCCAACGGGATGCTGAAGACGAGGCCCTGGGTGCTGGAGACACCGAGGTGGAGGAGGAGAGTGCCCACACCACTTCAGCAGAGGTGGTTGTGGAGGAGCCTGTCCCTGAACAGGATTTTATTTTAAT
Source organism: Rana kukunoris (assembly GCA_029574335.1). Lineage (NCBI taxonomy): Eukaryota > Metazoa > Chordata > Amphibia > Anura > Ranidae > Rana > Rana kukunoris. Next base: position 304,137 of record JAJQKJ010001196.1, read on the forward strand.
GTTGGAGGAGTCCTCCTCCTCTGCAGGGCCCTCTGTGATCCCCTCCCCCATCCTAGGTAGCCCCTCAAGGGCGACTCCATCCCACGGGGACAACCTTCCTCTGCCCCCAGGAAGGCCACCCGGAAGACCAGGGGGGTGTGTGATTTGGTCGAGGACCAGGTGCTGTTGGACCACGCCAAACAGACCCAGCAAATGGGGGAGATGGCTGGCCACCTGGACAGGGTCGCAGACAGCCTGGGCTCTCTGTCACAGCTGCCCAGTCGTGTGCAGGGCGTTGTGACCAGCCTGGGGGAGGTGCAGGCTGATATCCGGCACTTGACAGCAGCTGTTCGAGACAACACAGCTGCCATCCGGGAAGAGGGGAGGCAGCGGCAACGTGACCAGCGGCATCAGATCACCCGCCAGCTGAGGATGCAGGCCCAAACAAATCTGTATCTGAGCCGTATCGCTGTGGCATTGGAGGGCATGCAGCCAACAGCTCCCAGGAGTGGCCCACCCGGGGATCAGCCTCCTCCTGATGTCCCCCCACCCCCACCACCACCCACTCCCTCCAGGCAGATGAGGAGCCCGAGAGTGCCCCCAAGGAGGAGCCCCCGTCATCCCAGATGAGGGTTTTTTTTTTTTTTTGGTTGTTATATATTTTTGTTTATACTCAGGACATGAGTTTTTGTTTATTTTTTATTATTATTGTTTATACTCAGGACATGAGTTTTTGTTTATTTTTTATTATTATTGTTTATACTCAGGACATGAGTTTTGTTTATTTTTTATTATTATTGTTTATACTCAGGACATGAGTTTTTGTTTATTTTTTGGTTCTCAGGTTATGAGATATTTTTTTTTTTTTGATACTGCACACGTTGCAGTGTGAATGGTGTGTGAATGTGAGAGGGTGGCACTCCTGAAAGTAAGGGGTGTCACCCTCGGCCGTGGTGGTGAAGTTAACCCCACGGCTGTATGAATGACGTGTGAAAGGTGTGTGAATGGACAGTGACATCATTGGGGCCTTGACGCTGGCGTTGCTGCTCCCAACTCCTACATGCTGGACTTGGGCTAATCCAATGCGATGTGCATGTGGTGTGTGTGATCTTGGGACATCAGTGGTGTACACGCGTGCATTGTCTGTGTGATTAATGTTTTGGTTTAGTGTCCAAAGATGCCTACGGCGAGGACCCTCCTGACTGCTCTTCCATCAGCAGACTGGGTGTCCTCTGGCAGGTGGGGACTGTGTGGGTCGGGGGTCAGGTCATCACGTATGTCAATCTGCAGGCCTTTTCTCATAGCAAAGTTGTGCAGAATACAACATGCAGCGATGATCTGACACACGAAGGTAGGGGAATACAATAGGGTCCCCCCAGACTTATCCAGGCATCGGAAACGGGACTTCAGGAGCCCGAATGTTTGCTCCACCACTCCACGGGTTTTGATGTGTGCTTCATTGTATTTTCTCTCTCCTCTGGTTTGGGGGTTCCGGAAAGGAGTCATTAGATGGGGTCCCAGTGCATATGCAGAGTCACCTGTAAGGTAAAAGACAGGAGAATGTTAGTCATGCATGTGCGACTTCTGTTGTGCATCACGGGAGGGGATAGTCATGCCTGACTCCCATGTCACTCACCAACCAGCCAGCTGTCCCCATACATGTTCTGCTCGAATTCTGCTGGGATGGGGCTCTGACGGTATATGAAGCTGTCATGGCTGGACCCGGGGTGTTTGGCACGGACGTGCCATATGAGGCGTTGGGCATCAGCTATCACCTGTACGTTGATGGAATGCCAATGCTTCCGATTGCGGTATATGTGCTCTGTGGCACTGGGGGGCTGTAGGGCCACATGTGTGCAATCAATGGCCCCGATGGTGCGTGGGAATCTGGCAATGTTGTAGAAATCTGTCATTGCCTTCAGCCGCAGGTCCTCAGTGGTGGGTCTGATGAACTGGTTGGACATGCGTCTGAGGATTGCGGGGACAACCTGGTGCACACATCTGCTTATGGAGGACTGTGACATCCCAGCCACCACTCCACTTGTACGCTGGAATGATCCACTGGCAAGGAAATGAAGTGTTGCCAGGACCTTCACCAGTGGCTGCACTGCTTGTGAGCGGTGTGTCTTGCTGGTGATGTCATCCTGCAGGGTTGTGGTTAGTTCAAGTATTACATCAGGGCTGAATCTGAAGAGGCGATACACCTCCTCATCCCCCATGCCAAAGAGGTTCATACGAGTGCGGTATATCCTCTCACGTGCCCGCCTCCTCCGTAGCGAGGGACCCAGTACTAGTCTTAGGACCACGAGTGCCCCTGGCATGTTGGCACACAGAGGTGTTGTCCTTGCAAGTGTTGTTGTTCAGCTTGCTAGTTTCGTCGGTAACGCTGCTGTAGCTGCTCTCCTGCTGACCTGTGACCGTCTGGAGTAAAGATAAAGCAGCCTTTTGTAGAAATAACTTTGCGCCGGACGGACCAGATACGCGCGGCGCATGTAGCCAGCGTATGGTGCTAATCCGTTCGTGAATTGGGAAAAATACCTCATTTGCATATTTGCATGGGAAATCAATGGGCGCGACTGATGCGCCCAGCGAAAATAAGCGCTGACGATACTCTGGCGTCGGAACGTTCCGCCGGTCGCAAATGACCCGTTATTTGGCGCATCTAGTTTGGTGGGTACGGGCACATAGAAACGACGGCGCATCATCACAGTTACGCGGCGCATATCCAAATACTCCAGCGCAAGTGTTCGTGAATCTGGCCCAGTGTCTTCTGCTGCTACATAGCTGGCCAGCTCTGCCACATTGTTGTAGCCCCCAAAAAAGGTGTCATGCAGAGCCATTTGTTTAAGTTGTAGCATGTAGATAAGAACACATCCACCATGGGCCAGATTCAGGTAGATGCGCGCATATTTTCGCCAGCGTATCGCATCGCATATACGCTGCGCTGACGCAAACTAGCGAGTGAAGTACAGTATTCCCAAGCGCCTGTCCGTTACTTTGCGCCGGAGTAACGGAAATGCGCTGGCGTAACCCGACGCAAGTGGAAGTGGTTGTTATCATATGTAAATGATGGGCGGAGCCCAGCGCAGAGGCTTACGTTCAGCGCATCATCCACGGAGCATGCGCAGTGAGTGAGGCTTCACTCGGCCCCCTGTGCGCATGCTCACAACTCCAGTCAGCACCACTTCACGGGAAACGTCAGCGCAATGTGTTCCGTTGCGCGTATAAAAGCGCCAGCGGAAGCGCCATTCCGGCGCAAAAGTATTTCCGTTTCCCCCCACCCCAGGGAAGCTACTTTTGCAAAGAGATGGCTGCTCCCGCTCCCCCCAAAGAGAGGAGGAACCTCAATTTCAATTCACAGGAGGTCTCTGTTATAATCTCCGCTATGGAGACTTTTAATGAGTTCCTCCACGGCAAAAAAAGTCGGAAGACCAGCCTGGATAGGAAGCAAGCCATCCTGGAGACCATTGCTGGCAGGGTGAATGTTTTGGGGTACTCCACCCGGACTGCTGGCGATATACAAAAAAAAAATGACCTGCGGCGCAAGGTCCGTGGCAAGGTGGCCACCATCAGGAGGCATGAGAGGGGCACGGTGGTGGACCCCCATGTGTGGTCAGCCTGACCACGGAGGAGGAGGTGGTCGCCCGCTGCCTGGACAGGGAGCAGTTGGAAGGGGTCCCTGGATATGACTCCGTGGAGTAAGGCTCCAGGACAGGTAAGTGATTTTTACCCCCTTTTTGGTGTGTTGCATGTGGGGGGGGAGGGTACATGTGCCAAGTGTGTGGGACCACCCAACATGTGTCTGCTTTGTGTCATCCACAGATGACGGAGCTGGGCCATCATCTGTTGGCGGCCAGTCCACCCCATCCCCCCAACGGCATCCTGTGCCCGAGCCCCTGGGTGGTGAAGAGACCGAGGTGGAGGAGGAGAGTGCCCACACCTCACCTGCAGAGGTGGTTGAGGAGCAGCCTGTTGTGGCAGAGCAGGACATTATTTTATTTTTGGAAGAGTCCTCCTCTTCTGCAGGGCCCTCTGTAATACCCTCCCCCATCCTAGGAAGCCCCTCAAGGGCGACTCCATCCCCCCGGGGACAACCATCTACTGGCCCCAGGAAGGCCACCCGGAAGACCAGGGGGGTGTCTGATCTGGTCCAGGACCAGGTGGCGAGGGATCACGCCAGGCCGACGCAGCAAATGGGGGACATAGTTGGGCACCTGGACAGAGTGACTGACAACCTGTGCGCCGTGGCCCAGATATCCAATGCAGTGCAGGATGTCAGCTGCAACTGCGCTGCAGTGGTGACCAGTCTGGGGGAGGTGCAGGGTGATATAAGGCACCTCACTGCAGCCGTCCAGGCAAACACTGCTGCCATCCGGGACCAGGGGAGGCAGAGTCGGCGGGCCCAACAATACCAGGTCACCTGGCAGCTCAGGATGCAGGCCCAGCAGCTCAGGATGCAGGCCCAGACAAACTGTTACCTCGGCCGGATAGCCATGGCCTTGGAGGGCATGCAGGCCACACCTGCCAGGAGTGGTCCACCCGGGGATCAGCCACCTCCAGATGCCCCCCCCCCACCCCCACCCACTCCATCCAGGCAGCTGAGGAGCCACCAGAAGGAGCCCCCGGCATCCCAGATGATTTTATTTTATTTTTTTCTTATTGCTCAGGATATGAGATTTTTTTTTTCTTAATGCTCAGGATATGAGATTTTTTTTTTTCTTATTGCTCAGGATATGAGATATTTTTTTTTCTTAATGCTCAGGATATGAGATTTTTTTTATTGATACTGCACACGTTGCAGTGTGAATGGTGTGTGAATGTGAGGGGGTGGCACTCCTGCCAGTAAGGGGTGTCACCCTCGGCCGTGGTGGAGAAGTTATCCCCACGGCTGTGTGAATGATGTGTGAAAGGTGTATGAATGGACAGCGACTGGAATTGTGAGCATGCGCACAGGGGGCCGAGTGAAGCCTCACTCACTGCGCATGCTCCGTGGATGATGCGCTGAAAGTTAAGCCGATCGGAAAAGGCCCGTTTTCTGGCGCATCTAGTTTGGTGGGTACGGCCACATAGATACTACGGCGCATCTTTACAGTTACGCGGCGCATATCGATATACTCCAGGGCAAGTCTTGCTGAATCTGGCCCCATGAATATTAATGCTAGCACTCATCAAGGCACTAGTTCATGTGTAGCTATCATGCCCCTCAGCATTGATGGCAGAAAACACTAACTACTTATCTCTGTACAACCAACACACAACAACACTTGCATGATCTGACTGCATACTCTAAAATCCAAATAAAGAGGATAGAGCATTCTCTACATATATCTTGATGAAGTGAAGTGTACAAGCACTTGCCTCTCAAAATTTTATGGTGGGCCCCAAAATACCTAAATAACAGTAGCACAAAAAGGGTGCAAACAACATTGAAAAGCCCCATCCCCCATGGCTGTTCAAATTCTAGGCCTCTGATCCAATGTTTTCATTTACCTTTGTCTCTCTCTCTCCTCGTTTCCGCTGGAGTAATCTCCGCGTAACCTATGTAATCACGTCGTTTCCATTATATCCCCACGCAATCAAGAAATGCCGCCCTCGTCTCCGCCCATGACGTACCAATTCCTGTTTTCCACACCCCTATGCAATGTTGATTGGAAAATATGGCGATGTCACACGAGCGCACATTAGCCTCTGATCGGGATCAGGAAGGGACAGAGGCCGGAAAGTCCAGATCCAGGCCAAAACGATACAAGGCCACAAACATGTCTCTACAAGAGATGGTGGAGATGGTGTCCATCCTGTGACGGAAGGACTATGATGGTGAGCATGGCCCATACAGCACCCCTAACCGGAGGAAGTCCAAAATTATGGATAAGGCAGCGAGGAAATCGCAAAATCAAGAAAATCATAGAAAAAAGTAAGTACTTTAAAATGTCTTTGGAGTGCCTATTGTTTTTTTAAATGTTTTGCCATGTCTATTTCGCCATCTGCCTCGTTGGCCTGCTTGTATTTTTGAACCCCTGCATTGTAAAATTAGTAATGTTTGTCTAATAAATCCCATGACTTGCCACGATCGTAGGCAACATCGTTCCATCACCTAGTTTCTCCTAAATCCGCGGGTCCAGGAACATCACACCTGGACGTGGCTATTTGGCGAAAAACATCGTTTATAGAAACAATGTGGAAAATATGATGTGTTTGTGCAAACTAAGTTGATTTTAAAAGGCAAACATGATTCATTCATTCACACAGTGATGAGATAACCTAATAAGCAGCTGTTTTCACATCTGTAATTTAGAGAACCTGTGTCTCCCCCCATAAAATACTAATTTGTACTTTTGGTGAAGGGACTCCAAAAATTACTTATTCAGGAGGCCAGCCATGTGTGTCACTTCACCAAAAAGGCTCATTATATCACAGCTTGGGAGAAGTCATCTACCAAAAAAATTAATAAGGTTTTTGCTGGAATAAGCCCAAAACTACAATTGTAACGCCACTTCTAAGCAATGTTTGCAAATTAGGCCCTCCAAAAATATCTGGTTGCTGATGAGTTTCTTACTTTTTTTTGTTGGTTTTTAGGGGAAAGAAGAGGACAGCGCTATGAGGAGTCAGGGGGCCCACACTGTCTCCAAAACGGCAAAAAAATTGTGGAGGAGGATGATGAAGAAGGAGAGGAGGAAGAAGGAGAGTAGGAAGGGAGAGAGGAGGAAGGCGGATTGGTGGAGGAAGGCGGATTGGTGGAATTAGGCGGATTGGTGGATGATGTCGGATTGGTGGAAGAAGGCGGATTGGTGGAGGAAGGAAAAGTTGAAGAAGAAGGAGAAGTTGTAGAAGATGTTGAACTTCTCAGTACAACAGGTCAGTGACACCCCAGCTTTGCAGGGAAAAAGAGATGTAGATAGGCCTGCACCTTACTTACTTACAATGTTTTTTTTTTTTACAATGTTTTTTTTTTATTTTGGCATTTTTAGGGGATGAAGATGGGATTAGCACATCTGTTGCTCCTAATTTTTCTTGTGCAAGTGCACAAATCCTAATACAGCAGATAATGGAGTGCAGCACGGAGCTGGCCAATATGAGGGAAAGGATGGTGGTGATGGACCAAAACTTCAAAAACATGCTAGATATTTTGGGACGTATATAGAAGACTATCCCCCCCCATCTGCCCCCCCCTGCCCCCCCCCCCCCCCTGCCCTCACCCCCAACCACCCCACTCTCAAAGATGTTGTATATTTTTACATTAAAATACGCCAAAATTTGAGGATGCACACACACACACTTGGGTTTATTTAGTAAAGCTATAACGTGCAAAAGCAGCCTCACTTGGCATATAAACCAATCAGCTTCCATGTTTAGATGCGAAAGCTTAATTGAATAAGCTTAATTTAGAAGCTGATTGGCTTATATGCAGAAATAAGCCTGAGTTTGCACTGTTTAGTAAATAAACCCCAGTGTGTGTTCACATGTGCTATATGCCATCACAGTACATCGATTGTCTGTGCTTTGTGGGTGCAACCCCTTCCTCGCTTATCAAGTAGGTGAGAGAAAGGGGTTGCACCCACAAACCACATACATTGATCACCCATGATGGCAGATAACACATGTGAACATTTGGCATGGGATCTCAGGCGAGAATTCACCATTTGGCCCATCACACACACAGCATGTGTGCATCCTCAAATTTTGGCGGATTCCGGGGTGACATAAGACCATGTCGTCTGGGTTTGGTATGCTAAATAAAAGGTTGAACTTTGTAAGTTCCATTGTTACATATGTTTGTCAAAACAAAAATATTTTTTTTTAAGAAATAAATCCTTTCTAAACACATTTTTCTAAGAAAAGCCAAAGATTTTGGGAAAAACACCAAATAAAAAAAAAAAAGCAGTGGCTTCTTATTTGTAGGCTCAATACCCAGTTTGTAGAAGAGTGACTAGAATGTGCAATTGTGTGTATTTACTAAAACCTGCTAACTAAATTGGGCACAAGAAGTGCACTAGTTTCAGAACCTGGAAGACAGATCAAAAGAGAAAAAGCAATAATGACAAACAACTGAATAAAGTCCAATGGTCAAATTATTTATTAGTTTTTTGTAATATTTCTTTCTTTTGGGGGCCGAATTAGAAAGAAATATTAATCTGGCATAGCTATGGCCCCCCGACCCATAAAGTACTCAACATATTTGTCGCGTACCTCACGAGCAGATTCGGTGACCGAGCCAGCGCGACCAGTGTCCAGCCCAGGAAGGGTATCTGAGGGTAGTCCTGCCTCAGCACCGATGTTGGGTAGGTACGTCTGGGAATGCCTGCGTAAAAAATTATGCAATATGCAGCAGGCCAAAATAACCGAGTTAAATTTATATTCCGCCAGATGTATCACTGTCTGGAACAGGCGGAACCGGCTGGCGAGTATGCCAAAGGCATTCTCGACTACCCTCCGGTCCCTGGCCAGCCGGAAATTGAAGACCCTCCTCTCCGGGGTGAGGGTCCTCTGGGGAAAAGGCCGCATGAGGTGAGGTCCAAGCCCGAAAGCCTCGTCCGCTAAAAAAACAAAGGGAAGTCCTTCCACATTGTCTTCATCCGGTGGCAGTTCAAGACCACCAGTTTGTAGACGCCTGTAAAATTCGGTCAGCGCGAACACTCCCCCATCAGACAGCCGGCCATTCTTCATACAAAAATTTGTAGTCTGCCGACACCACCGCCATCAACACGATACTATGAAAACCTTTGTAGTTATAATAGTACGACCCCGAAAGAGGTGGCGGCACTATGCGGACGTGCTTCCCATCAATTGCCCCTCCGCAGTTTGGAAAATCACAAAGCTGGGCAAAGTGGGCAGCCACAGTCTGCCATTCCTGTGGCGTGGAGGGAAACTGTGGGGACAAAAGCAAAAACAAAATTAGCACTTTGGCACATAAAAAACATTGCAAACACTAGTAAAAAAACATCATTCTGCAACATCACAGTATTAACATTTCTAAATATTAGTGTGTAGTGAGTATTTAGGGCAACAAATCTAGAGCCAATTATTATCAGACTACACATCCCGCTGATGGGGCAATAAACTTTTTTAGGGGGGGGAGTTGAACTACAATGGAGCAGGACAAAAAAAAGAGAGCCAAAACCAAAAAAAGGTGTGTTTGTCCCT